>VXBP01009903.1:74635-116153 GCA_013400115.1 Rhinopomastus cyanomelas
ACCTCCTAAAGAACTGAGTTTTTTTATGAAATAGGGAAACAAAGCAAAACCCACCTGAGGTGAGTTCAGCCATGAAAAACCTCTTAATTTCCACAGTTCCATATTTTACTTATCAGAAGCTAGAATACCTGCATAAATATTTTATTCTTAACAATTCAATTATCAAACTCAGAAGCTTACTCAAATTGTCAGAGATGACTAATTCTCAGAAAGGACCAGGGTTCCCTAACTGTCTCAAAAAAAAGCACCTTTTTTGGTTGTCAACAGAATTGAACGTGTAATATGTATATGTAATATAAATGTATACACATATACAGGGATATAAATAAAAAGCACAGTCTGATCAGCTGAACCACATTCAGAAAACAAAAATTTTGACTCATGTAAAACATTTCTCACATAAAAACCATGCACTCCAATTCCATTACTTGGATGGCAGTTCAATCTAAGTGTGATGTTAATTTAATCTAGTGATGACTAGTAGATAAAAAAACTAAACAAACACACTTCATGTGGTATGTCAAGATTTCACGAGTTGGTCAAACAAATCTTACCCCAGAAGAATTTTAGCATGAACCTCTTTGTTAGTCCTTGAGATTTCTCTCAAAGAGGTAATTTCAGCATCAAACCAAAATCCTCTTTCTTCTGGAGTCTCAACATTGTAGTTAACCATCACCACATCACCCACTTTCAGTTCACTCCACTTCAGAATGGTTCTAGCTCGGGGTCGAAGATTACTGGTCTCCATTTCTACTATGCCATTCTCTGGGTACCTTGGAAAATGAAATTAACAACATTAATGATTACAATTTCAGTAACAGTACGGTGTCAGTCACAGAAAACATTTTTCACTGGTACAAATTTTTAAATTTGCTTTAGGCATATAGGAAACATACTACATAAGTCTGAACTAACATCATAGTAACATAAGGGATTGGAAGGGACCTTGAAAGATCATTTAGTCCAATCCCCCTGACACAGCAGGATCACTAGACCAAGTCACACAGCAACATATCCAGGCAGGTTTTAAACGTCTCCGGTGAAGGAGACTCCACAACCACGCTGGGCAGCCTGTTCCAGTGATCCCTCACTGGGAAGAAGTTCTTTCTCATATTGATATGGAACCTCCTATGTTCCAGCTTACAACCACTGCCCCTCGTCCTATCACTAGACAACACCGAGAAGAGCCTGGCTCCACCCTCCTGACACCCACCCCTCAAATATTTATAGACATTAAGAGGTCACCCCTCAGTCTCCTCTTCTCCAAGCTAAAGAGACCCAGCTCCCTCAGCCTCTCCTCATAAAGGAGGTGCTGCTCCTCCTTTTGAAAGTTTATTTTTCATCCAAATGCCGAACATTAATTCAAGTAATCTCAGACGGAAAAAAACCTAGGCTCAATAAGCTTTTTCTCCCAAAAAAAAACCCCCTTGAACACTTGATGACTTTTTGGTTGGAATGCGTTTTGGCATAAATGTCACCTCTCCTCTTTCAATATTCCAATTAATTCAATATTTCAATATTCCAATTAAGATTACAGTATAAAGCAATGAAGATTGAAACTATGTTTTTCAACTCACTGCATTTCTGAATAACTTTGCTTTCAAGAATATAGTTCAAGTCCACATTCCATGCACCATTGTTAAAAAAACCACACTAAAAATGTAGTGAGACACAAAACTAACTCCCAGACACCTGAACTAACAAACTGGAAAAGTGTCTCCCTTTAAATTATGAAGCAAAAAATTTAGAAAGAGAAATGTGGGAATAATTTCTTCTCTTAACAACACACTTTGCTCGGCAACTTGTACCAAGGAATCCAATATTCAAAGAAATATTAGATCATAATTAAGAAATTTGGGGTTATTTTTCACTGACACCTGTTGACTTTTCACACAGTGTATTATGTAATACTACCCACAAATTGCAATGGTTTCTAAGAGATTGCTTTCTTCCTCCTGTGCTGAGGTACGCTGCCACAGGACACAAAAATCAAAGAATAATGATTTCTGAAAAGCTCAAATTCCTCTCCAAGTAGGGAAAAACTCACTTAGCAGAATTAAGATATTCATATTTTGTAGCTCCACAACTGAAAGTCCAATACAAGAACACAAGTTTGTAAAATTAGAGATGTTAAATTAGAGATGTTAGCTTTTCAGTTTAACACCACAGCCACCTTAAACTGCTGTTTAAGGCTATTTTTCAATGATAGGAGAGCCTGTATAATTTTCACATGTAACAGAAAAAGCACAATTAGGAATTATGATTAATACATTGTTTGCAGAAATGTCCCGTTACAAAAAATGAAAAAGATGCTAGACTAAAATGGTGAAGTTCCTTTCTGATACTTCATGCAAACAAATAATTTTCTGTTAAATAGTGCTTGATAATGTCACAATACAAATGTATCAGAAAAATGGAAAAGTCTACTGCCCATAAACAAACACTATTAAAAGTACTCATTCCTCCTCCTTAGCAAACATTGCTGAGGACTATATATGCTAACTTACATTTCCATCATACAGTGATTGGTGCTTTAGCAAGAACAAAATAGCTGATTGAAAGATCATATGTTGAGACATTCTAAACAAGTTCATTTTGCTCTGTTTTATGCCTTCTATTAAATCCAATTCACCAGTTTGCTAATACAGAGAAGGCAGAAAGTGGATAGATCTGACATTGTGTCTCCAAGCATTTAGTGTCCTCTACTATACAGATACCTAGAAGGTATCTATAGAATGCCTCAAATTTGTGAGAAGGTTTATCAATTTTTTGTTGTCTTAAAGAAACACAACCACTAATACTTTAGAAGTGACTGTACTTTTAAATAAATCAGTAGCTAAGTAAAAACAGTAGTTTAATCCAAAGATTGTTTCCCCCCACCCCCAATATTTTCAGATGCTAATTACAAAAATTTGCATGGCACAAATCACGTAATTCAAAGACAGGTGCATGGGTTTGAGTCATCGACCTAAATGAGACTTACACAGTACAATCCTCTTGCATTTTTTTATTTGGTTTTCTTTCCAATTCGTGCCGGTACTGAGCAGCTCTCACTTGTGTGCCCTCCCTTAAAAGAAGGACTCTAACGTATTAATTATGAATGTTGTGTCTTCAGTATCCATTAAAAACGTTAGACAGATTCAACTTTAGGTAATAAGACAGAGCAAAAAGCAACTACAGAGATAGTGCCTATTTTACTGGCTGCCTCAATTATGACATTGTGTTATAGTACAACACGCTACTGAAATCTGAGGACAGCTGTGTTTGAGCTACTAGCCAGTTCCAGTTATCTTAAGTAAACCTTTCCTGAAGTTTGGAGAAGGCAGCAAGCAGCACAGGTAGCATTGATAATGTCACCTGTGGCAGCAGCATCAGGAAACTAAAGATAGATTAAAAACAAAGACACAACTTATAAAAAATTCTAGTGTCACTGTAAAAAAAAAAATCCAACTGAAACCACTGCATGTCCTAACAGTCTACATTCAAGAAACTTAACTTTTAACTGAAAAAAACAAACTATTCTCTCATAAAAAATTGTCTTCTAAATCATGTTAGGTTCTGTTCTGCATTATTACAAAATTTTTTTCTGATTTTTTTCACACCCCTATACAAGTTAGAACAGAATTCAAAGATTGTCATAGGTAATGCTGACTTCATCTCAGCTTTTTTTTTTTTAAATAAAGTAAAACAGACTTCACTGAGAGACTCCCGCCCCTTCACTAGAAACTTTTTAAATTTTTAACCCCCTGAATGCTTTGCTCCTATGCATTCACACACTGAAATACGTGTTCATGCACATGGGTGAACGCTACTTGATATTTTAACCATTCATGTTTTTCTTTAACTGACATGCCAGAGTGAACAGCAGGAACAGCATTTATGACAGCTGCTTGAGTTAGGCTTAGAATGGCAGTCGCACTACGTATGATAAGCACAGTGCCACTATTCCTCCTTATACTAAGTAAGTAGCACTTTCATAGTAGACTTGCACCTTCAAAATGTATCCAATGCCACAATTTATCTCAGTAAGAACAGGGAAAAAAACCACAGAAAATGCTACTACCTCCATGTTCTTCACAAAGTTTTAACACGTTGCTTGTCAAATCCCACACTAAATTAAAACCTCATCTCTTAAATATGCAGAAGTAGTATTTAAGTATAGTGTCACAAAATGGGAATATCATAGATTCATTGAACGACTAAGGTTAGAAGGTACTTTAGAGATCATCTACTCCTACCTCCCTGCCATGGGCAGGGACGCCTCTCGGACCTCATTGCTCAAGGGGTCACCTACAACTTGTCCAGGAAATTTACTTCAGAGTCTCTACCCTTGCACAAACTTGTGTAGACACAATGTAAACAGAATATTACCTTTGGACAAGCCTAACGAATTAGGTAAAAAACACATCCTGACAAGCTACAGTAAAGGACTGCTGTTAGACATGTCTACTTTAAAGTGTTTTCTTATTTATTATGTTGCTTTAAACACCTAAAGATGATGCCAGAAATGAGAAACATTTTCACAACAGTTGTTCTAATTAGACTGTCACAGTTTGGCACAGTTTAAAATTATATGACACAATTTGTCCATTAAACTTAAACAAAACATTTTCTTAGTTTTCCCTGTTTTAAATTATACTGGTATTGAAAAAAGCAGACACCACAACAGTAACCGTAATCATAATACTTTAATGAATACTGCTCCTAAGAAGTCTCATGTTCATCTTTAAGCTGTATATCCCTGCCATTCAATTCTTCAGTGCAGCATTGCTGTAATAGTGTTAGTATTTACAGCTAGAAAAGATTTAAGATTTACTATCTGTGTAGACAGTTTCCATAGCAAAAAATTACCCATGAAGTAAAAATACCAGTGTTTCTTGGCTATGGTATCTACTTGCTCCTAAAACACTCAAATACTAAAAACCTTATTAGCTCTGTGTCAGAATATACACAAGTCTTCTCATACCCTTTAACACTTTCCCCAGCTGTTACCAGAATAGCTGGAAGTGGAAATTAAAATAGGCAAATTTTATTAAGAAGGTAAACCTGAATTAGAACTACATTTGCACCACCACCTCTGGAAACTTGCTGCTTGAGGAAATAATAAGCACAATTTTGCTGTATCACTTGAGAAAGTAAATCACACTATCAACAGAAAGGCAAAGGCACAATTATGAAGAAAACTCAAAGCAAACCAAACTCCAATCACTGAGACAACAAAGCTGTGCGCTTCCACTTCCAAAAGATCACTAGGTGTGATAATTTCCCATTATAAGAAAAAGACAGACTAAAAGAAATAATGAATATAAAATTAGTTATATGACACATAAGAACTTGAAAACTTGCCCAACAACTATTAATTACAGAATTTAGCAGCTTAAACACCAAGAAAGTATATAAATAGCCCAAAGAGAAACATCCTACTTTCCTGATTTGAGTTCTGAGTATTAAGAAAAATTATTTTCTAGACTTACACCATTGCACCGTGTGGACAAGATGGCTACTTTGAAAGAAGACAAACTGGAAACAGAGTATCGAAACAGAAGTTCAAAAGCTGTAAGAAATACATGCAAGTTTTAATTTTTAATTTAAAACTTGTATAGTGAAACTAAATATGGTGAATGTAATGAAAAATACGTTTACTTCACTAGCTAGCATGTACGGAAAGATTTATTTCTTGAAGAAACCTTCCTATGGTGTTCAATACTGTGTGCAAAGAGAACATCTGCAGTTATTTCAAGACAAATAAGTAAGAATTAGAAAGACTTCAACCATGTGAACTGATGACTACTCTTTTAGCCAAGTCT
This sequence comes from Rhinopomastus cyanomelas, assembly GCA_013400115.1. NCBI lineage: Eukaryota > Metazoa > Chordata > Aves > Bucerotiformes > Rhinopomastidae > Rhinopomastus > Rhinopomastus cyanomelas. The sequence goes on from VXBP01009903.1 coordinate 80,443, forward strand.
AAATTCTAAAGGGAAAAAAAGGACATCAAAGCATGCTTCCCTTAATTTCACAGGAAAAATAAATTTTCTCTTCTATTTCCTGTTCAGTTTGAGTAAAGTGCCTACATTCTTTGGAACCAAAGCCTTATAGATAACGCCGGTTGTCAAAACCCTGAATATTAATACATGCCTACACTGAGATGATAAAACACAGATCACAAACAGAAATCTTACAAGGAATCTAATTTTTGAAATTAACAGCAATAACGTTCAGCCTACTCCCTCCAAAATGTGTTTTAACCAATATGCCTAGACAGCCACATCAAAGAGGCCCTCTTATATAACAAGGAAAGAAGACTTGATACATAATCTAACAGGTCTTCTACTGTTTTAGCATTATCTAATAATCCGTATGAGAGGAAGCTTTGAATGAGGAAACAAACTCATCACAGATACTAGAAGCCGGAGGACAGAACTATGCAGCTAGGATTGGTGCTTCAGTCATTCAGACAAATTACAAGAAAGTTTATTACTGACAAAACGTCAAAAAATACCTGTGACTGTCTTAAAGAGAAGATTCTACACACGATAAAGCCCTTGGCTTAGATGATCAGGTAGCAAGATGGATGGTGAACTGGATGCAGGACAGAAGTCAAAGAGTAGTTGGTAATGGGACAGAGTGTAGTTGGAGGCCTGTATCTAGTGGAGTGCCCCACAGATCGGTGCTGGGACCAGTCCTGTTCAGTCTATTCATTGATGACTTGGATGAGGGATTGGCATGCACTGTCAGCAAGTTTGCTGATGACACAACGCTGGGTGGTGTCACCGATAGCCCTGCAGACTGTGCTGTCATTCAGCAAGATCTGGACAGGCTAGAGAGCTGGGCAGAGAGAAACTTAATGAACAATAACAAGGGTAAGTGTGTTCTTGTGGCCAAGAGAGCCAACAGCATCCTGGGGTGGTTTAGAATGGGAGTGGTCAGCAGATCAAGAGAGATTCTTCTCCCCCTCTACTCTGCATTGGTGAGACCACATCTGGAGTATTGTGTCAGATTCTGGGCCCCCCGAGTTCAAGAGGGATGTGGAGCTGCTGGAGGGAGTCCAGCGTAGAGCAACAAGGATGATGAAGGAGGTGGAGCATCTCCTTTATAAGGAGAGGCTGAGGAATCTGGGTCTCTTTAGCTTGAAGGAGACTGAGGGGTGAACCCACTGATGTCTATAAAAACATGAAGGGTGGATATCAGGAGGATGGAGCCAGGCTCTTCTCAGTGTCTTCTAGTGATAGGATGAGGGGCAATGGTTGTAAGCTGGAACATAGGAGGTTCCACATAAATATGAGAAGGAACTTCTTCCCAGTGAGGATGACAGAGCACTGGAACAGGCTGCCCAGGGAGGTTGTGGAGTCTCCTTCACCGGAGATATTTAAAACCTGCCTGGATATGTTCCTGTGCAACTTTGTCTGGGTGATCCTGCTGTGGCAGGGGTATTGGACTAGATGATCTTTCGAGGTCCCTTCCAATTCCTAATGATTCTATGATTTAGATGTGTAACAGTAAGGTTTAAACAAAAAAGTGATCTTAACAATGGGAACTCTCCTTGTACTATATCCTCCCATACTTGAAGACTTTTAAAAGCTCCTACAACATGAAGTATTACAGAATGTTGAGTAGGTTGAACAAGCTTTTAAGAAAAAAAACCCCCACTTATCTGAAATAGGATACTTCACAACTTTTCCCCTCCCATTTGTTCATCTTGATCTATTTCCCATCTGTCCAAATGAAATTTGTTGCCCAAGTTCCTATTCTTGCATCTTTTTCTGCTAGCATGAGACACTATGCCTCTAGCATGACTCAAACATTTCAGAAGCAAAAGCAAATAAACTTTAAAACATTAAAAAACACAGCAAATCTTTAAAATGCTTCTTGAGCAGAAGCAGGAACAAAAATTAAGACACAGAAGTATTAAGTTGGCCAGTCAACAGATTTTAATTGTGTTTAAGAGCAAACCTTTCATCTCTAAATGAAAGCTATCACTAGCAGACTGATACAACTGAATTGGTTCAGTTTACTCTTACAAGAGTTCAGCACATACCCTGGCTTACAGGCATGTAATAGCCTATTTCTATGTGCCTTTATCTTCAAAACAGGCTATAACCTCTTTAGAGTAACAAGTGTCTTTTTGTTAAACAGTTCTGCAAAGTTTAGCACAACATTAAGAACTATAGGTCCTAATTCGTGTTAAGTTTAGCAGTGGGTGTGGCACACACAGGTCAATGGTTGGACTCTATGATCTTAAAGGTCTTTTCCAACCTACCCAATTCTGTGATTCTATGAGTAAATCTGAAAAGAAATCTTTAATAAAAACATACAAGCTCTTTACTTAGATAAGAGACAGGATTAGCAACTTAAGGACAGAACCAGTAAGAACAGAACTCTTACTAGACAGTGAGACAAATCTGTTCTTAATTTTTAATGATGAAGAATGAAATAAGACTATGCATGAGTAACTTCATTTCTTAGAAACGCACTACTCAGGTTTATTATGTAAACAAAATTGCCTCTGTCATAGACACTAATCTGCACACATTCTCCTCTTCTCATTCCTTCTGCCCTGTATTTCCAGTACAGGGAGTACACATGAATGGATCACTAGCACCAGCCTCTCCTCTTCTCATTCCTTCTGCCCTGTATTTCCAGTACAGGGAGTACACATGAATGCATCACTAGCACCAGCCACACAACTCAGTGTTCTCTGCAAGAAACAAGAGTTGGCATACACAGAGTACAAGTGAGAGTGTTGCCCTAGGAAAGCCACATTCAAGGTGAGGCCTGCTTTTACAGGCTATGTGCAACAATATTCACCTGTGCAAAGCTGATTGTCTTATGCGCACAAAACAGCTGTTGGTTCTACTTAGCTTCAAAACTCCAAGAGTATACCAGGCTCCAGGACAGAAAACTGATGAGGTATCATCAGCCAAACAAAATGGCCCTGAAAAAAGTTAACTACATTTGAGCCACATTAAATGTATGCTTGCATATAGGCAGGCATACTATACTGACAAGTCTCAGGATGCAGAAATGATGAGTCTTCCTGCGACTACCACCACGCATCTTGTTAGCGAAAAAGCCTTCATTACAAATTTAAACAGGAAAAGAAAGGAAAAGACAGCACTTGATTGTGAATCAGTGTTTCAACTACTTCAAAGAAGAGCTAACTATGAAGAAGGTAATACAGAGTAAGAGAACTGCTTCTCTGAAACCAAGTATCCAGTGCTGCACAAGCAATACGCGTAAGATAAAAGAGGAAAGGGCAAACTTGCGTATGTTATAAGACTGCAAGATATGTCTAAATTAAGCTACTGTAGCAGCACCCTATTCCAGATATACAGGCAATTCTTAAGCACTGGTGGGTCACTCCAGTGTAGTGGAGACTCTACCTACGGTTATTTGTTAAATCTAAGCATGCAGTGCATTTCTTACAAGTCCTTATAGATAAAGATTTGGCTTTCCTCTGTTCCAAGACAGGTCCACATTGTCTTCTGCATTAAAAGACAGTTGCTCAGAATTGAAGAAAGAAATGTATGATAGCAGAAGTCTAAAAAACTTCATAGCACATGCTTGACTTCTGTCTTTCATGGTTCTCTGTGGTAGCAAAAAATGCAAAGGTGAAGTGGAAATACAGTGAAAAAAGTGGTGCAAGTGGAGGAAGACCACACTGGCAGAAATAGGAGTATTTCTGTGAACAGTGCTGCCTCCAGGGAAAAGGCTATGTTCAGAAACTGAACACATAAGACAAAAGATGGATTCTGAAGTCACAGCTGAATGCCAAGAGAACTGATACTGATTGTGTATCAGCATTATTAAAACTAATGGTTTGCACTCATCATCACAGACAGATAAGGCTCTTAAACAAGCACTACCCACCCTTTAAATCTTGGAGCTTATCAAGAACCTGACTCCGGTTTCACTTCTCAGTTTACCTGGAACTGAGAAATATACGGGCACTAGTAAGCAGAACCATCTCTCTGCAGAAACATATGGACCTGGCAACTACTGCAGCTGTTTAGATGAATGGCAGGCGTACTACCTCCAAGACTGGAGAGTGGGAGACAGAAACCATGAAAACAGAAATATCACTGCTATCTTGTTCTATACAAAATCAAGGAGAGATACATAGTACCTCCTATCTGTAAGAGTTGAAGCTGGAAGAGGAACTGTTTATCTGTAGTCACTCAAACTTATTCTAACCCAGAGGGGTTAATTTCTCTTAATTGTCCTCTTTGCTTAAAGAGTTCTGCAATATTTTTCCCCTTCACATACACTGTGACTACACTATTTAAACAGTCAGTCAAAACAGAGAAACAAATGAAAATTATGAAAGCTTCAGAAGAGGTGAAACAAATGACTACAAAGAATTTCGATTAAATAATGTTAAGTTTTACCAAGGACTCACAATATGTACATCAAGCAGCACAAGTGCTCAAAACAGCCTTCTCTCACTGCTTCCTCCTATAAGGATAGCTGTTCTTAGAAGAACACAGTGAACTAAATATTATAGAACCACAGAATTACTGAGGCTGGAAAAGACCTTAAGATCATAAAGTACAGCCTATGACCGTACATCACAGCAATCAGATGATCATGGCACTAAATGCCACATCCAGTCTTTTCTTAAATGGCTCCAGGGATGGGAACTCCACCACCTCCCTGGGCAGTCCATTCCAGTGTCTGACCACCCTTTCCTTGTGGAAATGTTTCCCAACAGGCAACCCAAACCTCCCGCAGTACAGCTTCCTAGCTTTGTGGGAGAAGAGCCCAACTCTCATCTGTCTACAGCTTCCCTTAAGGTTGTGATAAGGACACCTCAAGGCTCCTCTTCTTCAGGCTAAACAACCACAGCTCTCTCAGCCTCTCTTCATAAGACTTTCGCTCTAGTCTCTTCACCAGTCTCATTGCTCTCCTCTGGACTCACTCCAGCACCTCAACATCTTTCCTGAAGTGAACTGCACACAATACTCGAGGTGAGGCCTCACCATTGCAGAGTACACAGCAAAAACTACACTTCTAGTTCTGCTGGCCACATTCTTGCTGATACAAGCCAGGATGCTACTGGCCTTTCATGCCACCTGGGCACTGCTGGCTCACTTTTAACTAGCTGTTGCACTTTCTTGTTAACAAAGAATTGATTGGATATCTATCCAAATCAAGCATGTATGTGTGGTTCACATAAAGCAAACAGGTAAATACTACTGTATAAAAACAAAGATATCAGTGCAAACATAGCCACCGCTGAAAGACTTCTCTCAGCAAGATTCATGGAAAACCAGAAATTGAGAAACTTGAGTACCGCTTTGCAGAAAGCCTCTCAATAATTTTTATTTCCAAAAGCACAAACTTCTAATATCAGAGACCATTCAGTTAAGTGTAATGTCCATGCCTACCTTGAAACACCACATTTTAGATCTTGTTGACCAAGAAAATACAACTGCTACACAATCTTACAGCAAAGCAACTATCACCACCTGCTGAAAGGTAATAGCTAGATCCTGAACTGCACATAAATAGAAGTAGTTTGCTTTGTTCATTAGGAGCAATATGCCCAAGAAGACACAAAGAGACCAATCATGAAATATTTTCTGCTTCTGCACTTTTAACTCCTGAAAAACAACAACTATACACAGAAACACTGATTTCACTCGAACATTTACAAACACTGTTTCTCAGGCCTGCTTCTCACAGCTAACTTACACGTATCCAGACAAGTATCTTAGAGTCAGGTCACTAAAATCACACCAGCACAGATATATTAACTTCAAAATGAAAAATTTTCACTTGGATCATCCTAGCTGATGCTATTTTCACGTTTGTTGCAATATTCAGTTACATGCAGCTGCTCTAAAACACATTTTGGAAATCAACATTTAGTTGATAATAAACTCTGCATCCTTCTATCTTAATCTTCCAATTCATGGACGACAGTATTTTTACTAATCTCAGTGTCAATAATTAAAAATCCTCAATTGATTTCAAGTTTCGTTAAAGCACTAAGCTAATCTTTTAAATTAACAGATGTAAACTAAAAAAAACCCCAAAACCCAGACCAATTTTTCAGGCAAATGAAGTGGTGCAAAACCTGTCCATAAGTCATTAATTCCTCCAAACTCAGGTGTTCCATCTACGCATGGCAGGCTCTGGAATTTGCTCTTACTGCAGCAAGAGTTAAAAAAACCAAAACCCCACATCCCCACCTTAAAGCCCTCTATCCAGCTGAGAATCAATTTCAGGGCCTCAGTCACAAGGTTCTCTATAACACACTAAGTACAGACCCGTAATTTTGTGCACAACTGTTCTGCTTGAAAAAAAATTTGGTTCAAATCAAGCAGCAAAATTTGCTCTCACTTGATAGTTCCAATGAGAGGAATTAAATATACACAGGGAATAATGTAAAAAATGAACCCAGTACTTTACTTGAAAACCTACCATGGAAGTTCAGTTATATAGTTTCTTTTTCTCAAGGATGGATTTTAAGTTTCATAAAGACAAAAAAATGAATACTATTCAGACGTGAAAAAATATCTTTACTCCCCATGGATTCACTAACTCCAACTTTAAAGTGTTGTAAATTTTAAAGTATTTTTTCCTCTTGGTTGCAATATTGAACTTGCTTTCTATGATTCCAAGCTTCTTCAAGAAATTCTTTATTTATACAAACCAAATAACAATATGTGATGTCCTCAAAATAGTATCAGGAGCACTTACTCATCATACTTGATATGATAAATAGCTTCTTCATCAGTGTCCATACAGTCAGAATAAGATGTGGATGGTGTACTGTCTGAATTAATTGCATTTTCTCTAGAATGATCTTGACTTAAGCTTCCATTAGTCCTTTTGTACGCGTTGCCACTCTTCCCTGGAGCTTTATTGTTCTTATGTCCCTTTGTTGCTCGGGTAACATTTTCTACATGAGCTTCAAACCAGGCTCCAATGCTGACATCACGAGCATCCACCAATTCATTTATCTAAAAGGAAAATGCAACAATGAATTTATTTTATATAACTGAAACTAAGAAAAAAATTAAAAGGACAATTTACTACGCTATTGCTTAACCTGCATATCAGTAAAACAATCATCTCTCGTTACTAGTTGAGCTTGAGCAAGGTCAAGTAACATGCAGTCATGAATATGGCACTCCTTCAGTACTTTAATACTCTTTCCTTATTAAAATCTGGTATGAATATAACATGTACATGTTCTTCAAAAGCAAGACTAAATTACTTTTCCCCCCTACAAACCTCTTGATTCACCAGTTGTTCCTTATGGCTAAAACACGCCTACACACCGCTAAAATACTAGCTCATAACCAAGGCATTTACAGAATTTCCTGAACCTTCAACTTGGAATTTTTTCTTAGACCTTCTACTGTCCTGGCCTGCAAACGTTTTTTAACCCTTTGAGATTCGGGGGGGGGGAGCAAGCAAATCTAACAAGGTTGCACTGGAGTCAACCAAAACATAGGAAATTTAACTACCTGCCACAATTTCTCTCCTCTGTACTCAGAATAACACTGGTACTAAGCCACAAAATCCATTCACTATCTCAATGTCTTCAGCTAATTAAGTAGATGGTCCTTTATGAATACTGAGAACACTTAAAAATTTACTTCATCAATAGTGCAGCAAGTATAAAGAAATTATTACAACACAACTACTAATACACAGCCATACAACAGAAAACATCTATAACAAACAAGATACATGTACATACATACACACACAGTTTAAGCCAGAGCCTTTGTCAAATGCAAACAGTCTCAAATACAAGTAGTCAGACATTTACTCTTACTAATCCCAAAGGCCAGTTGCTATAAACTGAACACTCTTACAAGGTCACAGGAGCAAGCGAGAAAACAAACAAAAAACTCCACAAAAAAACCACGCAACTTCACAACTTTTAAAGTACCCTTTCAGATACCTTAAGGGTATTTGCAAGTGCAGTTGGCAGTGGTTTGCGCTAACAAGTTTATTCCAGTAAAGCAGTATTTCATATTTTACTCTTGCCATTCACATTCTTAAAATGACCTTAAAAACTTAATCCTTTATTTTTTCTCACATGTAGAATAGCAACATGGTTGGGCTTTTTTATTTTTGTTCTTCCAACCTTCAAGTATTCAAAGTACAGTTTTTCACTATGTTAAAAATTTCCTGAGCTAAATAGACAACAAATCAGAGGACAATCTCATATATAATCTATTTTAAACCTAAACAGTGGGTTCTGGCACTTCTAGACGTAACCTTCTAGAAGGCAACCCTACATGGCCATACTTGCTTATTTGTAGTAAAAGGTCATTTCTTTCTCTCTCAAAAAAAAACAAAAAACCAGATTCGTGTCACCTTCAGAACTCAGTTTTTTCCCCACCTGCTGCTCCTTCTTGTGATCAGTTACAAAAATGCCAGAAAAGTCACATTAGCCAAGTCAAAAATTACCCGATCCAGAAAAAAAAAAGATTTAAAGAAATAATTACCACAGGCCACTATGAAACATCAGTCAACTGTCCACGTTAGTGGTGTCTGGTTTAAGATCTGAGTTATTAGTAGCTTTTTGTGAACACTGTTAAACAAATATTAATTTTAATTCCGATTCAGTTGTCTTTCATTCCACTCTAGTTAGAGTTCTCAGCTAAAATAGTATTACAGTCAAAGATTTGCAGATGAAAGGTTATGAAGAGTGTGAGCATCAAGGGGAAAACATGCGCATGCTTCCCAATGAGGTTATGTTTTTCTAACATCATTTCTACATGCCCAACCAGTGTTACCACAACTTCTCCGTTATAACCTGTTCAGTATTCCTCTCTGACATTGGGGATTTGCCACGGGTACCCCTGCTTAGCTAAGGTGGTATCCTTCACATATGCTGACCCCATCCTGGTATGCACCCCGAGTTCTTACAGCAGACATTACCAGCAATTCTTAGCCACAGTTACAATACACAAGCACTGAATATAATTCCCCTCACTAACAGTCCTTCAGAGCCCATGTAAATGTGAGTCAGGTACAACTCTGATACAAGACATGCTGAAGTATTCTAATACACATAACATACAGTAACCATACAGAGGAACTCTTAAAGCACTATTTTAACCATCTAACCACAGTCTGGTTATTATTTTCATATAAACTATACTACTTTTTAAGTTACAGGAAGAGAAAGTAGGAACAGAGGGAGAGACAATCCAAAATGTGGAGTAACCAACAGGCACCTTGTCAAGTCTAGCTCTGGATGCAGATCCAGCGAGGCAAACGGCTTCCCTTAGACAGAAAAAACTACTAACAAACTATTTCTTCCCGTAAATAGTAAATTTCTTATTGTCTGACAAACAAGCAAATGCAAAATAATTAAACACATTTGTTTAGCCATCTTGCATTACATGGCTTAATTAGCACAGATTAGTTTATAGCCTTTTAACAGACTTTTATTATAGAAGCTTACTACCTCTGAATTACATTATTGGCCAAAAATGTAGTCTTAAGTTTTTTTATGCTCTAAGTTGAAATACTTGCTATGTTCCTACTGTCACTTACAAATAACAAAAAATACTGTAACTGTACCTTTATTTTTATAAAGACACACGTTTGCCTAAAAAAGTTAGAAATCTGTTCATAGGTAATGAAAGATAAAGTGTTAAGCCCCTAGTACTAGAGATCACAAAAGCTGCAACTGACTGAACAGGTTTCCTTAAGTATGTTAGTCAGTATCACCATATCCTGTTTTAAAACTCAACAAAAGCAGCTAAAAGACTACTGGATATAACTTTAGCATTCTCAAAATAGTATCTTAAAATTCCTTTCATTTAATCAAGTGATGTACTGTGGCCTCTTCTCTCCCCAGTATTCTATCTTTTCTCATGTTACTTTTTACGTTAATTGAAAAGAATCAGAACGTGTTCTTTTCCCCCCCACTGTAATAAAGAGATAAAAGACAAGCTTTAAAGAACACACATAAGCCTGTATCTGTATTTAAGCTACTGAATTTTTTATTTTGACTCCCTGATACCTGCAGAATAAATAAACTGACTGTGCAGCATGCTACAGAAACGGAGTTAAATAACTTGTGCTTAATACCTAAAGAATTAAATAACAGTCTACATAAAACAGAGTCATGGTTTGAAGTCTGCTGGGGTCCAGTAATAGGGAGAGAGCTAAAATGGCTCCTGCAAGAAGTTTTGGGAAGACAGGAAAAAAAACCTCTCCAATTCCAAGTAAAAACCACCTCTAACTCAGCCAATTATCACCTCTGTGAATGAATTTGGGCCTAGAAACATGCTTTTTTGCAGGATGTTGGGCTGGTTTCCATTGCATTTGGGTAGGCTTTACCTTTGGGAGCTGCTGTTTTTGTTAGGGAATCGTGCAGGGGAAAAGAGCCATGCCACAGCTCAGGTCTGTGCTGAAAAGTATCAGTGAACAAGGATGGGATGATGTCCATGAAGCTCAGGAAAACTGGCATGGAACAAAGCTGGTAGTGGCTGGGGCAGACATCGAAGTTCTTAAAGGGCACCCGTGGCCTTGACAACTCTGGGCCGGAGTGCCTGTTGGGACCTCAGCCACTGGTCCTCAGATTAGACAGCGACAGACTGAGGGACTATCTCTGCAGTTATCTCTGGCAATCACCCTTTGCCACCAGAAAGCAATGACCACATTTTCCCCTCAAGGCAGGTACATTCCAAGTCCCAACTCTGTAACCTAGGAGTAGGTTATCTCCTCTCTATTGTTTGCCTTTGTGACAGGTCATTATGAGTGATTTGGTCTTCTCTTTGTTTCTGCATATTAGGATATGCACAGGGAAATAGGGTCTTGTTAACACCGAATTTCTGTTGTTTCCACAGTCAAGGTCTCACTCTTGGCCCGGTGTTGCAAATGGAACTACACACTTCACTCACAAGAGAGAAGTAGCAATATATTTATTGATATGAAACAGTGATTTAACCAAATGTGATCAGTAAACGTCATGTTAAAATGCCACAAGATTCAGCAGCAAGGTATATCAGATTGTTTACTACACAGAGGACAGGAGCAGACAAGGCTGTCAAGAAACCCTCCCACTTAAAAGACTGTATGTGCACAATTAATCCTAAAAATTTCCTTAATAAAGCTTCAAAGTTCTGCATGCTATTAGTCACTGAGGATCTGTTGTGGCAAGGAATATCTCAATCTTTATAAGTATCCCTGATAAGCATCCCTGTCCAAGGAGAAGTCCTGGTGTGCAGCCAGCTACCACGCAGGAAAGCTCAAAAGGCTCTCAGGCCGCCCACTATTAATACGGGTGAAATGATTGACTCATTTTTCTGATTTCATGTCCTGCAGTTCTTCCCTAAGGGACAGAAGCTCTTGTCTCCCTTTCTGGAGGCTGGCAATGGATAGGTTGAATTAGCATATTTTCATTCACTTTCAGCTGCAATGTTTCAGTCACACTCAAGATAGTATTAGTAGCCTGATCTTAAATTGCAGTTCTGCGACTGCCCAGGGCTAATGCCTTTCTCCCTAAGTAATTTCTCCATTCTCTGGATTCTTTTAGAAAGCTTGTTTCACTTGAACTTTTGTTTCCTATTTCACTGGTCTTACTTTTCAGTCTCCTTCCCAGGCTTCAGGTTTTGCTTGTCAGCTATTGTATTGTCCTAGCCCATCTCAGAACTGTAGCTAACAATACCCTGCATTAATTCTGCCCAAGTAGGGAGTCCCTGACTGGCATTTTGGTTATTATCACCTAGCCCTTCATTGTGTCATCTCATCTTGTTTTGCAACTAAATGGAGTTTAAGAATTGCTGGAGCCCCTCTAAACAGTGATTTAAGCATTGTAAAACTTGCTGTAGCAGACAGTGGCACGTCAAGGGAATCCCATTTGTGCATTGCTGTATGCAAGCTACTTGAGATTTAATTGAGATACTAGAGGTTTATCACACCCTCCAGCCCAATAAGCTACTCATCTGGCAGTAGAATGGTGTGCATTTGTCAAGTCAGGTTCTACATTTAAGAAAACTCCCCGAACTCCAATAGCCACTGGCTTCATCCTTAAGACTATTCAGTCACCACCACTCAGGCATATTCGCAAGTATTCAGCTACAGTTTTGCCTGGGTTTGTGTACTGTATTTCTCTTGCAAATTCAGGAACTGCAGTGGACCCCAACGGGGAGGTTCATGTAGCACAAAGTGGAAGACCACTGCGAGGTCCCACATTTTCTTCTGCTTTATGAACAGGTCTTGCTCATATGCAGGAAGATATGCATGGGACAAAGGACTGTAATCATCTGGCTTGTGATCACTGGAATATTCCCAGATACTTCAGGGGATACTATTAGTTTGACTCTATAAGCTCAGCAAAGCAGGGAGACTGCTTAAGCATAATCTTTTCCTGTTCTCCCAACTTTTGTCCTTTTTTCTCCTGTAACTGTCCTGAAGTTGATCAGATTTTAAGCACAGTGACAGTTCAGTTTACTTACCGCTTTCAGTTCTTTCTCTAGGTCCTGCTCATACGTTTTCTGGCATTTTATAGATAACTTTTTCCCCTTTCCATCCTCTGTGCAGCCCTAGATGGTCTTCAACCCAATTACACCTGCTTCCCAGTGACACCAACTGTCACAAGCCCATTCTGAGAATGTAGGACTTTGGTTCACTCCATGCCTTCAACAATCAGTGACACTACTGATTGCTCAATATGCCCCTTTGTCATGGATGGAATTACACACTTCACTCACAAGGGAGGGATAACAAAGTATTTATTGATATAAACTAGTGATTGGTTTAATTCCATCCATGACACCTTGTCCTTTAAGTGGTTAGACCTCTCCATTCTTTGGTTTTGGCTCATCAGCACCTTACTAATTAGTGAAGCATCCCAGGCTGACAACTGTTGTCAGCTGCAGACATTAGGATAGCTTACCATCAAGATGACAGGTTTAAAGAGCCCTCTAAATGAAATCACCTTGCATACATATGGCAGCATCTCCAGCAAAAGAATTATCATCATAGATTTTTCTTATGTAAGAGAAGCACCTGAACAAGAGGTAAAATGCACCATTCCCTGTATATACATATCCTAGTAAATATCTAATATGTTAGCAATCTGGCAACTGGTCATTTTCTGTTTATACTTAACTTCTAGTACCTCTGATGTAATCCTACATCACAACATCAAGAAGTTCAGTGAGGTACAAAACCAGCAATGAATACGTTACACAATACCTAGAATTCTATAGTAAAACAACAACCATTACAGCACATACAATTTAAAGAAATTACGTAGTTTCTTAGTTTATCTAGTTCTAACGCAACACTGAAACATTAAAACCAGTATTCAGCAAGCTTGGGGGAAAAAAAGGGAAAGTAAATTTTTTAACATTTTTTTAATCAACAGCTTCCGTTCATAAGTAGTACTTGTTTCTCAGGTACTCAATTTTTTGAAGAACGTATTCTGAAAAAACCATCCACAGTTCAAAAGCAACACATCCAACATATGCTGCAACACCAACAAAACTGCCAGAGACACTTTCATGACCCTGCAACAGCAGGGTAAATTAGGTCAATTTGATTTACGTCAAGCTGTGGAATTATGTCAAATCGTGACAGAAAGAAATGATAATGCACACTTCTACACAATACACCAGTGAGCTTGTTAAAGAATTAAACGCACTGAGGTAACTTTCTGGTTTTTAAAGTCTGTACCTACCTTGTACAATCCAATGCCAGGATCAATCAGAAATGAGCGAGACGATGTAGATGGCTGACTGGGTGATCCGCTATTTGTTTTTTTTACTTTATTCTTACAGTTGGAAACAGCACAGGGATTAACTTCTCCATCCTGATGTGTCACAGTAGCAGTGGTAGGAGCTTCAGATTCAGAACGTATTAAAAGTTGAACTATATCATTTAGTCCCACATTGTAGTCAAATAAAGTGTGTCCATCTTCTAGCTGTCAAAAGAAAGAGATCCTTGTAAACTTCTACCTTGAAGTTTATAAGTGAATTCCAGATCTTCCTTTTACAGGTAATAATTGTACAGACCAGAAGAGGCAAGCCACCTATTTCAGGTAAATAAAAGCCCGACAATAAAATATATTTTGAGTATATACAAAAAGAAGTTACCATCAAGTTACCTGCAGCCATGTTTTCACACAATGCAAATCACCAAAGGGCTTAAACTAGAAACAGACATCTTAACACTTTGAGCCTTTTAGCTATGCATCAAAGGTAATGCAGTGACTTTCTAACAAACAAGGTAGGATCTATGTTGTCACTTATATGACATACACAATAATAATACCTCAGAATTTTTACATTATTGTTTTGTATACATTTCAGTATATAATTTTACAATTCACTCCTTCACCAACTTTTCCAGCAAGCAAGGCAGTATCTGACATTTCCCCAGCATTTCTCAAATTATTTCCTAAATAAAAAACACCAAGATATTAAAAACCTCACACACATACAATTCCATTTGCTTTTCAAAAATGTAGTATCTGGAAGTATTGAGCAACAGCTCCTACAGGAAACCTAAACTGAGAGTATTCAATAACATCTTTATACCAGATTTAGCCTAGCCTCCTACCCCAAGATAAAAACAAGATTATTCACTGAAAGTAAGCCTTTTAAATGGTCAATTTATAAGTTATTACAAAAATCACGAAATATACACTGTGCAGTAATCCTCAACTTAATACAACATACCCCGCTATATTCAAAACCTAATCAGATCCCAAAGAACAACACAATATAAAACGGAAGTGGGCATTGGAATACTACATAGCACAGTGATTAACATTTTTTGGCCCCCATCTCGCATAGCTTTAATATATCTTGTTACTAATCTTTATTTTACCTGATGATCTCACCTGCCTGCAATTAAGCTAAGAAACCCAAGGGGGGAAAAAAAACCCAATTTGCACAGTTTGGGAGAACTAAAACAGGAAGTAGTGACCACTCAGCTTTGTTCAATTAAACACTTAAATCACCCATGCCACCTTTGAAACAGATTTAATTTACCTGAAAGTATAATGCATTGCCGGAGGACATCAAAACATCAGAACTTGCTTAGCTATGTTTTACCTCACAGTTAAACATGCATGACTAAAAAACCCCACCTTTTTCCTTGCAAACTACTTCTGCAACAAAATATTACCTCACCTGCTTCCAGAACAAGTGCTATTGTAGCATCACTGTTTCAGGAATCTTTTCAGACAGGTCTGCTCTCATGAGCTTGTGGGCAGTATCAATACAAAAAAAAAAAAGGTGGTAGGAAAGAAAAACAGGAAAAATGAAGATGTGGGCAAGAAGTCTCCAGCTTCTCACAAATAAAGTCTTCCGTAGCATTCAAATGCTTTGGGGATAGACAAAAGTTGAATATATGTTTCTTCCTTCATCCTTTCTGCTTTTTCAAAACAGTATAGTTATGGACATATGCTGATGCAGAAGAAATTAATGTCTTGTTTCATGAATGTAAAACCTTTGTCAGAAAACCTACTTGCCATACTGCTGCTAACTACTATTAACCACAGCTGAGATGTGTAATCAGGACTCATGATATGTTTCAGCTGGTCCAACAGCTGTGGGAACAACCTTTGTTCCACTGACTGTTTTCAAACCAGCCCAACACATATCAGGCAAAATCGTACTGAAGATTTTGGCACTCTAACTGAAGTGAATGCAAATCTCCAGCAACTGAGATTCATAGAATCACATAATGGTAGGGTCTGCAAGGGATCTCGGGGATCACTTAGCTCAACCTCTCTGCTAAAGCAGGTTCATCAAAATCACACTACAAAGGGAAATACCTAGGTGGATTTTGAAGAGTTTTTCTCTACACAGATGACTACCAAAACTGCTTCAAGTGCCTGGTGCTTTAGGCTAGGGCTTGATACTGACTAATAAGCTACTTAAGTAACCCTTCCTGTCTCACCATGTCATACTTTCCTAAGTTTCTGAAAACTCTTCAATGAAATGGGCAAACACATTCTCAAAACCCTTGTAACAACTCAGATTTCTATTTTATGCCACAAGAAGTTTGCATTTTGCTTTTAAGATTAAGAGTTTAAGATTTTAAGTTTAAAAACAGGTATTCTTAGATTCAAAGTAAAAATATATCCAAAACAAAGATAATGCACGACTTAAATTTGAAAAATAAATTTGAAAACAGAAGATCAGCATTTCTGGAACTGCTACTCCTTCAGAGCTCTAGTCCAAGGCCACTTTCAAGATTCTGTCCCCTACCAAGAGAGTGTTTGTTGCAACATGTTTTTTAAAAAAACCAAACAGCAGAACATTTATATATCAAAACACTTCTGAAATAATATGCTATGACTAGAGACAAAAACTTCTGCTCTTTCTTTCTGTTCCAACTAGACAAGCTATGGCAGTTCAAGTGAAACATTCTAGAAGCTGTGGCATTGAGACATCCGAAAGCTAACGCAGTGGTGAGAAAAGGATAACTTTGCGTCCAGTATCCTGGAGGGATGCAGACAATACATAGCTGAGAGCAATGACATACTGTAATTGTTCCCTTTCTCTCAGAACATGCCATGTGCGGGCTGACAGAAAAATACTGAGGTATACGGCAGCTTAAAGTTTAAAGCCAAAACAGTGAAAATCTAAGTTTGTACAGCCTAGATGATCCTCCATAACTAGATAGTAAGTACTAACACTCAATAAAAATGTCCCATGTCTAAACTTTGCAATCTTGTAACTGCAGTCTAAGTTCTATCCTCAATCTACAACTGAATGTTTTCCATTGTCATGAGAAAGGGATAACAAAAGGAAGACTTTAAAACAAGGTATCTGTCCAGAAATTGTTATATTTAACATTTTCAGAAAGACATGCCTAGGCTAGGCTTTGGGTAAGAAAGAGCCGTCTCTAACGACACACACCCACCCACCTCCAGTCTACCTATTCGTGCGTATGAACCAAACAAGTCAGCACTGACAAACAGAAACTAAATGGTTGCAGAATAAAGCAGTGTCTGCAAAGTTGTCTACAGCATTACAGTGAATTAGTATACTAATTTATTAAAGTAGTACCGTTACAGAGATAAGATTATACAGAGATAAACGCACTTCAAATGAAGCAAGATGTAGTGTTTGCAATGGATTAGGGAAAGAGCACATGCTTCTAGGGTGAGAAAAAAAAAAATGTTCTTAGAATGTTATTAACTGTAAGAATTCCCACTGCTTGCTTTTAGGAACTCAGTAGAGAAACAAGTCAACTAGTAAAATGAATACACATGCTATTTAACTTACAAGAACTAATGTATGTATCTACAAGTACATCTATACCTAGCATTATTGTATCACTGACAACTTAAATCCATAGAGTAACTAAGTTAGAAAGCAACTGGGATTTAAACAACACTGAACAGGAGAAGTGAACTTTCAAGATATTTTTTTCTTGAATTACTGACACTGTATCAATGTTAACATAATGATATCTCACTCAGTAAGGCTATAACCTAACTCCAAAGTAGAATAGTACCACTGCACATCACTTAACAACTCAGGTCAAGAAAGACGTACGCTGTAATCTCCTACTCTGGTGCACGATGCTTGGGGACTGCAAGATGACAGAATCTCAGACTAATTCAGGTTGGAAAAGACCCTTAAGATCATCAAATTCAACCAATAAGCCAACTTTACAAAGTTCACTACTATCTAAGCACATCTAAACTATCTTTAAATGCATCCAAGGATGGTAACTCAACCACCTCCCTGAGTAGCCTGTTTCAATTCCCAAGCACTCTTTCAGTGAAAAAAATTTTCCAGTTCTATTACTAATTATCTGTGAGAAGAAGCCAGCACTCACCTCTCTACAATGTCCCTTCAGGCTGCTGTAGACATCGATAAGGTCTCCTCTCAGTCTCTTCTTCCTCAAACCAAACAGCCTCAGCTACTCATAAAGACACGTTGTCTAGGCCTTCCATCAGCTTCACTGCTCTTCCTCGCACTCACTCCAGCACCTCAGTGTCTTTCTTGAACAGAGGTGCCCAAAACTTAAGGCCATACTCGTAGTGTGACCTCACCAGTGCCAACTACAGGGGGACAGTCCCTTCCCTAAACCTGCTGGCAGCACTAGATTTCTGATGGCCAGGATGCCATTGGCCTTCTTGTCCACCAGAGCACATTGCGAATTACTTACATTATTATATTACATTATTAAAATGTAAAAATTTTAATAAGCAGTTTCAGATGCAGCAAATTTAAGACCTAACACTAAGTCTGGCTATTAACAAGCAGTAGGAGTAAAAGCATGATTCCTTCCTTTCTATAGACAACTAGAACTCTAAATCCATCCTGGAATAATGTATTTCTCACTCAAGAAAATCCAAGACAACCCAGCCCAAAACACCACCCCCAAAAAACAAAAACCTCTCACAATTTACAGCTGCACATACACCCTCCTTTTTTCCCAGCCAATACTGCCTTACTGTGAAATCAAAATTCGTGAAAAATGTTAATGAGTTGAGTCTCAAATCACCTCCAGAAGAGTTTAATATTCAACACAGAAAGGTAGAAAATTCCACCAAAAACAGCCTGACAACTTGGGGAAATAGGTGTTGATCAGTTCCAGTCAACTTTACAGTCTGCCTGCTTCTAATAATAACTACTATATAATATATAAACAATTACATCCCATTCTGCTTCATAAAGAGACTGAAAAGTGTCTCTGAGAATATGTTTGCCTGGATACTGTACTGAAAGACAAAGTTTACTTAATCATTCACTAAGCATTTAAAGGGAACCTGTCATTCACAAGTTGACATGCACACCAGAAAAAAAAGTATAAAGCAAGAACCAGACAAGCAAGATGTATCTCATTCAAGGCTTTTATTATTTCTTAATCAGATATGTAATACAGCAAAAATAACTGAATAGGCAATTTCATTTACGAAATTTTACTAGCTCTTCTGATCCTACAGTCATTAAAAACAGATGCATTTGTTTCCTTAGCAGTAGCTTTCACTTTCAGTTTTTCTTCCTCTTGATGACTGGCATACTTTAGAAGACTTGAAAGCCTTGTTACCATATTCTGAATGAAGTAACGCTGAAAAGCGGCTAGATTTCCTGTATTAACTCTCTCACTATACCAAACATCCATAGAGAAATAGATGACATCTTTCAAAAGTTCTTTCGTGTTGCACTACTAATTTCAAAATACTTCCAGAGAAGTTTGTTATGAGGCAAGACAATATTGTGCTTACACTAGTACACAGCAGCTATAGCAATGCTAGAACTGATACCTACCCGCTGTCACTGTCAGAAGAACTGTCTTGTTACATCAAGACAAAAATTACTTTCTAAAGCCTGTAGAACCTCCACTTACACATACATCAATAATCATGCTGAGTATGACTCTGCATTATTTGAAGAAAAAAAAAAGCATGACAAGTGGTTCACCAATTACTATCACATTAACTTCTCAACGAACCCCAGCACAAGCACAGCTCATTAAAGCCTAAACAGCATGTACAGAGACCTCACAAGAAAGCACATAAATCATTCTTGTAAGAACTCTCTACTGTTTTTATCTTAAAGCGTGATCTAAGAAGCTAAGTTTTTAGGTCACTCTAGTGTGGCTATTCCACTTCATACATAAAAACTTTTAATCACTTATGGGGAGTGTGCCTTTGAACATCTCCTGAGGTTTCCTTTCAAAGTTATTTCCAAGAATTAAATCAGTACCTACATCTAGTAATAAAGATGAAAGAAACTATAATCAGTGCAGAAGAGCTCCTTAGTTAATGTAGTTTAATGAAAAGTTAACTGACAGCAATCTTTTACTCTGCACAGGCAAGACACACTCCCTACAAATTTCTTTAACAGGAAATGCATAAATAGCTTCAATAACAGTTGTTTACAGGAGTTATCCAGAGACTAGGTTAGTTTGAAGAAATAAAAAAAATCCATTAACTAGCTGCATATTCACCAAAAGGAAGCAAAATTAGCTTCTAGAATTTCTAGTCTTCTCCATCTCAAAACTGTTATACAAACCTCCTTTTCTGCCTGCTAGAAGGTACTTAGTATTTTTACAGATGCAAATACATCTCCAACCAGCATCACCTAACTCAAAATTCAGAAAGAATTGGCTTTTAAGTTTAAAACAGTGAGTTTTCAGCCAGTGGGGCAAAACCATGAGGAATGTGCAAGCAACTTCATGGTGTTGGGTTGCCAGCTGAGTTTTAATCACAACAGCACTCCTGAATGCCTTTTGCTAATCATCCTTATTGCTGCTTGTATTTTTAGCAAAGAGCCTAATAAAAGCCAAACAGCAATACCTATCAAATCGCACACAAAAGCTAACTTAAAAAATATTTACTTTACTAAATGGGAAATAATTTTAATCTTGCTTGGAGAAAAGTCCTTATCAGTGCTTTTCATCCCTCACTATATTAAGCAAGTTTCTCACCTCAATGAAAGCAAAGCCTAAAGAGATAGATTGTAAATAGAAATGTTTGTACTGGTGCAGAGTGTCACAGTCTCAATACTTGGCCTAGCACTGACAATCTGTTCTCCAAGATGTACATTAACTTTTTATTTCTTAGAGTGTGGACTTCACAGCTTTCCATTAAAAAGAAATGGATGCAAAGAGTAGATCACTCCCTCAATTCAAGATGAAGAATTTATTAACCAATTTTTTTAAAAAAAGCAAAACTCCAAATCATAGTTCTGTCTTATTCACACTTACCCATCTTTAGTGATGAACTCATAATAGAACACTTGAGTAGGTAAAAAATCTGGACTGAAAAGTTCTCTGATAGACTCTAGACCCATCTCCCTCCAAAACAACATAAAGGCAGATGACAACATTTTTAAAACCAGTAATAACCAAGTTATTAGTGTCTAGATAATATGGTCCTAACTAGACTCAGTTCTACAAACTGGTTTTTTGCCACAAGATTCATTTTTCAAAGAAGCTTACAAGAAAGCTTGAAGATATGTCAGTTATGACACCGAAAATCCCACTACCAAAGTAGCACAAATTATTCTTTGCATAAGAGAGTACACTCTGTTTTGACCACTTATGTGTATTATACAACAGCTGACTATCTGCCCTGGACTCCAGAAAAAAGTAGTTGTAACACTGGTTGGTATCAAATGTCTTAGATAACCTGTCTAAATGATGATATATTAACTTAGTCTTACAGAGGCTCACATAGCACTCAGCAAGACGCCTATACCAAGTACTACCCCCTAAGAGAAGGAAGAATACAGAAGCTTTCAGTATCTGAAAAGGCCTTTCTACAGTTACAGTGACAATTAGTGTAAGCATAACAGAGTGCAAACATGCTCCGAGCTTCTGCAACCCTCTAGACAAAAAGCAAGTCTGGCACACTACATGAAGTCACACAACCTAGGAAGAAACTACAGAATTGTGTTGCTGACAACTATAATTACACATCAGTCTCAGTACAAACACCATCATAAATGTACATTAGTCATCTTCATACTCAATCAACAAGACTAGCTTTCCCAAGAAAGAAATTGACACTTCCTAAAGTTCCTATTTAAAATTAGGTACAGAAGCCTACATTTTAAAGTCACATTCTCCAATAAAACACTGGTTTTTACAGTATTACTATAAAATAATTTGCACAGAGATGATGTGGTACCAACACATTTAACCTTTTGATCAGGACTAACTATAATCCAGAAAAGATCACAGCGTACAAGATTAGTGAAAACACGACAACAGACAACACAACCAGACCAGCAAGAGTAAACTTTGTAATCAGAAGATCAAATTGAAGGCAGCCATTCTCAGATTCAACCAATGACTTCAAGAGGGTTCAATCTGCAGCTCATCCAAGTTAAACCTTTAACAAAAACTACAGGTTTTGAAGATTATTACTTAATTCTTTACAGGGTAGTATACAGGAAAAAGAAGTTAATTTAGATATGACATTTTCCTCTTTGATGTGGCTCTAAATCCTGTTAAAGCAACTTCTGCTCATTAACATCTAGCTGGAAGATGAAGGTAGAGCAGAAAGGTTTCTCTTCTATTAGAAGACTCCTGAAAACTGCAAAAAAGTAAAAGTTGACTACATTTTCTGGCTGGTATTTAGGATCACCAGATACCTTTGAAAAAAAATAAATTAAAAATATACCAAAATATAATATAAGCTGCATAGAAATCCTTTAAGCGTGGAAAGACTCATCCATCTCTGTGCTGATTAGGTGAGAGTAGTCAGGTACCTCCTGTATGATGGTATGGACTTCTAGAGAACAGGCAACTGAAGTTCAGCAACAGTGGTGCCAGCGAGAGTGTATGACTATCTGCAGCTTGTAATGATACCTGTAATGAAGAACTGGTTATTATCTGAATCTTCAGTAATCAACAACAGAAGTCTAATAAAAATATATACTGCAGCCAAGCATACGAGGGCAGCTATTTTAACAAAATTTACCAGTTAAAAAATTAGAAATAGGACCTGGCCAATAGCTTTTAAAGAAGAGAATAGTTCTAATTTCCATCAATATAAATGAGATAAATATTAGATCATGTTTCATCACTGTAAATCATTGGTTATCTATTGGTCAGTGTAGGCCATACATCCCAAGTGTCCTGCATTTAAGAGACTTTGTGAGATTTTTAATAGAAAAATTCCACTTCCAAGAACTCCCAGATTAATCTAAAAAGTTCAAGTACTGAACTATCCTAACTAGATTACACTAACAGATACACATGCCACAAAACACAGCCTTAAAGGTAGCTGCAATTTCTTATAGGTTACATTATGTTTTTCCAACTTCCTAATGCTGAAGTCATACATACCAAAAGAGTACAGAAGTATTCTGTTCTCACCTAATCTTCATATTTACCACCTTCAGTTTAAGCGCTCTGAATAACAAAGATAACAGTACCAAGGAATGGCAAGTTGTATTAGCCGCAGCGCCATAAAAGTTTAACACGCAGATTTCCACAAAGAACTTGTGCAATCATAAAAAAACCTGCACTAATGGGGCTACGAAATCTACTGCCAGTTAAGTCTGAATCATACCCCATGGATGTTTTGGGAATTTTGCCATGCAGTCTGATTCAATCTGCCATGAAGACTCCAGATGAATGTCTCCCATAAAGCTACACAGCTTCACTGAAGAATGGCAACCACTTCCTTTGTAAGATTCCTTCAAAGGATTTCTCCAGCATCTCAAAATTAACTGCTCCAGTTGAAGATTTCTCTGCCTGAAGCAGATGAGGTTTGGACAGCTTTCAATGCAAATGTTTACAATTTTCCCAAGGAAATAAAGCTGCAAAGATATTGTGCCAAGAAACTTGATTGTTTTCTGAATAGTTTAGCACTCCCATTCTTTAGGGAAGACTCCACAAATAATGGGTTTTTTATCCTTCTGGAAATTCATACAAGCTTAAGAATTTAAGACGTTCTTAAACAAACCATTTACAAATACGAAGCTTAAAAGCTTAAACTCACAGAAGATTCTATCTGCTGCTAATGTCAGCAGTCCAAGTCAACATAAGTTAGAGGTCTGGTGTCAGAAAGGCTGCAGGTAAACCAAAGCATGTCCGACTGCCAGACATAACTGTGTTTGATTGAAGCTGCTTTTTCACACAGGTGATCTCACGCAAAACTAAAGTTTTCCAGTACCCTATCCACCTGTTGTTTCAGTTATATTTACAAAAAACAAAACACTAAACACTTGGGCATTACAGCTGAGCCTGACAAATTATACTTAGAAGTCACCCTGCATACCTAAATAACACAATGCGTAGAAGTGAGTTTCTTCTAGTGAAGTAAGCCTGACTCATAACAGCTTTCACATCCATTAAGTAAATGGCTTCACTACTCTCACATGCACGCTGTCAATCTGGTCTCCCATGAAACATGTTTGGAGCATCTTCTTCAACAACAAACTTACCAATCTCAGAAGCAACTAGGAAGAAATATTTGGGCTCCCCATGTCTTCCTTCTCTACCTCTGGTAAGCACTACAGAAGAGCCATTTAAGATCACAATTTTTTTTTGTCTACAAGTTTTCACTGATTTCAAATTCCAACCTAGTGGGAGTAGATGATGGCAACACATAACTTCATTATTTCTTGTATTCCATAAAAATCCATTAAAAACACACACTGCTGAAATGCAACAGTATGCACATTTAGTTCTAGGTGAAACATAAGTTGGTATCAATACCCCTTCAGTCTTCCACACAACCTTAAGTTCCTCTGGCAAGTTTTCAAACTTAAATAAACTTCAACAAGTTTCTACTGCTCAATTTTTTCCAGCACTGAAACTGGAAGCTAGAAATCCCACAATAACTATAGCTTGCTTCCACTGAAAAGTCTACTTTGGCGGATTTACCATGAAAAAAATGCCAGTTTTCCTACTATAACATCTCCTTCACTTTCACAAATAAAATAGAACTTATCATCTCATCAAGTGCTATACAGGTTTTTCAGTTAGGGCAGTAGACTACCAGAAGACAGAATGCCTTACCCATATTTTAAACAAATTCTACGCATGCATTGTCATTTATGACTTTACTCCAAATTAACAAACAACACCAAGATAGAACATTAGCTTGGATTAGTTTAGGGTGAAGCATGGTTAAGACATTATTTTTTCCAGCACAGCAGAATAACTCTCCAAGAAACTATTTTCAGCGACTGATCCAACTTCTTCATCAAAGAAGCTAAAAAAAACCCCACCAGTGTGTTTAGTAGCATTATCTGGTAACTGAAGACCTGTTTACTACGTTGCAGCAAAGAACTATGCATTCATTACTATATATCCCTTTCCTCAGTACATTCTACCTCGATTTACAGAATTACTTGACTCCTCTGACTGATACACAGTTATTCTGCTCTGCAGAAATGTGGGTATCAGAAAGTTCAGAATGTCCTTACAGCCAGACCAAGTTAAAGAGTAACACTCTTTTGCTCCCTCTTCAGTATCAAGATGTGATTGTTAGGTCCTTCCGACAGTAAGAGTTAAAAACCAGAAACCATTCTGCTCAATCTAGTAGGGGCTTTCCTGGTTTAACAACAAAAAATAAAATAAAGTTAGTACTTTGGTACTCAACACTAAGCTTTCATCAGCAGTTCTAATGAATTTTAACCCTTAAGAACAACAGCCTCAAGCAGTGCCCACTTAAGGACCTCCATCTGTGTTGAAAGCTAAAACAATAGCAAATTATAGTAAACCCCATAAACTACATTAACTGTATGTGGACACTGCTGAAGAACGGCAAAGAAACAACTCTAGCTCAAAATATTGTCCACTGCAAGCTAGGAATACAGTATCGATGAAAGACTATAAAAAGGTGGCCCACTCAGTTTTCTGTAATCTTACAGCCTCCCATTTTTTTAAGAAAAGTGGTTATTTAGCCAGTCATCTAGCACCTACCACTTGCAGCATCAAAGTACTTCTACAAAACCCCCCCCCCGACTGTGATTAGCAGCAGTTGGTAGCATGATCACAAATTCCACTAGCAGACCACACAGATTTAACCGCACAGAGTGCTAACCATATTAAACAGGTTTGGACTAGTTAATGGTTCTTCCAACAGATGCAGGAATCTTCAGTTTGCCCATGTTTTCACTTCATCTTATTTTCCACCTTAAACTTGACCAAAATGTCCTTTTCTCTGTATCACAGCCCTGACAGAGCTGAAATTGTTTATAATTTCTTTTACTTGTGCCTATCAACAATCCAGCTTTTCTTACGCAAAAGCAATCTTGACCTTTTTTCTACTTACCATAGCATCAGAAAAGCAATCTACAACCACCAAGGAAACTTCAAAATTATTTATGGTAGTTGCAAGAAAGTTAACATAAATGGCAATTGAGGCTACAAAAAAGAACTTCCTAAATGTTCACTGAACAGAACCACAGAATGGTTTAGGTTGGAATGAAGCTTAAAGATCGTCTGGTTTCAACTCCCCTGCCACAGGCAGGGTCATGTCTGAGGTGAACAGGCTGCCCAGTGCTCCATCCAACCTGACCCTGAACACTTCCACGCAGCGGGCATCCACAACTTTGTTGGGCAACCTGTTCCAGTGCCTCACCACCCTCACAGTGAGGGATTTTTTCCCGAAGTCTAAACCAGTTTGGAACTGCCCCCTCATGTCCTTATCACTAGATATCCTAGTGAAAAATCTTTCTCCAGCTTTTCTGTGATCCTGTGTCCTAAACTGGATAAAGTACTACATTCACAAACACTGCTCATGTAGGCATCTTCAGCTATAGTGCTTCACACTTAATTTCTTCCGATGCAGAAACCTCACTACCTTGTGTTACTCGGTTTGGGTGAACACTGTCACACCTATGTGCTCTAAGAAGACCCACGTTCCTCTAGATGTACCAATCCCGACACCTCTTTATCAGATAACGGGCGCATCTCATCGTTCACTCCCAGGTTATACCCCACCGCAGGGAACGCGCAACCGGAGCTACTCCATTCACATCGGAACGCCTCTGGTTCGGGCGGGAGGAATCAGCTCCGCTCTCAGGCAGCATCCAGCCGGTCGCCCCGACCCCGCCCCGGCCCCTCCGTCACACACCGGTCCTGTCTCGTCCCCTGCCGTGCCCGCTAGCGAGCTGGGCGGGGTCACACCGACGGCACTGAGAACCGTTACCGCGCCGGGTAAGGGGCGCGGCGCTCCGGGTCCGCGGCGGGTCGTGGCGAAGCCCCGCACTAGGCGCCTACATCTCCCCAACCCCCACCACAACACATGCAGGCCCGGGGCGGTGGAGCCCGGCCGTAGCACTTGGGAAAAGGGCCAGGGGCTGTCCAGGCGCTCCGCTCCCCGATCCGGAGGTGACTGGAGGAGAGAGGGCAGCGCTTTCCCCGCGCCCGCTCTGTCAGTTAGATATGACAGAGGCGCGAGCCGGGGGAGGAGCCTCCTCCGCTCAGGTGGGAAAACAAACACACAAAGGGGCTTGCCCAGCACTCACCCTCAGGAAAAAAAGGTTGGCCGGGAGGGCGCGTGGAAAGCCCGCCCCGGGGCCCAGAGCCTCGAGCCAAGGCCCGACGCCTCGGCCGCCTCCTGCCCATCACCTCCCTGCAGGCCCGGCGTGGGACAGGAGTAAACAAAAGCCGGAGCCAGAAAACTACCCACGGGCGGGGATGGGGAGCTCGGTGCTACAATACACAAAGGGACGAGCCCAGGAAGCGAGGCGCTGGGCAGCAGGCAGAGTAGGGTAACCCCGGCCCGCCCCCTCCCTCGACACCGGGTAGGGCCATTCCCGTCTCACCTGCTTTCCCCGGTAGAAGAGACGCTGGCGGTCGGGGCTGACGCGGAAGATCTCCTGTATCTTCTCCCGCAGGCACTCGATTTTGGTAAGGCGGCTCAGGTCATCGATGGTCTGTGTCTCGGTGCCGTCTATGGTGCGGACCTGGATCCACATGATGTCGCCCTCTCCCTGGCTCAGCCAGCCGCAGGGAAGCGGGGGTGTCTCTGAAGCAGGAGGCGGGATGGGTCTCCGTTCCCAGGTGCCCGGCTGCGGCGAGTGAGGGAGCAGAGGAGGGGGCTGGGCGCTTCCCCCGCCCTTTGTTCGGCGCGGCGGGGCAGGATTTTCAAATCCCGCGGAACAGACGGCGCCTGCCCTCCCGGCGGGCCGCCGTCCTCGACCAGAGGGGCGCGGAGAGCGCAGGGGGCCGGGGCCGATCCGCCACTGCCGCGGCTTCCCGACCGCCCACGCCGTGAGCCCCCGTGGTAGCGGACGGTGAGACGGGGCCTGGCGAGCACGGTGAGGCAAGAACTAACGGGCGCCGCCGGGAACCACCTCAGGTCCCGGGGAGTGTTTACCAGGCGCTGCCGCTCTCACATGGAGGTCACGGCGCCAACGCCGATCTCGCGAGAGGCCTCGTCCGTAAAGAGACAACAACACCGGGGCGNCTGGCGCGAGGCTTTGCAGGGGAAGGGGTGGGGGAGGGCTTGGCGCGCGCTGGGAGAGCGACCGTTGGTTGCTGTGTCCATGGCTGCGCAGCCGTGCGGGTCAGGTCGCCCTGCCACGACAAGCCCCGCCAAGGACGGTACCCACTACGAGCCAGACCTCCCACGGCCGCGGGCTGTCCGAACATCTACAGACACCCGGGAGTCGTGTTCGCTAGGGAAAACCAGGCCCCGGCGTTCCTGAAGGTCGAGTCAACCAGACTGAGCACTACCTAAAAAATACAGGCTATGTCCCGCGACGCACGTTACCGCATATACAGGAAACGTGGCACCACAAAAGAAGCCTCGTTTACGCTTCAAATCAAATGTGGGTTTGGCTTTCTGTGTTTTTCTAACTTAGGTAACTTAACAAATTAACATTAGAAAAATAACGGGTTTACCATGTTTTTACCTCGGAAGGAAGATGAGCCCCCCTAGCCACCTGGACGCTCCTCGCAGTAGGAAGGGGAAGGGAATCGGAAGGACAAAAGTGAGAAAATGTGTCAGGATGAAGATGTTTTAATAAATGAAGTGAAATAGGGAGCTCATTCAGGACTTCGCTGGCAGATGTGTAGGCATTTCCAGGAAAGCCGGGCTTTGTCACGTGTAATGGTTACTTAGAAAGACAAACTCTCCAAGCCCTAACCAAGTCCCACCTTTCCTCTTTCCCCAGCTTTGATTGGTGACCACAGGTCGTATGATCTGGGGTAGCACTGGTGTCAGCTGCCCTAGCTGGGTCACTTCCCAGCTCCTTGCACATCGAAGCCTACTGACTGGCAGGGCGGCATGAAAAACGGAAACGTCCAAGATCCTGTGCAACAGCATTCCGCGACAGCTAAGAGACCCCTCCTGGTTTACCATCACCAGTTTGGTCACAAATCCAAAACACAGCACCTTACTTGTCGCTATGAAGAAAATTCAGTTCACCTCGGTCAAAACCTGTCATGTGAATAGGAGTAAAATACTCTTTAAAAGAGTGTGTCTGATACAGGGAGATTCAGTAACGCGTGCCTTTTGGAGGAACTTTGAGCAGCTTTGCTCTCAAAGATTTTGAAATACAATTTTACAAGATCCGCAGGGCACATGTGTGCTTGTGTGGGGTTTTTGTACTGGATGCTGTAAATGACACTGTTTGGAACACTGGGTCAGGAGAAGAAACCAATGTATTAATTTGACTTATTAATTGCAGACAACTGCATCATACATGCAGCAGCTGCTGCCTCACACTGCACAAACACACACATACTTAGGGTCACCCAGCTGGAGCCGCCACAGAGGGGCCGACTCGAGTGGTTTCCCTGAGGAACAAGGGCTAGTACCTGAGCTTTAATCCAGGACTGCTAAGGGTTCTTGACAGGCTTTCAGATGCTGTGTCTCAGAATGTGTTTTTTCTTTCTTCCTCTTCCTGTTTTCTGGTAACTGTTTCTCCATCCACACAGGGCCACCTGTGGAGCCTGCTTGCATAAACACAGCTTTTATGACACAATCTTGTAGCAAAGAGTCCTGTATTTTACTTTCAGGTCTGAGAATTTCCTCTGCTCTTTTGAGTGAGTGCCAAAGGTTTATCCTGAGAGTGAATTACCCACTTAGTTTAGTTAAAGTTCTAAGCAAAGAAGGTTGAAAAGCCACTTACAAATTGGAATCAGAAACAAAAAAATAACTTAATTTGGGGAAAAAATAACAAGATACATACAATTCACCCCACATTAAAACCCCAACACAAACTGAGATTAATCACTGGAACAACCTGCTATCTTTACCCCATCAAAGGGAAAAGACTTGCAGAAGTTATTTTTCCTTGTGGAATCATACAGTCCATTCAGTTCATACCCATGTCCCTCAGCATCAGCAGGCATTTTAAAGTCTAGTTCTCTGTTCTATGTGCTTCCAAGCCAATCTTGCATTTCCACAACTATGGCTGTGAATGAGGGAAAAACTCAATTTCAGCAAGCAATGGAATTCAGACAAAACCTTTCAACTGATCTTTGAAGTACCATACTCTCTCCATTCACTGTGTTTCCAGAGCAAGATGGCTGCCATGCCCAGCGCAGTGCCATGCATCATTTCTGAACAAACTGACAAAACTGAAGTGAGGGAGGAGCCAGAAACATGAAGCTCCAAACCAGTCATGCCAGTTCACAGAGTTGCTTAGTGGCCAATACTGAACTAATGGAGAGCTTGGAATTCCAAGTTCCTTTATCGCAGGTTGCCATTGTAGCTTCTCATTCTTTCAGGCCAAGAAACCCACCAAATTCAAACTAGACAGTCAGCTACCAGTGAGCACCATAACGCTTGATTTTGGGATATTGACCATGTGCAATGGCAGATGAACAATTAAAAGTTTATTAAGTTTTCTGGAAATTTGTTGCTTTCCTCCCTGCTAATTTATCTCTGTAGCGCACAACTTTCTTTACTACCACTCTCACAGTGTGTCACCGAGTTGCTGTTTACACAGACTCAGAGTTTGGTTCTTCAATGCAATGCTGGTAATGTAGACTCAGATTCAAGGGCTGTAATGTACATGATCTTTCAAATCCAGCCTTTTGGGTTTCACTGAAACATCCAATGATTGCTTTACACAAAAAAGTACAGTAACAATGTGGTTTAATAGTACTGTCTGAAAGAAAGGATAAATCAAGCTGCCTTTAGATTTTGGGGTTTTTTACCTCTACAGTAAAAGGAACGTGATCTCATAACCTCATTTGCAGACTACAGCCTTTCTGTTGAAGAAAGCAGTAGTTAGTGTCTGTGTTATGGGGACAAACAATCTGAAAGAAGTCTGCAGTGGGATATGTGTTACTACATTAGTGAGAATAGTATAAGTTTGTGCTACAGAGATGTTATGGAAAGGCCAGAATGAACTTCCCACAATAGAAGATTTTAACTTTTTTTTAATATGGAGACAAAGAATAAAAGAGGATCAGTTTGTTACACTAGTATGACTGAAAAAATACTGTCTATCTACTATGAAGAAAAGTAGATTTGGTTGCTGGCACAGGAGTTACTGATTAGAAATAGTGCTTTGCTGCAGAGTGGTTCCAGGTGGTGTGTTTCATAAGTGCGGTATGGACTTTACTGACATAGAATGAAAAAAAGCATGTAAAAATTCTTCGTTAGGAGCCTTAAAGAGGAGGATGTGAAAAGGGGGAGTTATTAAAGGTTATAAGTAAAGAAGGCAAAATCATCCTCCTTGGTTCACAGTTGTGCTTGTGAGGAAATTGGGTAGCACTAAAGGAGAATTGAGAAGCACAGTATGCTTGAGTGATAACAGAAAAAAAAGAAGCCAGCAGGAGATAGAAACATGCCACTGAGTTTCCAGGAGGAGCTATGCAAGAGGAGCATCAAGACGGGAAGGAAAATACAAGGAAATCTTTTTTCAAGCATATTTCTCTAGTGAGTTTTGTACCTGACAACCTTTTAATGACTTGTAGGTGATGTAATAACCTGTGTGGATGTTTTGATACTGTTTTGCTCAGATGCACTGATGTTCCTTCCAGGGAAGAGAAGCACAAAAGAGAATTGAAATTGTCCATCCACTGAATTTCGTAGAAAGGTTTCAGTTAACTGTGTGCTGTTAGTGTTACTCTTGCAGTAACTCTTCCCATGTTGGGAGAGAAAACAAGGTTGTCTGACTTAATTAACCTTATTTAAACTTGAAAGGAAAAGCAAATGTGGGAAAAGTTGCAGATAATGCAGCAAGCATGCATAAGATGGTATCCTACCTGTAGATATGACTGTTCTTTGCATCATTCAAGAGGGACGTGTGAAAGGCAGACAGCAAAGTTGTGACAGCAAGAGTTTGTAGCATAAACATTTTTCTTTGATTATGGCAGGAGGAGAACTTCTACACAACTTTTCCTTATCAAGAATGATACTTGTAGCGAAGTTTCTTCTGACAGAAAGGTTGAGGTGTTAGGAAGTGTGAGTTCTGAGTTCAGGTGGAATGAGAAGAGACTTACCCTAAGCAGAGTAAGAGTTCAGCACAATAGAGCAGTGAGTATTTTGTCCTAAGAAATAACAAGGGTATGTTTTTATTTACAGTGAGAAAAAGGACCAGTCAAATCCATTCAAACCATTACAGTCCTGAAAACCATACAGCCTGGAGCAGATGCTACCTGTTTCTTTACTATGTCACACCAGTTCATGGACTTAAAGCTCAGTGAAGTGAACCTCAGATTATATTTTATGCGTTCTGTATATGGTTTTTTTCGGATTATACTATGGAAAAGGAATAAATAAATGTAAGATTACTGCATCGTTCTAATAGTTCCCAACCAGAGCAAAATCAAAATTTCATTTTTCTTATGTAACTCATTTTCCTTACGTAATTATGTAATTCTGCTGATTCATGAAAAGTTACTTTAAAAATTTTCTCTGTTTATGCTTTTATCTTTCAAAAGCTAGATAATTCACATCAGCAATACTTCACATCCATAATACTTCAAACATCAGTAATTTTTACAGAGCAAATTAACACATCATGAAACTGAAGCCTCTTCTTTGTATATGATTTGAGATTTTTTTTTCTCACTTTGAATCAATCATCTTGATTTATATATCAATATGATTGCAACATGTAAGAGCAGTTAATTTTTTCGTATGGAGATGCAGTGATTTTATCAAGAGGTATTGTACTGTAATTGTGTTTCAAGTCTTACATTACTGAAGTGAGTAATGAAACGTTACATTTTTGTTCAAAGTCTTAATTATAAATTCTGTTGTGTTATGTCCAAATCTAACCGTATTGCTTTATCTTTACCTTTATACATCTTTCTAAGAAGATTATTAACTTAAGAGCACAGCTATGGTGTTGAATATAGTATTTATAGTTCTATACTTTATAGCTGCAGAGGAATGGGTTTTTTGTAAAAGAAGATACATATATCTGTATATAAATATTTTATTATAAAATAAATATTCTATAGCAAGATAGATAAATGTTCAATTATTTAAAAACCAGTTGAGATATATAAATGCCAGGTAACTCTACTAATGCTTAGTTGGTCAACTTGGAGTTTTTAGATGCTAAAGATGGACTCTCACAACTCATCATGTAAGAGCAGAAGGCAGAAAATCAAAAGTGAAGCTGATTGAAATAGCATTTTTTATGTAGAAAGATAGAGGCATATCTAGTTTATGTCCTGTTGTCTGTTCTGTCTCTCAGAATTGGCAGTCCTGTAAGTTGTTTGCACTCCCATTATGTTTGAAAGGATGTCAATGGATCACATGTATGAGGCCACTTAAAGCTTTCTACTGTACTGTTACTTTTTATGTATATTGGTATTTCCCTGTAAAAAATAGAGTTGTGTAAACATAGTTTTACCCTATAATCATATCCCATCCTTGGCTTAATAAGGAGTAAAACATGAAAGCCTTGAGTTTTCTTGAGAAGTATGTGTATTTCTGTCAATTTAGATTTGGGAGATTCCTTTCTTACACTTCTTAGTTACATGGTTTTTTTTGAGTCTCCTTCACTGGAGCTGTTTCAGACCCGTCTGGATGTGTTCCTGTGTGACTTTGTCTAGGTGATCCTGCTGGCACAGGGGCATTGGGCTAGATGATCTTTTAAGGTCCCTTCCAATCCCTAATGATTCTGTGATTCTCACTGTGAAAGAATACTTTCAGAAGCCATTTCTGAAGCTGTAGACTTTACAGTAGTTAGAATAAATAGGTTGTCTTGTTTCCAAATAATGTCATTGTGTTATTGGTAAGAATTAAAGCTATTTGAATGACATAGATCAGGCTAGAAAAATAAGTAAATATGAAAGCAGTTCATAGTCCTGATGTAAGTAAAACCTTGAACTTCACTACAACCTACTGTTCAATTGCAAGATTTATACAAAATACTAATTTTCTTTATTATCCCTTCTATTTCCAGCTGAACCTATATGATTCACATAATCAATTTTTATTTTTCTACTACATTCTTTGCTTCAGGTGAACATCCTCTGATGCCAGCAGGGTACATGCCACTGTTGTTGGCATTGCACAAGTAGAAGAGACAATGTTGTGATATCATAATTGAATCTGGAGCATTAGCAAGCAGAAACAGCTCATGTAAAATTCATAGAAGCATAGTCAATTAAGTCTTGCATTGGTTTTATTGAACCACGCAATCATAAATTAGGCTATTGTGATAAAAATCTTATGTTAATTTCAAAGGAAAATTTGTATTGCATCTGAACTAAGCTTTGTAGAAAAGCTCATTTTAAATCAGTAGAGTATTTATAAAGCTGCCTTAACATAGAATTTGGTAAAATTGCTCATGGAAAACCAACAAAACATTCATGTTGAATTTTCAGAAGTGACAAATTTATAGTTAATCTCCTTTCATTTCGACAAGGCTGGATTTGTGAAACAGACAAACTTGACAACTAGAGTTATTATATGTGGAACTTGTAAAATGGCAGCAGTTTCGACTTCCAAATTATTTTAAAAGATCACCCCCCCAAATCTTTAGATTAAAGAAATATGTCATAGAAAATTGAGTGGCTCTGATCACTACAAAGCTGTTTATTGTTTCCTTTGTGTTTCTGAAGTCCTGAAGCATACAACTCTTGGAAAGTCAATAAAACCTACCTCACCTGCAACATTCTGTGATTGACAGTATTTTAGTTAGTTGACTGAAACATAGCAATACATTTCTTATTTGAGAATATGTGAGAAATAATCACAGTGAGAATTTTTACTGCAAAATAATAAACAGGCTAGTAGTAGAAACACCGGGGTAAATGTAATTACCCATGTGTTGTGATATGTAATGGCAATGTTACTTTTCAATAAAGTTTACTGTTATTTGGCGTAAGCTATCGTAGACTTCTTGTGCAATTACTGTTTTATCTGTGTAACAGGGGACCCCTACATTCTTGTTCCCTCACAAAAAGGCAGAAATTGTACTTCATCAATTTTGCAAGTATGTTTTAAAGAGAAAAACTGTAAAACAATCTTTGCAGTGAAACAATGTGTGAAAGCCTTATTAGGCACACTCCTCAGGAAAAGTTTCTAAAGTTTGGAAAGGCACGTACTTTACCATATGGATCTTATAATTCCTACTGGAGATTATTTTCCATACATGCAAGAGGACTCAAATGGGGATCCTACTTGGACAAATCTTATATAAAACTATCGAAAATACTATTTAGCATTTTCAGGACAGCTCAATCTAACTAGGAATAGCTAACTGCATCTATGATAGGCTTCAGAACACAGAACCTGTCTCAGGAGAATAGGAAGACTAATTTGTCAAATAATAACAATGTGAGTATCAGGTACAGTGTTGCACAAGGACAAATTAAAGCTTCAGAAAATTTTGAATCACTTTGAATTTGGCACTGAAGAGAAGTTGTAGGATCTTTATCTTTAGATTATCATACAGCAGTAGTACTGTGTATGTTGGGGGGTTTTTGACTCCTGTACCTTACCAAGGTATGTAAGATGATTTTATATGTGTCAGAATCTCAGAATCATAGAATCATTAGGGATTGGAAGGGATCCCAAAGATCATCTAGTCTAATCCCCCTGCCACAGTAGGATCACTTCACTGGAGAAGTTATGGAATCAGAATCACTCCGGGTTGGAAGGGACCACCTGATCATCCAGTTCCAACCCCGCCACCAGGCTGGGACACCCCACCCTAGACCAGGCTGGCCAAAGCCCCATCCAGCCTGGCCTTAAACACCTCCAGGGATGGGGCCCCAACCATCTCCCTGGGCAACCCTTTCCAGTAAAGTAGTACATCCTAGTATATCAAACTAGTTATCTAAATTAGTTAATAACAGATTATAAAGTTGAAGAGAAGATGACTAT
>VXBP01009904.1:13006-42707 GCA_013400115.1 Rhinopomastus cyanomelas
AGACAGAGAAGAATCTTGGCTCTCAGTTTCTCAGTTGTAACTGCTTAACAAAGATGAGGACATTTTATATTTGTTAGAGTCGCTGCCACAAACAATAATGTTAAAGTTACTGTGATCATGTAACCAATCAAGAAGAAATTCAATTATCTTTACTACTAAAAATAAGTAACTATCAGAAGTATTGTAGAAAATTAAGTTTTCCATAGCACAAAAACAAAAATCAAAATTTCATATAATTTTGAAAACCTATTAACACTCCGTTTATCTCCATTCCTGTTCAGTCTTTTTTGCAGCCATTAGTAAACTGTATTTGAAATACGTTATTCCACAAAATAGTGTGGGGTGTTTATTGTTCTATGTGTTGTGGTATGTTTATTATTATCCTTTTTAACATAACAGACTTCAGAAAATGAATTAATTTTGAACAGCAGCAGTACAGCCACACAATGTTAAATTCTTGGACAGTACATACACCAGCATGGCTGTCCCAACTTTGTAGTCAGTATTGCTATATGGTGATCTTGAACCCTGCTTGGAAAACTTACAGACAGGATCAGCTGATTTGAACTGAATTATGCCATTAGCACTGGTGGTCGGGTGATACACCTAAACACACAGCAGCAGAACACAAGCATTTTAGGGTATATGTACGGTGTATGTTCTTTCTAACTGCAGTGTGGCAGCTCAAACAGCTACAACAACTATTTACCCCTAGCTCCTCACTTGTACACCTCTCACAATCGTCACCATCACACTTTCTGTCCTACCAGCAGAGGTTCTGTGCAGGAACCTCCTAAAACATTTCAGTTAAAATGACTCAAATTCATAACACTCAGTGGGAATCCTACATGGATGCCCAGTTCCTAAACAGATCCAAAGAGTCCATTCCATGCAACTATGACAGCAGGGCCAGTTCCCCAATACGCCTGCTTGTTTGGTATCGCCTACCTTTACCCTGTCTTCAGAAAGAAAGCCCTTCAGGGCACAATCTGTGCTTCAAGCACACAAAAGGCCCAGCCCTCACTGGGAACCTGGATGTTCTCTGGATTCTAACATGCCTTAATCTTCTTCTATTATCACAATACCCCTGCAAGATATCAGGCTCAGCCTGCTAAGGTTCTTCTACATTTGTCATCAGACAGTAAATCCATACACAAATGAGCGTGCTTTCCTCCTTCTTACTCTCCCTGTGTGTCGATCCAGGCACAGAGAATCTATCCGTTATAATCTCTGTATCTGTGCTCACAGTTCATGGCACAGAAGACCCCATATTCACAGGTAGCCTAACATGAGTGTGACTTGCATGCCTCCGAACAAACCACATTCAAGAAGGATCTTTGAACATACAACAAATTGCAGAGGAAAAAGCTGTAGCTGGGAGGTGCATGGAAGACAAATCCCTGTGAGTGTTTTGACTCTTCTCTCTGTATGAAGCTACAAAAATCACCATGTAAACGCAAAGGGTGTTTTCTAAACTGCACATCACACCAGGCCCAGACCAATCAAGTGTGGAGAATGAATTACCTCTTGTCCATAAAGAAAATATTGCTTTTGATCGTAGGCTTGAGGTTTTTGGCAGAGGACAAGGGAGCTCCCAGTGTGGCTGCCTGCATCACATAGAAGTGTACATGGCTAGAGGGCAAACATAAGATTCTCACTGTGCCCACATATTGACCTTTGTAAACATGGATACAGAATGAAAAATAAGAAGCAGCAAGACTATCGTACCAGTCATACCTGTTGTATTTATTATTCTAGTACATGTCCTCTGAATAAAAAAAAACTTTGTGGGATTTCCACTGCTATTCTTTTTCAAAATGAGGCATTTTTAATTCCAGAACAGCTGATAAGAGTACTTTTCAAGTTTAAAAAGACCCTATGTGGACAAACCTAGCTTAAGTACATCTGTTTTAATTACCCCCTTTTCCGTTTTTATTTTCTCGCTATGATGTGTTTCAAACCACTGACAGTTATTGGAGTGCATTCAAAGGGTGTCCTTGTAATGCAGTATTTAAGGAGAACAACTCGCCCAGACTTTTCTGTCATTTGCTCCCTGCAGTTGAGCAGATTACAGAAAAGGTACACGCTCTATGACTAGAATTTGACATTACCTATGAAAATAAAAATGTTAACAATTTTAATAGCCTCTTTTGACTGCTATAATGTATTTAGAATTTTAATTTGAAATGTGTTGCTAAAGTTGCTTGGATTCTTTTATTCTTAAACTGTGAAAAAAGATATTGCAACTATGAGAAATAATGGAATAAACATTTCGATCCATTTTCACACTTTCTGTTAACTTGCATTTGAGTTCTACATGAAATTTATTTACAGTAGCCATGGCAAGGAATTCCTGACTTTTACTTTAAGCTATGTGAAATGTCTTTTTTTTCCCTTTGAGTTTGCCCAGAGGCTTTTTCAGAAAACAAAGAGCAAATTTCTACTCTTGATCTGAATCACATCTCACATTTTCATGTGCTTGCAGGCTTTGTTTTTATCCTTTTGTCCACAAAGATTCCATAGGTGACATTAGAATGAGAGCTCTGCCAGCAGTAAGGCAGCTTCCAGACTGAAGTGCAGTTTTATCAAGAGAACAATGAGGATTGGGAAAATAAAACCATTTTATCTATGCAAAGTGATTGTACATTCATACCAAAAAGATTTCACTCCCTACAACTTTCTTGAACAAAAGGTAGAATCAGGCATAAAGAGGATAAGTGGAATGACATTTATGAACTTGCAAAAATGTTGCTGAGGGATTTGTCCTTCAACTTTCATATCTGTGCAATATAATCAGTGATGGACTGACTTATCATAGGATCATAGGATGTTAGGGGTTGGAAGGGACCCAAGAGATTTGGAAGCTTTTCAGAATAGAGAGAATGTCTGGTTTCAAAGTTGTGCTATTGCTATTCGGAAGACTGTACCCCAGAGCTGTCAGTATGTCTCTGTGACAAAAAATATTGCAGTGTTAAACTGTTCCAGTAACATTCTTATTTTAATCTTGGTAGAATTTGTAAAAGAAAATGCAGGAGTTCCTACAAGGAGAAGGAAGTAAATGTTTTCCTATCTGCAAGAATCCTGTTCAGCTATACCACTGAATGCTTTACTAGTGGTCCAAAAAAACACTGCATAAAGCATGTTCTGAATGGCATTATCAAGTCAGTTTAATAAAGTAAGCTACAGTGGCAGTAAAACTAGAGAAACACTACATAAAGTTACCTCTAATGCATTTTTCTCCTCTGAGGATCTCTTTTAAGACTTTTCAGTCCCAAATCCGTTAGTCCAGAACTTTTCTATTTGCACATTTACTGAGCAGTTGTGCAATTTGCACAGGACTCCCATGGTTTAAAAATCAGCACAGATTACAAAGATACACTTTCATGTGCTTCAGCACAGAAAAAGAGCCAGGGAATTATCATACATAAATGTTATAAAAAAGGGAGAACATTATTTATAATGGGGAGGCTCTTCTTGTTTATTCAGAATAGGTCTGGCTGTTTGTGATGAAATTCAGGAAGATAATTATTTTGTTAGGATACAGGGTAGGCAGGATGTGAACTACTCAGGTCTGTCTGGTCTCATTAATTCTGAATAAAACTGTGTCTACTTTCTTTGCCCTGTGATATAACTATCATTGCTGTCCAGAGAGTAAAAGACTTCAAAGATGTTAGCACGAGAAGAGTAGTTTTTTGATTAGTGTAGATACCTCATTTAAATATTCAAGCCTAGGTTTAGAACCATAGTGTCTGTGCTCACTCTATGGCAGAATACCAGCTTCGCTACTTCTATCAAAAGCTATTTGGTCTATTGATAATTGTAAACAGGGACAAGTAAAGATACAGAGTCCTCAGCATTTAGGCCAGATTCAGAAGCAGATGCAGATTGTTGACTAGGTGATAGCAAGGTTCTTTATATTGAAAAATGTACACACAATCATGTTCACTAATTATTAAGCATATGAGTTAATAGGTCATTTTTAAGTTCAGAAAAGTATGCATTTCTAGTGACAAACATTTTCCAAAGAAGCTCTGACTCAGTTTTTTAATAGGACTGTCCCCATCACTGCTGTTCGGTGCTTTCACTTGCGTTCTGCTTCTGGAAAACACACAGACAACCATCTAAAGCCTGTCAATCCTTCAGCCCTGTTTTTGTAAAACATGGGTCCATTTATTGTAGCCTCTCATTGTCTCTTCCACCTCAGATAATGCTTTTGGCTTCAGTTTATTCATGAAGGACAATCTTTCATTCACAATCTTTTACAAAACTTAACATCAGTGACATTAAAATTTAATGTAATTATTATTACTGTGAACACAGTCACTACATTACACATGAAAAGACAATTGAACTTGTCATTTATGGATATTTTCTTTTCAGCCCAAGTGATAAAACTTGTGCTAGCTAAGGATACTAAATAGTGAATGGACTTGTACAAGTAATTTACTGTTTAAACTGTCTACAGCTCTCTGAAAGATACATTTAACTTATTTTATGCTTGACACTAGAGCTGTTTTTGAAAAGAAGTTCATCCAAAAGGCATTTAAAAAATTGCATGAATTACATGTGAAAACTGTTAAGACCAAGTCTTTGGCATGATGGAATTCATTATTGTAGTCAACAAATGATACACGATTAAACAATGAATAAACAATGGAAAAACAGTGCTGTGAGTGTCAGTAAACACAACGTAAGCTTAAACATGCTCATTTGCTTCCCTGGAAATATTTGCATATCCTATGCCAATTAATTTAATAAGAGATTTCATAAAAGAGTCCATCAAAAACCACAGCTCTTCTAAAGGGTCAGCTTCCCTCAACTCTGCCAACTGTTCTGCTCCTATCTGCATTTTCCTGTCTTTTACTCTTACCTGACTCTAATGCTTGTTGGATCCTTTTGTTATTTGATTCAAGTTACAATGCAACAAGGAGTTTTGAAACAGGAAAGTTCCTAAACAATTTGTAGATTACTTTGTAGCCCAAGTTATATCCCATGTTATATCCCAAGCCTCAAGTTGCTCTTAACTCAAAATTACAAAGCAACTACAGAAGCCAGAAAAATCTCTTACAAGGACTGTTCCTAGCAAGTGATGTGATCAAGTGGCCACCTAGAGAACATTAATAAATGTAATGGTCTGTTTCTTAAAGATATTTTATTAAGAACTATGCAAAGTACATAGTAGGATACATTAACATGTCATTGAAAAGGTTCTGAAAGCACTGGAACAGGCTGCGCTCGGAAATAGTTAACTGCCATCTCTGGACATGTTTAAAACTCTGTAGGTATGGTGCTCAAAGACTGGTTTCGTGGTGGGCTTGGAACAGTTACTTTAATGTTTGAATTCAGTGAGGTCTTTTCCAACCTAAGTGATTCTATGAGGACTATGAAAATCCTCTTGCATTGCAATGTGTGAAAAGTACCAGAATTAAGAGAATAGTACAGAGCTTTTTAGACTGGAAGAGGCTATTACAATGTACTGATGCCCTACTGTGGTAATTGAATATGCTTCTTTTCCAGGGCTCTTAGCTGAAGTACTCAGAACATTAATATAATTGTAAATTGTTGTAATAGTGCTTAGAAGAACAGAGCCTTCCACTAGAAAGCAGGTTAGCAATAAGTTTCAAAAAAAATACTAAAGCAAGAGGAAGTTACATGACCTCATAAGTTTCTTCATAGAGGCTTCTTATTGTAACTACTTAATCACTATGAAAAGTAACCAACTAATTTAGAGCTAAGAATATACTGATAGCTTACAAAAAATGCATGATAGGACCTTTTACATTTACCAATGTGTTCAGGAAATAGTCTGACACAGAAAAAAAAATTCCTATTCTTTATAATTATTTTTCAAGATTGTATGGAAACCTGGGCTTTTATGGAAGTTACTTTGAGATATTTGTTAGAGTAGACTTGAAGAGCTCAGTATTTGTAATAAGGAGAGCTGTATCAACCTGTATCTTGTATCAACCAAAAAAGCCAATGTTATAATCTAGTAAGAAAAGACTATAGTGGAATATTTTTACCTATATTGGAAAAAAAACCCACCTCAAAAAACCATTACGGGTAAGTAAAAAGCCTGTAGGAAACAAACTGTGAATAAGGTGCTTTTTTCTTGAAGGCTAAAAAGTGTTGGAATATTCTCCATGAATGCTGTGTCTATAGGCGATCTTGAGGATGACAAGTGACCTAATAAGGAAAAGGAAACAACCGTAGTCTCAATGAAAACAAAGCAATGGAAGTCTTGCATCTAGCTGTTCTCTCCTGAAGAATACTGGGCAAAATGTCTTTCCAGGATTATCTAAAGATCCCTATTCTACAAATTCTTCACTAACACAGTAATCTGATGCACAAAGAATGTGTTCCATGACTCCTGCATTATGCTGTCGTTTTGGGGGGCTTAGGGGAGCTCATAATAAGCATCTATATTCTTAATGTAGCCCAAAGGGACTGGTGGGCAAAGAGCTGCACTTTCTGAATTGCTGTTTGCGCATCTCACAGAGCAGTGAAGTATCTCTGGAAGATAGGGCACATTTTCAGAGATGGTTCCCAGAGGTTCTGTTAGTGCAAATGACGGTTTGTGCTTAATGTCTGTTTAAAGCACTGTTCTACAGTGTATTGTGTATATGTAGAAAACCAGCTTTTAACAAAACTCTTCACAGAATAAACATGAAATACACACAACCTGCACGAGCATTCACCTGAGTAGAGGTACCGGGAAGTTAAATTAGGAGCATTTTACACTTCTTCTGTATGATGTGTGTAGGACATTTAGCTATCAGAGAAAAGGGAAGAACAAATCTGTTCACACATCACTAGCAAAAAACCTAAACATTTTACTCTGAGGTAAAGCATTTTTATTTTCACATAGGTCTATCAAAGCAAATGATTATTTCTGCTGTTCAAACAGATCTTCAACTTTTCTAACAACATTTAGTGTGCAAACTGTCATTCTGAGTTTCATCTGTTACTGGGTCACTGTAGACTTTAATGGCTTGTGACTATACAAAGGTCACATATCTTCTTTTAAGCTGTTTGAATACAGCATGACAAAAGTAGCTGAATGTGATAATCTCATTTCATTCATCTCTTATTTTAGTCTCCTGTTTTGAGACTGAATCACTGGAATTCTCTTTAATAACCTACCAGAAACCTGATCAAAGAATTTAATTCTTTCATATTCCTGGCCTAGAAGAAGTCAAGAGTAACAATCCTTTGCAAAAAAATATTCAGATCTCTGAGTAAACACTGTTTTAGGAATAGTTTTCCCAAGAAAAGACATTCTATTGGTGTTGTACTTTTAACATTTAGACTAAAGTAAAACTCAGCTAATTCTAGAAATAATTGGATAGTGATTTTATAGAATTAATGAATCATCAGGAAATTAATATCAAAGCACAGCTAACTGGGTTCCTATTCAGCACTTCTGAATCCCTGCTCATTGAGCAGAGCAGTTACTGGACAATGGGAGTTTTGCCTGAGCAAAATGTGAGTCAGGAGACCTGGACTCCCATTGTCTTCACTGGGAGTTTTGCCTGCATATGGAGTGAGCTGGGACTTCTGGTGAATGGGAGCCATTCACAGAGTAGCTAAGTAAAGCACCCAATACATTTTGAAGCTAACACTAGGTGGTAGACATAACTGGAAGAAATACAGACATTTTTGGAGCCATGTGAAAGACTTGTATAAAGCAGCTCTTCAAATGTATTGTCTCTTATTTCCCCCTTGTTTTGAAAGGTATCTGGCTGTTTGTTGCCCTTTGATTTAACAAAGTAATTAAAATAATTTCCTTTTTGCATGCAGTCTGTAGGCGGGAGAGACATCCCTGTGTAGTGGGGATGCATTGATATCCTTGCAGCTGAAGATGGAAATGTGTTCCACTGTCCATACCCTCGATCATCGTTTACTTGCAGGGGAAGATGTTTTAACTAACTAGTTCTCACATAGCAGACTGCTATGTGACTGAATACCCACTGATCTACAGAGATACTCCCAGCCATGTGTTTATGATATATACCTCTCCATGAACACACCAGTTGAAGTGAGACCTTCAATCCCATTTCCCAAACCGACTGACTCATGGCAAAAGCAGAACATACAGAAAAGCTAAAAGTGTAAAAGGAGGTAGAAAGAAGTGAAGAAAAAGAATACCAGGGCAAGAAAGCCTACAGGGAACAGAGAGCATGAGAGAACAAAGAGAGTAGGAATATTGCACACTACATGCAGAAGGAGCATAAAATAAAGCATGGTTTGGAACAGACGTCTAAGAACAAAATAGCTAAGCATCTAAGCTTCCCTCAAAACTTGGACTCAATTATTCTAA
Organism: Rhinopomastus cyanomelas; assembly: GCA_013400115.1. Taxonomy (NCBI): domain Eukaryota; kingdom Metazoa; phylum Chordata; class Aves; order Bucerotiformes; family Rhinopomastidae; genus Rhinopomastus; species Rhinopomastus cyanomelas. The sequence continues at coordinate 21,327 of VXBP01009904.1, forward strand.
TTGACAACAACACCTGTCTTCAATAAATTTTGTCAGATTCAATGAAAGCTAAAGGTAGGCTAGGGAGTAAAAGGAGAGATAGGCTTAATTGAGGTAAAGCAAGAAGAGCAGTGAGCCTGCAGAAACATTGAGAATAGTTGATCTACCAAGGAAAAGAGGATAAGGTAGAAAGTCAGCGCTCTTTTGGTGTAGAAGTTCACAATGGAGTCAAAGGGATGGAGCAACTGACAGCATGGAAAAGCAAACATGATACATATTAGAGTCAGTCTGTAAATGAAGGATGGGGTACTACACTGTCGTTGAAATACATGTTTTACATCTTTCTTTTATAAATTTCTGGTCTGAATGTGAAGACTATTGTTTGTGCTCTTTCTACAGATGCATTATAATATATTCAGAATAACTTACACTGTATCTTAAATGACGACAAATGAAACAGTGTCCAGTGCATCAATTCCTCGTGTAGTCAAATAAAAGACAATTTTAATGTAAGAACAAAATGCATTTGTGTTTCTTGCTTTTTCTTAATTTTTAATTATTGTTTTCTGAATTTCTGTTGTGTAAGAGGAATATTTATATTCTGTCAGATACTGCTTGAAGAACTTAACACTTCTGAACAGAGAAAACTGAGCTCGTATGTCACACCAATAATATGTCATCTTTCCTTTGAACGATACTTGTTCATCCTGCTAGCTAACACTTTTCAGTACATCTGATGACAGATATTTGGTCACTTTTCAAGATCAGTGAGCAAAACGTTTTAGAGGACCGGTTTTATTTTCTTTTAAGTAAATTGCAGATTAGCAATGAGATCTCTGTGCCCTGGATCCCAACAGAGAATGGAATTTTAGAATGAAAACAGCAAGAAAATAAATGCCGACCAACAGAGAACCTGAGAGTCTGGATGCCTGTGTTACTATTAAAAAGAGATATTTTGAGATCTTCTGTGTAATATTGAACAGGGATCATGCAGAAGAACCTAATGACTTTAAATAATCTCAGCCTATGTGGACTGGGAAGATAGATGCAAAGGAGATGTTTTGCCATTCGTTTTCCAAACCTGATGCTGCTTTTTCCCTTGCTGAAAATTTGCATGTTTTCTCAGAGCCTGTTTCTTTCTCACAATAAACAATGCAAAGCCCTCCTGCCAAAAAAATGTCTAAATGCTAAGCAGTTGCTATTATAATCATTATTCTAGCAGCAACTTTGAGCTGTGTGATTTAAAATTATAATTGTTTGTACAAAAGATTTTTATGTGTTGTGATTACAGTAATTATGATTCCATAGTAGTAAATGTGTATTTAAAAAGTCACGTTAGCTTACTGTTCTAAACAAATGGGTTTCCTTAAATGAACTTCACACAAGTGAGTGTTTGTCTTTGTATTTATCTTACTTGCTATTCTAACAACAGAGTAGGACATATTAAACTGCTGACAATCCATTATTTCATTATAAAAATAACTATGGACAAAGTTATCACATGCAAAGCAATGTTTTATACAAAATGTGTTTCACACAGATGACACTAGAGTCTAATTAATTTCTCTTTAATCTTGTTTCTCACCAGCCCACCCTCACTTTTTACAGACAATAATATGATTAAAAATGGAAAGGAATCTCAGACTGTGTTGTAAACATTAGCACCTGTACTAGTGATAAACCTATATTCTGTGTAAGGAATATCCAGTATAAAGATCATCACAGGATGTAAGAAATGGGCTTCTTCAACAACTACTGTGGGAAGGAATAAAGACAGAAAACAGTTCACCCAGTGAGACGCCCACCAACAGTCCTACTATCCCAAAATAGGACATATGTATGATCTGTGCTCTGTTGCTACCATGACCAGCAGGGTGTGGAGGTCACAATTAGAGTACCCTTGATGTGTGTAGTTCACCTAGAGCTTCCCCTGGGGACTCTCAGGAGCTTAGTCGATACACAAGGCACTGAATCAGAGCAAAGATATTAAAAACAAAAACAAAACCAAAAAGGAATAAGGAAAAGGAAACAGAGAGGAGCCAGAGAGAGCAACGATAGCAAGTTTCTGGCTCCAGTGCCACCGTTTTTTTTAACAAGCCACAGTGCTGCATCTTTTCAATTGCACCTGTCTGTCCCTCAGTGCCCATTTAAGTTGTTGCCACTAGCTGTGGGAAAGCCGGGTAAACTGTACTGTTCAGTGGCTTGGATATACTATCAGCTATCGATTAGATGCCATTAGATTTCTTACATTGACACAATCCCATACTATATCCCAACCTTCCTAGACAACCTTGTCTATTCTTTGGTGAGAATTGCTTCATTGTACACACAGACATTCACATCCCTGATAAGGCAGTCAGGGGAAAAGTTCACAAGCCACATCCTCTGCTGGTATAACTTCATTTCCCTTCCCCCTTTTCCCGAGAGTGAGAGGGTGATCTGACTCTCTGTGTTGAAAGGAAACAAGGTTGTCTATTCAGTTGCAGTCAGACATACAGTGTGTGTTAAGGCCCAGACAGCCTACGATGCTGAATGGAGATACTAGAGATTCATGTTTCTCTGCTGGGAATTTTCACAGAGCAGAAAAGGAATGCCACATTTTTTTGCTGTACTGCTTCCCACTGAAGACTGACAGAGCTCAAAAACATAAAATGACAATTATTGTCATGACACAAGAAAAAAAGTAGAAGAAGAGGATTTGAAGGCTTGCTTTGTGAGCAACAGGACTGTAATGGCACACTAAATAGAAATGTGGAAATAGATAACTGAAAGTCAGAGTCCTGATAATTATAGTTGCCATTCTGCCTAAACTCAGGCAAAACACTTTTTTAAAATTTCTTTATATTAAATAGTAGCACTTTATGAAAGTAATTTAATCTTTATCATCAACAGAACACCTTACAACTGATAATTGAGCTCAACCAATGATTTCCAATGTATCGAAGACAAATGCAAATTCACAGAGGAAGTTTCGTAATAAAACTGACAACAGCAATGTGCTTTGATTCAGAACATGGATTGGTCTTAGGAGGTACAAACTGGATTACTTTAAGAAAAACAAAACCAAATCATACAGTCCAAGCACTAATAAGTGTTTGGGCCCCAAAACAAGGTCAGAACTATCCTAAAGTAACTCCTGCAGTGCCTACACTGTAAATATTAGGTACTCAATCCCAACTATGTATTTATAGACCCTTTCCTTCATATTTCTTTCATAGCTCTTCATATTTGCTAACAGAACATAGCCATGTCTGAAAATGTGTGTGGAGCAAGTATATAAATTGCAACACATTGCCTCTTCCCACTGTCTTCAATAAAGCAATGTGGTAGCTTTCATTGCATGAGGTCTTAATAAAAAATGTATGTTTCATTTGACTGGCCAAATAATATTCATCAAATCCCACTCTGACAAACAGATCTGAACAAAGCACAAATACCAAAACTCATACTCATGAGTTTCTCATACACATTTGAGAATGCTCAAAAAAAGCCAAAATCTAACCAAGGGTCTCAAGACAAGGACATGCGATGGTGATGTGGAGATAGTTAGGAGTGTAAGGCTGCGCCTCAGTTCTGCTGTTTACTAATTTGTATGGATTAAATATGACTTCTCACAGACTCACAGAATCATCAGGGATTGGAAGGGACCTTGAAAGATCATCCAGTCCAATCCCCCTGCCAGAGCAGAATCACCTAGACCAAGTCGCACAGGAACACATCCAGGCAGGTTTTAAACTTATGTTCTTCATTGATACAACAGTTACATTGGTACTTAACAGTTCTAAGGCGAATTGGAGCTTGCAAGAGAGTCATGCTAGATTTGTTGCTATCTGGGAAATGAAATGGTTGTACAGTTTGTTGCTTCATTTCCACTTCTTGCATTTAGTACAACTGACTTCCCTGGGATTTTGTTTCACAGCTGTAGTCAGCTAAAGATAACAATACTTTTTGTTTGAACAGCAGCTTCCGTTCTAATACCTTTACTTACTTTACAAAGCCACTCAGATACATTGCCGACATGCAGAGTACGTATTCTGACAGATTTTGTCAGTCACAACAAAACTGGGCTTGAGTTTACCAAAAGCTGCCTGAATCCACATTGCCTGTAAGGATGAGGTTCGAGTTCAAGCCAGTCCTGACAATGTACTTGCGTTTACAAACTCTGCAAGCCACCTTGTGCGTTGTCTAAGAAGGGTGGAACTGAAACCCAAAGCACAAATTAGAGTAATGAGCTAATATGACAACAGATACTAGCATATCCAGGTCATGCCTTGTTGATTTTTATGGAAAAAAACAAAACAAAGGAAAATAAAAAATGAGCAGCATGCAGATATTACTTTGACAGTCTAAAATTTATAGTGACACCAATGACTTCTGCCCTTTGCTACTCTACAAACAGTACCTACTATTTTACAACTGATAATTGTTACAATCTAAATTCTACACTGTTTCTACTGACCTTTCTAGGTTTAGTGACTCTTCCTATATACTAATCCTGCTACTGAAATTCACATTTAAAAGCCTTTAACCAGTAAAATTTAAAATTAGTCCTGGTATTACGTAACATATACAAAATTAGTTGGACTCTATATGTAAAAATATGTTCCAGTGCACTGCAATTTGATGCACTGCAGAGTGATACTGTACTGAGAACTGTGAGTAATAACACAACTACCATTATTCAGGGATATCTAAATCACATGGGTTTTTTCAATATAAAGAATAATACTCATCATATTTCACTATCAAAGTTAAACTCATTAAAAGAAATGGATGCCGGGAAGTGAAGGAAATAGGAAACAAGGGAGAAAGTGCTTTTTGGACTATTTTTGCAAAACTTTTGTTCCCCAAAAGCTCTTACTATGCTGTATTTCTAAGCACTGTATAATATGTGTTATTAAACAAGAGCTAAATGAAGTGTCACTGCTGAAGTTAAGCATTGCAACTGCTTATCATCTATTTAGATGTTGTCTTACTGAGTGGCTAATTCTCTCACAGGATAACCTCTGTTTCTCATAGATTCCATTGTTAATGAAAGCATTAAATGATTACACACTGTTGGATCACCTCATTTGGGGCTTGATTACTATCTCTTTAAGGCAACTGGAATATTAATATTCATATGAAGGAAAGGCAGAATGAAGTCCTTACCTCAGAGGTTTCATAGAAAGCATGCTAGCTTCAGAAATAAAGATCAAACAAGCAGATCACTAAAGCCAAAGATGAGTTAGGAGGTCACTTCCCACCTCCAGGCAAAATGGTCAGAGCATTTAAAACCTGGATCATGGAAATAAGAATGAGAAGGGTATTTAAATTACAAGATGCAAAAAATATAGCATGAATTTGTATATCTTTGCAACACAAGCTGTCAGCACTGCTTCTTGCTTTTCAGTTTGGCTAGTAAGTTAATTTAGATATTTACTTTCTTTGTTAAGTTTGACCTAAGTTCAGGATTCCATCATATAAAGTTCAATCTCAAACCTACTCAATCATGAGCAAGTCTACATTATACTGTAAGATTATTTTCCTCTACATTATACACCAGTATTTGAAGCACATTTAAGTGAGAATGTACTTCAGCAAACCCATTACTGTGCATTAACACTTTGTTTCCTGCCAGTTTTTTTGTTTTTCTAGTAAGATGTAAGATGATTTGTGTTCACTTACAATTACTTTCCAGGAGAAAATATTAAAAGCACATAATCTACAAACAAACATGTAAAATTATAAGTTTTGCATCAGTTTGTATAAATTTCAATCATTGTGTGTGTCCATCTTACAAAGGGAATGGTCTTTAAAATCTCATGGAAGGTGCACTTAAACATAATTATGCAACATTTTAAACTAATTTTATCAACATTTAAAACAAAACTACACTAAAAATTTACAGGTATTTGGGAATTTGCCAATTGCAAACTTCTTTGCAAATATCTTCTCAATAATACGAAGTTTTAAATGCTAAAAAAACCTGCAAGCCACTTATTTCTCAAGAGCAAATGTTCCATGCTTATCCTTCCTTCGTTTGTTTCATGCTATTGAAAGAGGCTGAATGGGGTTTAGCACCAGAGAGTTCAAATTACTAAACAAGAGGCAAGTCTCATCATGTGTTTTGAATATCTACAAGAAACATTCAAAGAATTGCAGCTGATTGTGTTGTTCTGTATTCTGGATAATGCTCCAATTGCTTCTAAAAGATGTGTCCAGATCTCTACGCTGGGAAGTGCAGATCATGAATAACTGTCTTTAGGAAAGATAAAGTTCTTAAAAGAACAAACTCCCAGGATCATGCATTTAAACATTTATTTTTAAAGTACAGGAGATGTGTTACTTAATTATGTTTAAGTTTTCCAGATTTCAGTTTGGAATATGTGATGAAGAAGTTCTCCAGCCACCTCCACCCCCTCCTCCCTGTGTGAGATCCTTCAATGTTTCCTCAGTTTTGATTTTGCATTGCTAACGTAGCTGAACTGACAAAGCGTGAAAGTGGTCTAAGAGGAAAAACAAAGAAAGTGACCCTGCTTTCACTGTGCCAACACTAATCAATATTCCAGAGGCTCAGCTTTCTTGTCTTTTCCGATGCGGTGGTAGTTTGGGTTTGGTGGGGTTTTTTTTTTTCAGAGTTGAGCTGACAGTCTCCTCCCCTTTCCTTAAGTTGCAGGGATAGTAAATTGCTGTATGCCAGAGCACATGCGGGTTGTCAGTTTTCTCTGCCTCCCGCTCCCTCAGCTCTGCGGCTCCGTGGTCCTCGCTTGGAAAACCCCACCTCTCCTCCCACCACCAGTGTGCTTGGAGTGCTGCGGATCGGGAAAGGTGAGCCGACTGCTTCGTTTGCTGGGCTTTGAGCACAGTCTTGATTCTTAACTCTCTGCTTTCGTGTGTTACTTAGTGTAATTATCATTTTGGCTGTACCTATGTCCTTTATTGATCTTAACCTCAGTTATAAATGACAGATTAGCCGCTATAATAATCTTGGGAAGAAAAAGCTTATTTTTAATTATTTTTTCAAAATGCTAAAATTGATTTTCCTGAAAATAATCTTGCTTGCACAGAGTAATCGTATCCAATCTAGCATACTTACTACTTCAAATGTGTAGCTCTGTCTCAGAATGTTTCCTCTCTGTAAATAAGCAAAGCTACAGCATTCTGTTAAAGTTCAGAGACAGAACTGCACTGAAGTGCCATATGGTAGAAGCAGCAATAAAATTATGATTTTTATTTTGGTATGTCCTCTAAGACACGCTGTTTGAAAACTTCTGGTTTTACTAAGAGTTTCCTAAAAAAATGAAAGTATTTAGGCACCAGTTTCATTAAAAGTACAGTGTTGGAGTTGATCTGTGTATAAATGGAGATTTCAGTGGAATCAGCTATACATTTTCTAATTTCTTCGTGGAAATATGCCTGAATTCACCAAGCCTTCAGGATTATCAGTCTGGAAAGTACCTTTCTGCAGGTTTCTTTATCACACAAAATTCATTCCCAGCAGCCACACACACATAAAAATCCCACAAATACCCACCCTAAAATTAAAAATAGTGTCGGAATTAAGAACTTTCAATACTAAGGCATTTTAAGATGGATTCAGTGTGTGATTTCTCAAAATTGGATTATATCCCCATTAATTGCTATCAAGCCAAGTTAAGCATTACTTCGCAATGTGAATTGTTTTACAGTCTGAAGCAATAAACTAAGAGGGATATAACTTCTGATGTTTAACATATGTGCTTGGAGTAGTTTATACACTTCAAAGATTAAACAGCATAAAACTGTCAAAGGCACATCTTCTAAATAATGACTGTGGGATAAACAAACTATTCCTACTGCTTTTTGCCTTGTGATAAGGAGGAATTCACCCGATGCATTCAATCATTCAAAACCCTCTGAAATTCAGAACATTTCAAACATAGCAGTTCAAGCAAAATATTTCTCTCTAATAGTCAGTGTGAAGGTGAGCTGGAACATTTTTCAGGTAATACGGTCCTGTCAAACCGATGTCTGAGACAGTTTTAAACATTATAGCACCTTAGTGCTTCCACATATTGTACTGATTTTACAGTAGTCATTGGCAACTGCAAAAAAACCCCACCCCAACGTTATTCCTGGGTTTACAGCATGACAGCAGCTCGTGTTAATTTCTGAAAACACAGGACATCTAACTGGTCAGTCCATATAATCCTTTCAAAGGTCATTGAGGCTATATGTCAAAAACTGCAGTCGAGAACTTAGATATTACAAGTAATAGAAGCTGAAACTTGGAAAATATTTGCTTCCATGTTAGCATATGGCTAGTAATTGCTGTAAAATCTTGCTGCAATATTTGAAATTTCTTGTCTTGCAGGTTTCTCCTGTACCCTCCACAGAAGAAAAGTCTTCTGTGTTTTCTGGAGGGATATTGACAGAAGCCACTTATAAAAGAAAACTTTCTGCAAGATAGATGACTAAAGGTAACGGAGACGATCCAAAACCCGGGAGTAGGATGGAGCGAATTCAGCAAGGAGTCCGGAAGCGTACACTTTTGGCAAAAAAAAAAGTGCAGAGCATAACAAAGGATGATGTTAAAAGTTACTTATTGAGGAATGCCTTTGTGCTCTTCACCGTTGTTGCTGTGATTCTTGGTGAGTAATTTGTTCAACCGGAATATTCTGTTCTCCAGTGCCTTTGACAATGACGATTTGCCTGGGCTATTAACATTACAAATGTGATCCCAAATTCTTCTGCTGATAAGAACGTTCTGGTTTGGGGAGTTTTGACTTTGGCAGCTGTATGTTGAACTTTCAGTAAGAACCATTTAAGTTATTAGAGTTCTCATGATCTTTATGAAAAAATTTAAAGAGTCTGTTCTCCTAAAGAGTCTGGTACAATTATCCCACTGAATGTTTTAAAGAAAATGCCTTTCTGCTAAAGCTTAGGTGCAGCAAAATGCTCAGGATGTAACTTTTAGTTACATAATCTATCAAAAAAAACCACCTTGCAATAAAAACCAGAAGTCCATAGTGAATGAAAACAAATCACAGTTCTAAGCAAAGGTATATATTAAAGCCTGAGTTTTCTCAGTTTTCCCTTGACAAATGTGAACCAATCAAACCTAAGCACAAGCTTCTCTCTCAGTCATTCACAATCTTGCACATGCATCTTTCAGATGCAATTGGGCAACAATGGCAATGCTACTTATTCAAAAGACTGCAAGATAGCATCTGATTAAATACCTTTTTAGAGAATATGGAGAGGAATCCAGAACATTAAACAGCATTTAGGTTTGGAATGCACCAAAATGTAAAATATCGCTACACTTTTCAAATTTGCACTGGAAATATAATCTCCTGAGGGGGAAAAAAGATCCAAATTTTGAAAGATTTTCCTTTAAATAATTATGTGAAATTTTTTTTGTGATTTTTCCTTTACCATACACTTCCTAATGACACCATATGTTTCATGAAATATCATTCTTTATGGTGTGAGCAAGAAAACCAAAAGCTTATTACTTGAATCTTTACTTTCTAATTAGTTTGAAGTACGTAACTGTGAAACTTCTTACGGAAAGACAAGTACAACCACTTAAACATAAGGGTATATGTCCTACACCCGTTTAGGCCCTAAAGTCATTGATAATTCTGTTCCACAGAAATCTGCTTCCTGCTGCTTTTTTATGAATTAAAATGTCAGGGCCTTATCAGTATTGTGTCTTGATACCAACCCTGCAGCATTATTTTAAATTAATTCCAGGTTTGTTTGGGGGGGGAAATTTTATGAATATTCACATTGGTAAAATAAAGAACTTTGTGACTATCAACAGTATTTGTTCACAAGTTCTTTTGATTTGTACATAAGAATTTGTTCAATGCGAAGCCACCAGTAATAGCAGATGTAAAATTTATGCAATGGCGAGGAAAGGCAGTGCAATTTAGGCAGGTTTTGAAACATTCCAAACTCAAAGTAATGCACTTCTTGGTCACTCGTCTATAATGCACAAGCCCAATGAACTTTTGCAATTCTTTCAGTTGTACAGCTCGAGGGTGACTTCTGCAATTTTGGCTATGAGGAAACAGACTTGTAAACTGGACAAGTGCTGTTGCTGTTATTACATGTTCCAGTTAGCTCTAGCTGATTACAGAGAAATATCTGCCCACAGCTCCACTACCACCTACAGCAACGTCAGAGTGCCAGTAAGGCTGAAACACAAGTTGGAGAACTAATGAAAGTGTTCAGCCTAGGATGAGCCAGCTGCTCAACTTTGCTCATGCATCTAGAGACATATCTTGTGTAATATGTGGAAAAACATCTTCTCATTACTGCAACGGAATATGCAAAAATTTGTCATATTTAGTATTTGTGATGTAAATTTACACTTTATATGTATGGTTAGAACAGCAAGTTCACACCTAGTACCTCATAAAAAGGTAAGATTTGTTCTTTTGGAGAAGGCTTTTTTTCTGTTGTGTAAATATTCAGAAGCAGGGGACACAGTTGGCTGAAGTATTCAGATGGTTGAACTCTGCCTAGTTTGGCAAGAGCTAAATCATTACCGTTCTTCAGTTGTTGGGTGTTCTATTGAAAATCAGATGGTGGTCTTGATCCTTTTCCTAGCAGACAGTGCTAACATTGTGAAATTAATGCACCAATTAGCACCACTGGCTGTCTCATCACAGATGGTTGGATGTGAGTGTAGGTGGAAACCAACCTATGTGCAGGTCAGAGTTGCATCATTTACCAAAAATGATGTTAATATTCTTGGTAATCTAGACAAGCAGATGACACCAGTTTCTAGGGCTCTCCAGCAATTTCATAAAGACTAAACTCAAGAAAAGCAAAATTCTAGTTCCAAAGACAGCAACATTTCTTCAGAAGCATTTATTTCAGCCTTATATGTTAAGGGAATGACATGAAAAATCTTATTTTGTAGACCATTTCTGATTTCTGTGCTGAACAGACTGGGTGCTGGTGAAGGTTAAGGACACAGGATGACATGTTTTAACCCAGTTTCAGGACTGGTGTTTCTGTCTGTGGAAACATATACTTTGTTGTGAAGTGGGTAGCTGCAATTTTCAATTGCTTGTGCCTCAGCATAAGTTTTTTGCAGATATTTTCTGGCATTCACATGATAAGGAGAAATGCAGCGTTTACCCAAAATGCTCTAAATCTGAACTGAATTTATTAGCTGCTACAATACAGAACCAACTAATCCTTAAAAGCCTCATGACAAAGATGCAAGGAGTTACAATTCTTATTGGGTATTACTTAGCACTATGTTTCACTCTGTGAAAACATTATGAAAGTTCCTTCCGACATCACATTCTGCACAGGTGGGATCTGTCTAGTGCACTGCCATTACCACTGCCGTTGCCGTGTTTGGTGAAATTCAAACTGCTTTTTAGACCTTTAACAAACTTTGTGAGAAGTATGGTCAGTAAGGGAGATATAATGCAGGTTTTCATAGTCTTCTCATACAGATAGAAATATTAAATTAGTTTACTGTAGTGAGTCTTGGCAAGATAGCAGTAGATGAGAACAATTATGTAAGGCAAATTTGGGAAACTCAACACTGGTAAATTCAGAGTGTCAGGATGACCAGGAGCAGTTCAAGGTAGGGTAGGGGTCACAATGGCTCATGGAAAATCTGCAGGAAGTCTACAAACTTTGAAGTACTAGCCAAATTACTGGCAAAATATCAGACAGTGCCGTCTCTCCCACGCTACTTAGCTCCATCATCCTGTCCCCAAAATGCCTTCCTTTCAGATATCCTTCCTTCAGCAGACTGTCTTGATTCTCTGCTACTTACCTCCCATTCTCCAAAAATGCTTCAGGACTCCAGACTTTACTCTGGCAGGACTCCTAAATGCCAAAGAATCTCCTGTGGATTCTGAACTTTTGATGAAGAAAAGATCAAGACACACAGAGCTGCTTAGCAGAGACCCTGAGAAACTGTTCACAGAGAAATACTTTTAATTGAGGGGCTCAGTGAGGTAGATGGAAATTGTGGAACAAGTACTACAAAAAGCAGTTTCTGTATAGTTCAGAAGCAAATATAGCTCCAAATATTTAGCTAAAGTTGTCTTTAGACTGTTAAAGTTGCATGCTTCTGTTCTCCACTGGGACACTGAAGAGGGCCAGTTCCATTTCCCAGCTACCTATACACTGACTCTCTGTCATTGAACAGTCTTCTGTAATTGCAGACTCGATGCGAAATGCAGATAGACACACACAACATCTGTTCCACAAGAGCATGCACCTGGAACATCCAACATTCCAGACTTTCCAACAACTTGATTGAAAAAAATAGCAGTTAAGAGCACATGAAGAAGACTGGATACATTAAAGGACTGCCAATGCCTTTACATCCTGGAAAAAAGCAGAAAGTTATAAGAAGGCTGAAGAGGATCCCCATGATACAGAAGACAAAACACTCAGAAAAATCCTAAAATATGCAAGCAGTGAAAAGCTGTGCAGAGTGGCAGATATTCCAATCTCAACACACTCTTTCTGAACGGTAGTTTAAAATGAGTCCTAGGAGGTACAAATCTGTAATATGCATGTAGACTGGATCCTGGATAATGCCCACAAAATAATCAGTCCATTGTGTGTTGCAGTGACAATTTTTCTGCTACTCGCATTTCCTTTATATCCACTGTAGACTGAGGATTGCATACCCAGAGAAGAGACTTTGACTCCATTACACACTGAAAACTACAGAATTGTATAATATTTTGCATGGAGGAAATTTAGATTATTAAGGTGAACCATTAAACACTTTTGAGTCACCACTAAACCAAATCACTCCATCTACTAGGTCCTTTAAGTAACTGTAGGGTTACAGTTTCTAGCTGGGGGAGGGGTGGGGTGGGAAAGGCGTCAACCTGGTAGCAGAAAAAGGCCAGGCTACGGTCACCAGTCCACATGGAACCCAAACAGAGTTCCCCCAGCAATATGAAGCTGTGCGGGTGCCAGGTTGCAGGGAATGCAACAGCCTCCCACTGATCGCAAGCTCTGTGCAGTGTGAGCGGGTAGATTATCTGTTTGAACAAGCAGCATATGAGCAAGATGAGATTGAAATATTGCAAGCTGAACTAGAAAGGTTCAGGAGCATGAATGAGTCTGAAATGGAGGTAGACTGGTGGAGTCAGGTACTGCAGTCAAAGCAACAACAGCCAAATAACAGCCAGAGTCAAGGTGTTCCTGTATCCTGCACCTCTCAGATGGAAGATAGATGCCTAAGTAGAAGGGGTGAGTGGAGATAAGTGCAAGGCCATGGCAGAAGGCAAGCACCTTCCATTGCCTGCCTCACCTACGCAGGTGCCATTGAGAAATAGATATGAGCACCTCCTGGAAGACAGCCAGTCTAATAGGAATATAGATGATAGGAAATCTATTTCAGAGGTTTTATCACAATCAGATAAATCAGAGACGTCTTCCAGTAATATGACAACCTCCTCCAGAAAGAAGAAGAGAGGGGTAGTAGTTATTAGAGACTCACTCCTGACGGGCACTAAGGGCCCAGCCTGCAGAGTTGACCCTCATCACAGGGAAGTCTACAGTCTACCTGGAGCCCAAATCAGGGATATCACTAGGATGGTCCCTAACTGGTGAGATCAGCTATTACCCACTGCTGATATTCCAGACAGATGGAGAGGAAGCTATATTGCGTAGCCTGAGGGGCATGAAGAAAGACTTCAAGGTCTTAGGAAGTTTGGTGAAAGACTCTGGGACACAAATTGTATCCTCTTCATTACTTTCATTTTGGGAAGGAATGGGCTGGAATAGCAGGATTCAGTCCATAAATGCCTGGCTACAGGACTGGTGCTACAGGCAGTTTTGAGTTCTCTGATAATAGCTGATTTTATAAGACACCATACCTCACAGTTACACATGGGAAAGTCTAGCTCAGAAGTGAAAAAAGTTTCTGGGGCAGGAATTGGCAGGGCTCATTCAGAGGGCTTTAAACTGTATTTGAAGTGGGGTGGGATTGTTGCTAGGTGGGCACCAGCGGAGCAGAGCTCTGGCATTGATGAAGACCACGAGGCCTCCCACCATCCTAGGGTGAAATTGGAAGACTCATCTCACTCCATGAAATGCCTGTACACCAATGCACGCAGCATGGGGAACAAGAAGGAGTTAGAAATCTGTGTCCAGTCAGATGATCTAGTGACAATTACAGACACATGGTGAGACAGCTGGCATGACTGCAATGTGGTCTTGGACAGCTACGTCCTTTTTAGAAGGGACAGGTCAGCAAGGTGGGGTGGAGGAGTTGCCCTCTATGTGAGAGAACAGCTGGAATGTAGTGAGTTTGGTACAGGGGAGGGTGAAGAGACAGTTGAGAGTTTGTGGGTGCAGATCAAGGGCCAGGCTGGCATGAATGACACTGTTGTGGGTGTCTATTACAGACCACCAGATCAGAATAAGGAAGTTGATGAGGTCTTCTACAGGCAGCTGACAGCAGCCTCACAGCTACGGGCCCTGGTTCTCATGGGGCATTTTTACTACCCTGATATCTGCTGGAAGACCTACTCAGCCAGCCATCCACAGTCCAGGAGGTTCCTCCAGTGCATTGGTGACAATTTCCTGATACAAATGGTGGAGGAGCCCACTAGAAGAGGAGCGCTGCTGGATCTTGTACTCACCAACAAGAAGGGTCTGGCTGAAGCAGTGAAGGTTGAGGGTAGCCTTGGTTGCAGTGACCATGAGATGGTGGAGTTCAAGATCTCATGTGGCAGGAACAGAATGCCTAGTAGGATCACAACCCTGCAAATTGCTAGGGGAAATCCCATGGGACAAGGTACTGGCAGGTAAAGGGACCCAAGATAGCTGGTCAACATTCAAAGGTCACTTCTATGAAGCCCAAGACAAGAGCATTCCAACAGACAGGAAATCAAGTAAGGAAGCTAGAAGACCTGCATGGTTAAACAGGGAAAAGATGAAGAAGAAAGTCTATAGGTCGCTGACAAAGGGGAAGACCACTTGGGATGATTATAAGGTTATAGTAAGAAGATGTAGTATGCAACTAGGAAAGCTAAGGCCTCCTTAGAATTAAAGAGTTCAAGGGTAACACAAAGAGCTTCTTCAAATACATTGCAGGTAAAATTACAACTTTTTGACATTTGACACAGTCTCCCACAGCATCCTCACAGCCAAACTGAGGTAATGTGGTCTGGACAGTAGGATAGTGAGGTGGATCATGAACTAGTTGCAGAATAGAAGTCAGAGAGTAGTGGTCAATCAGACAGAGTGTAGCTGGAGGCCTGTATCTAGTGGAGTCCCCCTAGGAACAAGTACAATTCAATCTATTCATTAATGACTTGGATGAGGGTTTAGGGTGCACTGTCAGCAAGTTTGCTGATGACACAAAGCTGGGAGGTGTCACTGACACCCCTGCAGACTGTGCTGCCATTCAGTGAGACCTGGGGAGCTGGGCATGGAGAAATTTAATGACCTATAACAAGGATAAGAGTAGAGTCTTGCATCTGGACAAGAACAATGCCAGGTACCAGTATAGGCTGGGGACTGACCTGTTGGAGTGCAGTGTAGCAGAAAGGGACCTGGGCATCCTGGTGGACAGCAGGATGACCATGAGCCAGCAATGTGCTCTTGTGGCCAAGAAGGTCAATGGCATCCTGGGGTGGGTCATAACAGGGACGGTTAGCAGATTGAGAGAAGTTCTCCTCCCCCTCTATTCTGCCCTGGTGAGACCACATCTGGAGTATTGTGTCCATATATGATCAGGTCAAGAAGGACACAGAACTGCTGGAGAGAGTCCAGCACAGGTCCACGAAAATGATGAAGGGTGTGGAACGTCTGCCTTGTGAGGAAAGGCTGAGGAAGCTGTGTCTCTTTAGCTTGGAGGAGGCTGAGGGGTGACCCCATTAATGTTGATAAATACATGACGGGTGGGTGTCAGAAGGATGTAGCCAGGCTTTTCTCATTGTCATCTCATGATAGCACAAGGGGCAATAGGTGTAAGCTGGAATATAGGAGGTGTCACATCAATATGAGGAGGGACTTCTCCCTGTGATCCTGCAATTCTGTGACTCCATCACTACCCTGGCCAGCCAATGCTTTACAGTGCTTTTGGTGAAAAAATGTTTCCTAATGTCCAGTCAAAGCCTGCCCTGATGCCACTTGAGCCCCTTTCCTCTTATAGCTTTTTATTTGGGAATAGAGACTGACATCCATGTCTCTACAGGTAGTTGTAGACCATGACAATTTCTCCACTCAGCCTCCTTTTCTTTAGACTAAACAACCCTAATTCCTTCAGTATTCCCCATAAGCCTTGTTCTCCAGACCCTTTACCAGCTTCATTGCCCTTCTTTGGACCTACTCCAGCATCATAACGTCTTTCTCATACTGAGGTGCCCAAAACTGTGCACAGATATGGTCTCACCAGTGCCGAATACAGGGTAACAACATCTCCCTGCCTCTGCTGTGCATACTATTTCTGATACAAGCCAGGTTACCATTTGCCTTCTTGGACACCTGGATATGCTGCTGGCTCATATTCAGCTAGTCATTGACCAAGACTCCTAAGTCCTTCTCCACCGGTCAGCTTCCCAGCTGCTCTTCTCTAAGCCTGTAACACTGCACGAGTTTAGCATGACTCTAGTGCAGGACCCAACATTTGGCCATATTAAACCTCACACAACCAGATACCAGTCTTCGAGCCTGGTCATCCAGTCTTTCTTTTGTCCAGCAAATTGAACACGTTTGAAAGTCACGAGCAACCAGTTTCTCCAGAAGAGTGCTGTGGGAAACAGTGTCAAAAGCTTTACTAAAGTCCTGGTACGCAATGTCTACAGCCTTTTGCTCATCTACTAGGAAGGTTACCTTGACATAAAAGGAGATCAGTTTAGTCAGGCAGAACCTAGGTTTCATGAATTCATGCCAACTGGAGCTGACAACCTGGTTGTTCTATGTGTGCCAAGTGATAACACTCAGAATGATCTATTCCATAACCTTTCCTGGCACTGAGGTCAGACTCACAGGCCTGTATTTCCTAGGGTCTTCCTTCTGGCTCTACTTGTAGATAAGTGTCACATTTACTATCAGGGTGGTGACACTGCCTAAGGGAGTCTTAGTAAAATTTGCATGGAAACAAAGCAAAGATCCATCAGTGTAGCAGAAGCATCTGTGGGAATCCAGTGCTAGGTGAGAGACTATTTCAAGAGATAGAGAAATGTGGTACCAGAAGATTAAGATACAGACAAGAAAATCAGGACAGATTGGGAACAGCTAACAAGAAATTCTACTTACACTGAACTCAGAGGCTCCCTCTGTCCTAGTGCTCTCCTAAAATCATGCCCAGCACAACTGCTTCTAACTCATTGAGTGACAAAACCTTCATAAATAAAAGTTGTGGAAAAAAATACTAAGCAAAACATTAATTCTTTTTAGGCTAAGAAATAGCTATAATTTTGGTGAGAAAAAAACCTCAAACCTGGTACCAGAAGATGCAGAATGTAACTTAAAAATTCAAAAGAGATTATCCTTTTCAGAAGAGGAAAAAAAGTATAGAAATTGAAAAAAACTAATATCTGCTGTTAAGAAGCCAGAAACAAACATCAGATGGTGAAATTTAGCAGTTACTTGCAAAATGAAGTTATGCTAATTTATTATCACAGTCGTCACTTCTTGCTCCATGTTTTGAAATGAAACAACAGTGCTCTTGAACTGCCACACATGAAACAACAATAAACTTGGCTACTTTCTGAATCATCGTTTTGCACTCTGGAGATGGGAGTTGTGCACATATGCACAGTAAAGATACAAAGGGTGCAACATACTACCTTCATATTTTCTCTACATCTTACAAAATGGTGCTCAAAAGTAGAATGTCTGAGTGGTCATAAAACAGTCTAGAGAAATACACACTCACTGCACTCACCATACAGCTTGTGAAATGGAAGATGAGATTCAATCCAGGGAGTAATGCATAACGGTAACTGCATGAGACATTTAGGATATTTATGTGGTTTTCCAATATTTTTCAGGAAAGCTCCCTGCACACCAGCAGTATATGTGGCCATCTTGCTATTCAAAGACATGCTACAAAGAAAAGAGTGGGGATCTCAAGGACTGTATAAAAATCTCATGTGCTGAACATCAAAAGGGAATAAAAAGACATTTCAGCAAAATGAACTAGTGTTAGAGCTTGCCAGTCCTTCCCATTTTTCAGTAGACACACATTGTAGTCACTATGACAACCACAAAGCAGTACAAATCATAAGCAGGATGCCAATGATTAGTATGCTGAGTAAATGTTTAACATTGCAAGATCCTTATTACCATCTGACCTATTGTAAAAGTAGACTGAGTTGTCATCTGTACTGGAATGCTTTTAACTACAATGAAGGTTTAGCTGAAGGTGACATGACCAGTTGCTTATTAATTCCTTAAACTTTAATTCTCATGACATAAATTTATCATGATTTCTTGAAACAGCCAGGCATCTAGAAGTTTCCAGGTACCAAAGACAAGAACATCTTATAAAATGCTAATCATCTTAGGTGAATCAAGACAAAGTACATTTGTAAAGCTATACAAATAAATGATTTGTACAGGTCCTCTGACCAGCCTCCAGATTAATTTTGTTTACTGTGCTCTCCTTTCAGATTGTGTATCTATTTCAGTTTCAGATTAGGACCATGTAATCCCCTCACTACAAGAAAGACATTGATGTGCTGGAGCAGGTCCAAAGAAGGGCAATGAAGGGTCTGTAGCACAAGAGTTATGAAGAGCCTCTGAGTGAACTGGGGTTGTTTAGTGTGAAGAAAAGGAGGCCGAGGGGAGACTTTGTTGCGTCTACAACTACGTGAAAAGAGCTTGCAGAGACATGGATGTCAGTCTCTGTTCATAAATAAGCTATAGGATGAGAAGACAGGACCTCAAATTTCACCAGGGTAGGTTTAGATTGGACATTAGGAAAGATTTCTTCACCAAAATTGTTGGGAGTCTGCAGTTATTTAAGAGATGTACATGTAGACGTAGCACTTAAGGACATGATTTAGTGGTGGGCTTGGCAGCTTAGAATAGGACACTATGATCTTAAAGGTCTTATGCAATGTGTATGATCCTATAATTCTATGTTTTCTTTGTGGTTTGTAACATTTTGTCATACATTTGTTTCTCAGCATATTATAACTGTTCATCCTGGGAGCAGTAAGTTCAGTCTGGGATCAGAAAGGCAATACAAGTGATAAATAATAATATAAGAATCAACCTAAAAGAGATTACTTCCTCCCAGACTAATTTCTACAGCTATGCTGTTCATAGATTATGGCCTATAGTGTCTACAAAGTACATTAGAAAACAAGTAGCCTTCTGACCAAGGATTTTTAACTTAGTCTTTGATACACAAAAATTGATGGTATGAATAGGGAAGAAACTATAGAAAATAGAGAAAGAACAAACTGGAAATTGTTGTAGAGTGACTTCACTAAGAGTTGGATTATTCCATTTGTTATGTCAATCCATCAGTCTTGAAGTTGTATTGCCACTGTTTTAATAGACAGGATGAAACAACAGAGGGTATAAATTTTGAAATCCATACAAAGGTAATTTATTTTGATTGTAGGTTTTATAAGGCATTTTTTAACAAAAGAGGACAAGAATATGTCCAGCAAACTGTACAACAGTTAAAATGAAAAGCTGATAGCAGGAAAAAAGGCGAAGTAAACCAAAAAGGTAACAGAAGAATCCAGAGGAAAACAAAGTGTTACTGTTACGTGTATTTTGCCTTTGGTCTCCCATGCCCTTTCTCTTAGCAGCATTTCTATTCATATTTTGCATTCTTGTTCAACTCTGTATATTGAAGAAACACATTTTCTTGCTTGAAATTTGTATTTTTTAAGATTATAAATGCAAATCAGCTTGAATGTTACAAATGTGTGCTTGGGTTTTGTCATTTACTGTAACTTGGCATGACTGAAAATTCATTTATTCAAAAAAGTTGTAAAACATGGGGCATTATTTACACTGAAATGTAAGCTGGTCCTTCAAAATGTCTCTAGCAAATGCCCTGGTTTTACCATTCACAAGGACTAAATGTTACAAAAGCAATTGCCTTCGTATAGCAAGATCATTAGTCAAGGAATTTGTCTGATTACCAAGCAAATGCTGTCAGTACATAGAACTGTTACATGTATTTTGATATCTTTTAAAATATTTCTGGCTTAGGAATACATACACTAAACAAAAGTGGGTTTACAATCTAGCCTGTCTAGACCAAAAAGTAAGAAAACTACGTAAGTAAAGGAAGATTCATATAGAACCCAAATCTCAGAGCCTGGATGCCTTTTTAGTGATTGAGTGAGACCTAGGAGACTCAGAAGAGTAACCCCACCTGTCCACAAGCTAAGCATAAATTTGTCTAAAAACTTTCCAGGAGAAAGACAAACAAAAACAGGTTTGCACTTCTACACCCCTCCTTTCTGCTTGAGTCAGGACCTTGTCAGATACTTGCACGCAGTCAAGATCCAGAAGCACAAGGCACGTCCACTTGGGAATGGAGTCAGCAGTGCTTGAGAACTGGCTTACTCTTTTCAAAAGGCTACAAGGTAACTGTTCCTTTCGAAGTTTTGTCGTCAGGAAGAAGGAAATGCAAGACTTCTGATGCAAATGCATATGCCAAGAGATCAAAAGATAGCATGATGTTTGATCTCTATGTCTCACTCATCCAGAACAGCGAACCCCAGGGTGTGACATAACCCTTTGATCAAGGACAGGTACACAGGGCATCCCAAATACAGGTGATCGTCTGCATGTCTCTGTCAGTATTGTTCAGATGCTAGATCCCCTGGACTTAGCCTGGAACTACACAAAGGGAAGACAATTCACAGCAATTCTGAGAAAAACACAAGCAGAACCATGAGAAGGGAAAGCTTCCAAAACAAAAGGTGGAATGAACATTGACTTTATAGATGACCTGCACTACTTTTGTCTATAAGGACTCTGAAGGTCACAATTTGAACCTAGACCCTCACTGTGCTGTAAAGTACTGTTTCATTGTTTCCCTTCACAATTTTTGTGACCTTTAATTCTGCCATTCTGAGTAACACCCAACAGTGAGAAGAGAATAATGGAGGCTATACCTAAATTAATCCTTCGCTACAATATATTCTTAGAATCATAGAATCATAGAATCATTAGCAATTGGAAGGGACTTCAAGAGATTATCTAGTCCAGTCCCCCTGACACAGCAGGATCACCTAGACCAAGTCATAGAATCAGTCAGACAGGACCACAGGATGATCCATTCCAACTCCCCTGCCATGGGCAGGGATACTCCACCTTAGGTCAGGCTGGACAGAGCCTCATCCAGCCTGGCCTTAAACACCTCCAGGGATGGGGCCCCAACCACCTCCCTAGACAACTCTTTCCAGGCCTTCACCACTCTCACGGTGAAGAACACATCCACTCTAA
>VXBP01009906.1:0-30472 GCA_013400115.1 Rhinopomastus cyanomelas
CAGGATGCCATTGGCCTTCTTGGTAACCTGGGCACTCTGGAGGCTCATATTCATCTTCCTGTCACTTAGAACCCCCAGGTCCCTCTCTGCCACAGGACTCTCCAGTCACACCTCCCCAAGCCTGTAGTGTTGCAGGGGGTTGTTGAGGCCCAAGTGCAGGACCTGGCCTTATTGAAGCTCCTGCCATTAACATTGGCCCATTGCTCCAATCTATCCAGGTCTCTCTGAAGAGCCTCCCTACCCTCTGGCAGATGGACACTCCCACCTAACTTGGTGTCACCTGCAAACTTACTAATGTTACACTCTGTATCCTTATCGAGATCATCAATAAGATGTTAAACAGAGATGTTCCCAACATCGAGCCCTGAGGCACAGCACTGGTGACAGGCTGCCAGCTGGATTTAACTGCATTAACCACCAGCCTTTGGGTCTGGCCATTCAACCAGTGTTTTATCCAGCAGACTGTGTTGGTCATCCAAGCCACGAGCGGCCAGTTTATCAAGGAGAATTCCATGGGCAGCAGTGTGAAAGCCTTTTTGAAAGTCCAAGTAAACAATATCCACAGCCTTTCCCTCATCCAATAGTCAGGTCATCCTGTCATAGAAGGAGATCAGGTTTGTCAGGCAGGACCTGCCTTTAATAAACCCATGTTGACAGGGGCTGATCCCCTGGTTGTCCTGTATGTGAAGTGCGATGGCACTCGAGATGATGTGTTCCATGACCTTTCCTGGTACCAAGGTCAGACTGACAGGTCTATAGTGTCCTGGATCCTCCTTTCTGCCCTTCTTGTAGCTGGGTGTTCCATTTGCCACCTTCCAGTCCATGGGGACCTCCCCAGCTAGCCAGGATTTTGAGTAAATAATGGCAAGTGTCTTGGCAAGCACATCTGCCAACTCTTTCAGCACCCTTGGGTGCAATCCATCCGACCCCATAAAGTTGTTTATGTCTAAGTGGTATAGCAGGTTGCTGACCACTTCCTTTCCAACTTTGATGGCCTCATTCTGCTTCCTCTCTCTGTCTCCTAGTTCATGAGGCCTGTTGTCCAGGGAACACCAAGTTGCACTGCTAAAGACTGAGGCAAAGTAGGCACTGAGCACCTCAGCCTTTTCTACATCGTCTGTTACTAGGCTTCTCTCCGGATCCAAAATAGGATGGAGATTTCCCTGGTCCTCCTTTTGCTATTAATATATTTATAGAAACTTCTTTTATTATCCTTAACATCTGTTGCTAAGTTCAGCTCTAGCTGCTCTTTGGCCCTCCTGATTTACTTTCTGCAGAGTTGGACTACATCCTTAAAGTCTTCATGAGAGGCCTGCCCCCCTCTTCCAGACGTCACAGACTCTTTCTTTGGTATCACAGTATCACAGTATNGACCTCCCTGCTCCTGCTGGCCACACCATTCCTGATGCAGGCCAGGATGCCATTGGCCCTCTTGGCCACCTGGGCACACTGCTGGCTCATGTTCAGGCGGGTATCAATCAGCACCCCCTTGAGGTTCAGCCAAAGATCCCTATTTAGCCAAGGTGGCCTCCTTGCTCCCTACTCATCTTTCATCTAATGGGGACAGCCTGCTCCTGTGCCCTTAAAACTTTCCTCTTGAAGCATGTCCAGCCTTCCTGGACTCCTATATCCTTTAGGGCAGCCTCCCAAGGGACTTTGTCAATCAGTCTCCTGAACAGGCTAAAGTTCACCCTCCGGAAGTTTAAGGTAACAGTTTCAATAGCCTCTGTCCTTGTTTTTCCAAGGATTGAAATCTCAATCAACTCATGATCACTGCGCCTCAGACGAACTCCAACCTTTACTTCTCCCACAAGATCTTCCCTGTTCACAAGAAGCGGGTCCAAGAGGGCATCTTCCCTGGTTAGCTCCCTCACCAGCTGCGTCAGGAAGTTTTCGTCCACACACTCCAGGAACTTCTAGGACTGTTCTCTTTCTGCTGTGTTATATTTCCAGGTAACATCAGGAAAATTAAAGTCTCCCATGAGCACAAGAGGCAGTGACTGTGAAACTTCTCCCAACTGCCTATAAAAAGTTTCATCTGTTTCCTTATCCTGGTTAGGTGGTCTATAACAAATTCCCACTACAGTATCTCTCTTGCTGGCTTTATACCTCTTACCCATAATGACTCAACTGTATGCTCATCTGCATTCATTTGTATGGCTTCATACGTCTGTAACATGGAGGGCTACTCCACCACCTGTTCTTCCTCACCTGTTCTTTCTGAAAAGCTGATAGCCATCAATTGCAACTCTCCAGTTGTGGCAGTCATCCCACCAGGTTTCTGTGATGGCTACCATATCGTAGTTTTCCTGCCACACAACAGCCTCCAGCTCCTCCTGTTTATTGCCCATGCTGGGTATATTGGTGTATAATCATTTCAGGGAGGGGGCCGAGTACACAGTTTTCAATATTGAGGGATGAGAGTCCTTCTTATTATCTCTCATGTCACACTGCCTCACTGGTGCTGGGCTACTATATATGTATATAAGTACATAAATGTAGGTTCATATGCTTATATATGCATATGCATTACATATACACAGTATAATTTAAGACTAAGTGTCTTCAGAAACAAATATGCAAGATTTTGCTAAAGTAGAGTTTCCAATGGGATTGTCCATTTTTCTGTGATTTGTTCTTTGGGAGAAGATGATACACCAATTCAAGTGAAGAAATTATCATTAACCCTTAGCTGGGTAACATCCCATCCATTTATTCACCATATCCAGTGGAAACAGATACCCCTCCTTCTGAATATAAAAGGCTGTAAGTCAGAACCCTTAAGTAGCTGATAAGGCATGATAACCTACTGAAATACCATTCTCTTTTTATACCAAATTAGTATTTTCTGTTGTTTCTTGTATGAGGGTGGGAGACAGGCACCAAAACCGGTATGAGACAGCATAAGGTGGGAAAGAGGGATGGTGAAGCAGGATGGGAAGGAAAAACAGGCTCATCGTCCTTTTCAAATGTTTCAAATTCTTAGCTGTGTTTAGCCCATCTGCTCTAATCACATCCCGATGCACAGTTTTTACTCCTCAGTAACTTGTTGGCAACTAAAAAGTCTCACTTTCAGCAGAAAATCTGAAATTTAGGGAGCCCAAGAAAAGTAGTTGACCTTATTCATAAGGAATGTAGGAAGTTGTGAGAAACTTTTAACGAAAAGTAGTAAATAACAACTGCACAAATAACAGTTCCAACAATAAACAGACACTTACACAGATCCTGTGCTACTCTGGGGCTGCTCCAAACACTACAAGTAAATATATTTGAGAAAAACATCCTCTTTACAGGATAATGTCTGAAATTAAAGCATCTTTGCTGAATCAATTTTTTTTACATCAAACCTTTTTCTCTCTCAAAATAAGAAGCTTCTGTTTCTAGCCAGAAGAAGGAGACTTCCCAATTTTTCATTTTGTTATGAGAAAACTGTTCACTTTCCCACTTTAGATAATGACTCCAGTCTCTAAGGCTATCCCTATAGTGGTTGGAATGGCTCAGAAAGAAACCATTCGATCAGTCTGCAGACCATCCCAAAGCTGTAACAGTTCAGCGAACCTGGAGAAATAATGATGGCTCTTTCAAAGCTAGCACAGACCAGATGATGTCTATGTTTAAATGACAGATGAAGAGAGAAATTATTTCTATGTGGCAGGCAGCTTGAACTTCTTGGCTTCTTGGGTTTCAGTGCTTTGCTGGGCACAGATAAAGCCTCCTGACTATAGAGATAAGGAGAGACTTGATGTAAGTAATCCCTCTGAAGATTCATTCCCTGCACTCTAATATAAACTGATTCAGTTCCAATCCCTACAAGCCAAACTTCTTTCAAATCAGGCCGTGTGAAGTTCAAATAACTCCTCTAAGGCACAATTCTGACTCTTTGCTTTCACAAGGGAAACCTGGGGTTTTACTTAGAAAAAACTGGGGTTCCTGACATGAAAGGGTCTCCTCAAATACCTGGAAGCATTTGATAGTAATGGAAGTACTGAAAAAGAGGAGGCTAAGGGGAGAACTTATCACTCTCTACAACTACCTGAAAGGTCTCTTCTCACAGGTAATTAGCGATAGAACAAGAGTGAGACAGCAACAGGATAGGTTTCAGTGTTGAAATGGATGAAATTACTGTTTGAATTAATGATATGGAAAAAAAAAGTTAGAAGCCTGAATATTAAATGCACTTATAATTTTCTTTAGAAATAAGTCGAACCAGTGATAAATAATGAAGAATTTTCTAAAAAACCAGTAGCAACTGTCATTCTTTTAGTAACCACTTCAGAATCAAATAAGTAAGCACAGTGTGCCATTGAGGAAAATAAAGAGAGAAAGAGGGAAAGGGAGAAGTAGAGAAAGAGAAGGAGAGGGAATTGCGCTTCTGCTGTTGTCTCTATGTTCCTTTGTAGGTGTGCATATGTGCTTTTATCACACAATTCAACATCATGATCCCCTTAAATCTCCATGTTGGATGCAAAGAGGGTTAGTTGATTGTACACAACACAGTGGGAATTGATACTTCAGATTTCTGAAGTAATTTAGATGGTTAAAGGTACAGGAAATTAAATCCAGACCACTTTCAAAGTTAATCCTGGATGGGGAGGATGGGAAAAGTGAGATAGGGAAGCAAGAACCAATATAGTACAAGACATTGTTTTCAAATAACACCAGGAAAAGGATTCAAAAGAGTATGAAAAATAGCCTGGGAGATGCAAGAACTGCTTTCTCTAGTTATTTTACTCCTAATGTTCTACAAACAATGTTAAAGACGCACCTTTGGCAAACACAAGTCTTCTGGCTTAGTTTGCTCTACTGCCAGCTCTCTGATTAAATAAAAATAAGCAAATATTTGTGTAAAGACTTATAAGGCTTTTAGTAAAAGTTTCTAACTATTTCAGTAGCTTAATTGCAATGTGATTTTAACCTGAAATAATTAATTTCTTATGAAAAGCAAATCACAGCTGATGATGAAGTAGTTCTATTGCACTACTACTTGCTAAAAGATTTACCAATCCCCAAGTAGTAAAACCCACACAGTTTTTATTAAAAAAAGAACATTACAACAGAGTGTTTCTCCTATTTTGAACGTTCATGTACATATTTACACTCATCTCATGCTGTTATCTACGCTCCTTCCAAGGCAAGCATATATTTTATTGACCTCAGTACTGGGATTACACTCTCTAGTAAACATATGAAAAAGCTGTGAATATGTGTTTCTTCATCTCAGAGCATATTTCCTTGCCAGAATCATAGTCTATATTGCACTGCCAATGAAATATGCATGTGTCTGGCATGGGACAGCCCCCAGCCTCATTCCACAGATCCACTCCTGTGGCTCCTACCTCCAACTGTCGGGCAGGGACATCCCATACAGATGCTTCTCTGCAGCCCCACTGAAAAGACGCTGATTCTCTGCCTGTACTTCAGAGACGCTTAAGAGGAACTTTGTTGCCACAGCGCATAAACAAATGTTGTAAAGCACACTTTTCTGGCATGAAGCTGAAGGAGCTTTGGATGTCAAAGTATTTATGTGATACACAGCATAGAATCATAGAATCACTACGGATCCGAAGGGACCTTGAAAGATCATCCAGTCCAATCTGCCTGCAACAGCACGATCACGCAGACCAAGCCATGCAGGAACACATCCAGGCGGGTCTTGAATATCTCCAGTGAAGGAGACCTCACAACCCCCCTGGGCAGCCTGTTCCAGTGCTCCATCACCCTCACTGTGAAGAAGTTCCTCCTCAGGTTGATGTGGAACCTTCTGTGCTCCAGCTTACAACCATTGCCCCTCATCCTATCATTACATGACACTGAGAATATCCCAGCTCCATCCTTCCGACACCCACCCTTCAACCAACATCCACCTCTCTACAACCTCATTTCAGGTAGCTGCAGACAGCAATAAGGTTTCCTCCGTCTCAGCTTCCTCCTCTTCAGAATAAACAGTCAGAGGTCACCCAAGGTCATACTCATACAGGCATCTGCTTAGAAGCAGAAGTTCCCCACTGTGCAAGTGTCTGACATTTGCCAGCCAGCCAGCGTGCAGGGCAAACAAGGCAAGGTGGTTATTCTGCCTAGCAGGTATGTGGTGCACAGTTATTTGTCTCCTGGTGATACAAAGCTGCCACCTGTGTGCCTCTCCCGCAGCAAGCCGCTATCAGTATGTCTCCTCAACATGCTGCCGCCTTTACATGTTCCTCCAAGCTACATGACTCCCAGCTGAGACCAGTGACAAAACTGTCAGCAGAAACAATCCTCTGCTAGAAGACAACAAAGATGTGATTCAAGTGGAAACTATTCCACAGATTAGCATTTAACCCTTGTAACTGCTTGCCTGTCCTGCTGGTAATGATGAGAGATTTCCATTGTTACCACACACTCAGGTACTCTGCTGGGTCAGGAAAGCCTGAGCATCTTACCATCTGTGCCAGTGCTTCTAGCCATGGGAAAAGGCCTTGACATAAGATAAGAATAAAGGACGTTTGCATTTGCAGAGTGACACAAAAAAGGTACAAACCAATGTCGAACCTTTAACGTTTGGGGGCTGTAGACTTTGAAGAAAATGCCATGACCAATTCCTGGAAATGTGTGGTGTGTGAATGCCTCAGATTTGATCTAGGCAGATGTTTCAGCACAGTTGAGAACAGCTGAGTGCCTCATTCTCACTTCCTAGTTTAACTGACTTTAATAACTACTTGGATTCAGCCATGTGCTATATTGGTGCACATCCGTGTTCTCCACTTAACAAAGTTTAAACATTTACATACATGTGCATGTTTATTAAAGAATTTTGTGTTAATTAAAACTGGAAAGATAAAGTTGTGTTTTGCTCCTTCATTCCCATATGTTTTAGCAAAAATGGCAAAAAGGAACTCCAAATACTTTTCTTCTTTGTTTGGCACTGAGCTTTGTAATGCTTGTTTTTTAGATAGAGTCTCATCCTTTTGGTTCTTTCTGTAGTTGTTTTTATTTTCTTTCCAAAAAAAAAGGAAAAAACAACAGAAAAGCTGAAAATGGAAGGGAAAAAAAAAGAATAAGTGAAATGAGAAGCTAACACAGAAATAATTTTAAAAATTCAAATGGTACCTATAAATACCTATAAAATAGACAGTGTAGAGATCTGATACCATTCATATACATGTATCGAAACTGGGTTCTGTCCACTAAGTATACAAAATAATTCTGTACAGACATGGAAAATGGTTGCACTGGTCACGTTACCTTCAGAAAGAGCATCTGCAGATTGCTTCATTACCTGTCTCAGCAGTTAGCACAATTAAAATTAATAAATGAATCTTAATTAGCATTCATAGGCAACAGGGTGAGTTAGTGGTTGTGTTAATACTGAGGATGATTTTCCTGCTTAGTATAAATTCTTGATTTTTTTGAAAAAAGGATAAAGGCATGAATTAACAGTTGCTACCTGAAATGCTTTAGTTCATCTACACACTGTCACATCCATTTAATAAATCAAGCAGGCAAATCCTTTGTATTATGATTTTGTGAGGAAAAAGAACTTTTCAAATACCTCATGCACAGCATCTACAAAGTTTGTTGCAAGACATCCTCCAAGCAGTTGTTATATACTAGTTGTACCTCACAGCACTGCAACCCCATCAAAGAGCAGGGTGGAAGGGAATAGTTTTCAAACATGAGCAGTGCGACAAAAACAACTTTAGGGGTTTCACATACATCACTGAAGTATCCTGTGCTCATAAGCTAACCCCCCTATGCCCTATTCACCTCCACAGCTCCAAGGAATATAAGGGGATAAGTTAGAACAGAGAAGAGGGAGTGAAAGTGCTGTTATTACTTTCATAGTCCCAAACAACTCTGTAAATGCTTTTCTGGTTCTTTCTGCTATTTGCACCCACTGCAAACTTTCCCCCACAGGATCAAACCTGCTGGATATTGCCTCCTTCTTTCAAGGAACTCAAAGTGCTTTAAAAGACATCAGTTTCAAGGCCAATTAAAATCAGTGTGCATCTTTTCTACTAATGTCAAGGGGCTTTTAATCAGACTTTAAATTACTCCCCAGATTCAACTGAGTTCTGAGCTGTTTCTTTCATACAAATGCATTTTCCCTGCTTGAAACTAATTCCCTGCCTCTCCTTCTAATCCCTTTTTTAGGCTCTTTTAATTGTTCTTCTCTCTTCTTACATTGTATTTTGCAACACATCCCACCACAGTGTCATCTGCTAGGTGAATTAATGGGGTCTGTCTTCCACATCATTAACAGAGGCACTAAATGCAATCCCAGGCGAAAACTGTCCGTGATCCAGTACAGCCTTGATGTGAGGGATGAGAAGCATTCCCTTGCTCCCTGCAGGATTATATGGGTTCTCAAAATCCCTCACTCTTAGTTCAGCAAGGAAATCTCATCAAACTCATTACCTTTTTCTCTCTCTTGACAGAACTAACACACACAGGCACACACACACAGACACACAGAAATAGGCACTGCCCATCTTCCAGAGGGCAGGAACATTCCTAAGAAAAGGTAAAGAAGCAGTGTATGGCACAGCTACATACATAAAATCCATTTTTATGCTCATATAAAAATGCAGTAAATAGCACAGGCATGTTACAGAAGCCTGACATATATTTGATGGAATCTGGCTCTCATGTTGTATTTCAGTTCCATCAGTTAAAGATGCCACACTCACAACAGCTTGTGCAAAATCAAATATTTATCGCACCCTGACTACTGCAGGTATAGAATGTTCTTTCTCTGTCTGGTATCTATATACTCCGTTGTAGTCAGATAACAAATCACGTTATTATTTACCACATTCCTCAGAGAATGTTTCTGTGGTGCCAGTGAGACATTCTTTATTATGTATTCGAGGGGGAGAAGTTTCTCTGGATTATTTCACTGAGCCCCTTCAGTGTAACTGACCCTCATACCATCCTAACATCATGGAGCAGTTAGCAGTAGGGAGGTTTGGGAGAACAAAGAAAGCATTATAGAGACAACATGCTTGTATGTATGAACATCTGTAAGGACATACAAGCATAGAGCGGGTCTCTGCAGGGGTTAGTAGCATAAACCTGGCTGTAGACACAGGAGCCTTCAGTACTGCTGGCAGCATTAGACAGCCTGGTGTGAGCAACTGCCTAGTTCATCCTCTAACCACCTTTATCTACTGCGAGGCTGAATAAATGTCTCCCAACTAACGCAGTGCTCTTTATTTAGAATAGTCACTCCTGTGAGAACTTTCTGCATGCCATCAGAGAGGGTAAATCTGGATTTAATCTCCACTATCCACCTCATCCATTTCTAATTTAGTTATATGGTTATTAGGTGGGTTGCGAAAGTAAATGCAGCAAAGTATTCCTGCCGTGTAATTATATTTTAAAATCCAAGTAATAGCAGTTACTTTTATTAGCTATAACAATTATAATCCCTCCCAGCATAGTCCCAGATAAAGAAATTCCTTGTAATGATGTTGTGATGGCAGTCTTACATCCTTGTCACATTGACATGAATAATAGATTTGATGTCAAAAGAAAAATTAACAGTTTCTTTATTAAAGAAGCATAAATTTCTGTGTATCCACACACTTATGCCCAGGGATCTTGTCTCATTAAAGAGCAAAATATATGAAAAAAAATTCTTGATTAGCAAATTTTAGGTTATATTCCTTTAAACAATGGAAGTGCACAGAAGGATTTTTAAAAAAGGACTTTAAAAAACCTACCTATCAATGCAAGGTAGGTTTACAGAGCACAGGACTAAGGACCTTGAGTTAACTTGAAAGAAACTAGTACATTTAGACAATTCATCCTAGATTTATTTAGGGCTGTCATGACTCCAAAAGCAGCAAAAGGTATTAGCAAGGACATCCTAGCACCTAATCAGCCCTGCTCCTCTGCAGACCTTGTGAACCCCGCCACAGCTCTGGCCATGCAGTTCCTGGTGGCAGACCCAGCATCTCCAGCGTTGTTTCAGGAACCTCAGTGGCTGAGCCCTCCTGCCCCACATGGCCATGTTCTCAGTGTCAGAGCCAGTAGATGTGTTGCACAGCACTGTTTGCTTGGATAATTTGTCACAGAATCACAGAACATTAGGGATTGGAAGGGACCATGAAAGATCATCCCGTCCAATCCCCCTGACACAGCAGGATCACCTAGACCAAGTCACACAGGAACACGTCCAGGCAGGTCTTAAATGTCTCCAGTGAAGGAGACCTCACAACCCCCCAGGCAACCTGTTCCAGTGCTCTGTCACCCTCACTGTGAAGAAGTTCCTTCTTGTATTTATATGGAACCTCCTATGTTCCAGCTTACACCCATTGCCCCTTGTCCTATCACTAGACGACACTGAGCAGAGCCTGGCTTCATCCTCCTGACACCCACCCTTCACATATTTACAGACATTAATGAGGTCACCTTCAGTCTCCTCTTTTCCAAGCTCAAGAGACCCAGCTCCCTCAGCCTTTCCTCGTAAGGGAGGTGGGCCACTCCCTTCACCATTTTTATTGCTCTGTGCTGGACTCCCTCCATGAGCTCTGTGTTCCTCTTGAACTGAGGAGCCCATAACTGGACACAATGCTCCAGATGTCGTCTCACCAGTGCAGAGTAGAGGGGGAGAAGAATCTCTCTCAATCTGCTAACCATCCCTCTTCTGATCCACTCCAGAAATCAGAAATTTGATCCATGGTCACCTATAAAATTCGGGTGATCTTAGAAATCAGAGAGATTTGTCTCAGGCAGCAGAGATCAATAAGCAGAGAAGAATTTGTGCCCATGGTCTTAAATTTTCTTAAGATCATGTTGGTGACTCAAAACTGCCTGGCTGGGGATGGTTCATGCCATATGTTGATCAGTGGACTACTCAGGAATTGGTTGTAAGACTGACATGGAATTCATGCAAAATCAATTGAATTATATTGATGGCTGACTTCCAGTCCTTTGATGCATTCACCAGGATTGTTTAATTCCATAATGTAGCTGTAACATGTGATATCATACATAACACACTTTTGTTTACTTTTTTTTTTTATGAGGGGGAATTTCATTGGATCTTGAATTAATTCTCCTCTTAGTTTTCTTTTTGTTGGATATCTCCAGTAATAAGCAGGTTTTCACAAGGAAAGAATAAAATCCAGACATGGTAAAACCTGCTGAGAAACGAACTGTAGTTCCATCTGACAAGGCACATGTTAATGGGAATTAGAGGTTAGCTGGGCATTAAAGAAAGCAACCAGAAGTTACTGTAGAGCAGAAGTTACTCCAGAAGCCTTGTACGCCCCTGAAGTTACCTTAGCAGTTCCTCGAAGGGGAGGCACCATTACAAGTCATGTGGACAGCTGTCCTGAGAAGCAAAAGTAGATATGATATCTTGAGCCAGTTTGCTGTTTAACAACTAAGCCTTGGGCAAAAAAAAATGAGGTTATTCTTACTCTGAGTTCAGCTTAGGAAGAGTTATCTACTACATGTGCTCCTGTTCTCCTTTTCCAAATTCCCACCTAGTGCTTTGTCTTCTACCACCGGCCTTGACACTGCTTTTACAGTGAAACTGCCATTCAATCTGTAGGGGTTTGCTCCTTTGAGACTCAATGTTCGTGTCAGATCATTGCGTTTTTGCCTCCTTCATATTTCTGGAGCTGTGAATATCATTCATGCCAGCTATGTGACTTAGCAAATATCAGCAATGCATCTCTGTGATGTAACAAATGACATGAGAACGGTTTGTTCCAAAGTCTAGTGTGCTGTTTAATTATCCATACCTGAGGGAAAGACTCAGAAGTGCTCAGGGCACTTTACCACTGCTGATTTATTCAGCAAATGTACCCGTGTTTCTGTGCCTGACACAAAGCTTTTTGGTTTGTGTTTATAGCTTCCATATTCTTTTATTCCCACTCTTTGGCAGCAATCATACCTATGTTAAATCCTACAGCTCTGAAATGCCAACAACTTCTGCCTTCCATGTGGAATACCACTGAAGAAAATAACCAATTATGAGAATCCCAGACAAAGAAGGTGACCCCTGTCTTTTGGGACACTTTTGTATGTCCATCGCTGCAGAGAAACCTCGCTGTTCTCTGTGTCCTAGAACAGACAATTTAATACTCTATACCTCAATGCAAACTATAGTGTAGCTTTTCTTATGCAGCACACAGAAAGCTGAAAATTGGAGCCTTTCGAGAAAGTTGAAGCCTGTAATTTTCACCATTTTTGTTTTACCAAATTCTCATTGAAATTCTGAGCTGCATCTTTAAACGGTCTGGGCACAGCTTCTTTCAGGGGAATACTTCACTATCATCAAGACTCTGCGTGTACACGTAATTTCATCACTATAATTCTCATCACAGTACCGTTTGAATAAACTATATTTTATAATCAGTTCTATTAGGACTATGCATTGTAAGTGCATTGCTTTTACCTCTGTCATGGGACAGAGATGAAGATTACTGTCATTGCTTATAGCACAACACTGAATCCCTTTCCCATACATCACTTACCTCCTGTATTTAAATTGCAGTGTTAGACTTCAAGAAATAAGTGTGATATGTTCACATAAGACACAGTTTTAGTGTCCTATATGACACTCACTGCAATCTGCACATCGTATTTTCTAATCCCCCTGGGATGTGTCTGCTTAGGCAGAGCTCCTGTTGGTGGTGGAGGTTTGCTTGCCTATGTGGTGAGAAAGAAAGTTGGATAATCTTCGAGAAGCAGCCCTGGTTTATCTGCAGCGAAATCTGCGCAGCACTTCGTGCTTCCGAATTCCAGCTGTCATGAAGCTAAGCAGAGTTCACAGATCCAGTGCTGGAGCTGAGCTTAAGTCTGGAAGTCCTACCTTTTGCAAAGTTCTCACTGAGGCTTGGGAGTTTCCTCTGATTAAAAATTTCAGGGTCTGCCCTGCTCTCTTTTAACTTTGCATGTGTGTGCTAACCCATGCTCAGAAGTGGAGGGTTATAAGATCTCAATCCCTTCACTGAGTTTCAGCTGAAATAAATGTGTGAAGAGCTCCTGTGGCTTGAAATGTGGGACATCATTTTAGAGTGCTTTTGAAATATCTTTTGAATTAAGATAGCCCAGTACTGCAAAGATAAGGAAACTTTCAAATGAGAGATGTTTTCAAATAAGCTGCTTCCTTCACACTGTTTGAGCTTAGATCTGAATGTTCATTCTTAAAAACCTAATGAGGTTAATCATGTCTGACTCCTAGGTCCACGTCCTCCTGGTATGGACAAATAAATTGATAATGAGGTCTTTTTCCTAGGGACCAGTGTTTAGACAGGCTTAACACAAAGTGTGGAAAACAGGTTTATTGTTCTTCACGAAGAGATGGGAACACAAATGTGAAAATGCAGAATAACTACAAACCTTTCACCTTGTGAAGAAATGAGATCTGTGCTCACATTCGTCTGAGATAAAATAGGTTTGTATTGCGTTTGCTTTGAGGTTTTCTGAGAAAATTCAGAAAGTATAAATTAAACATCTTTCCAAGGGGCACAGTAATCTCATAATATTCATTAGTTCTGTACAGCTCTTGAAATGAACTGTTTAGTAGCTTGTGCTATCTCCATTCACTTTTCAACATTTCCATTTTCAAAAGCATATTTTTCACAGCTCCCTTCAGAGGACACCACCCTCTCCCTGTTGTATACATCACCATCAAGATTCAGTGGCAAATGTATTTTCTTGTTAACTAGACCTCGATTGAGTTAATCCATCTCTTTCTTGACTTCTGTCTGTCAGTGATATATCTGTCATCTTTATCTGCGAGGGCTGTCACCCAGGATTTTCCATGGCTCAGATAATATTTCATACTTTGTTGCTTTTATTTTATTCTCTGCCCTCTTGAAATATTTTCTTGTCGCACAACATGAATTCTTCTGACAGTTTCAAATGACCAGTTGTGCTGACTTCAGCATATTATAATTTCTTGCCTGAATTGGGTAGTTTTTCTATCTTTCATTTTCCTCTTACATTCTCTGAATCCCTTGAGATCCTTTTTAAAGTCCTTTCTGTGAGTTATCCTCACTAGACTCCTTTTATTACCTGGTCAAAAGTCTTTTAAAAGTGCTGCCCAACTTTTGAATCAGAACTGGAGTGCAGGTGGCTTAGAGCTCTTCAGGTACTGAGAAAGATCATCTTCAGAGTAGCAAGAAACTCCATTTTTCTCTCATTCCTGTTCTTCTAAACTGGAAAGGATAATTATTCTTCATTTTATGGCTCAACCTTAATGATGAGGAGCTTTCATAAGTTCATGCTGTGACAAACAGCAGAAGACAGTGCTACCTTTTCTTCAGTCTATTTAAATAGCTTCTTGAAAATGACAGAACTCTACAAACACTACTACTAACTCTACCTCCAAATGTGTAATTCCCTCAAGTTTCCACGTAGTACTAAAAACATCAAGCAAAATTGCATGATTGATCTGAAAATGTTTTGTGTAAATCAGCACAAGATCGCGCACATCAGGTATGGCTGCAAGGTGGGTGAAATCTGTCACACTGCTGCAAGGAATGGTATTCTTGAAGTCAAGAAATGCCACTGGAATTAATTTGCTTCCATATTTAAAGGTATGAGACTCGAAACCGTCTCAGGCCCAAAACTTCACCTTCTTTTGAAGCCAACGGATATACAAAAAGTAAACCCCACACCTCAGTCCTCCACCTTCCTGGCCCAAACCCCAAACAAAATCTACATAGACTCATAGAATCATTAGGGATTGGAAGGGACCTCGAAAGATCATCTACCCCAATCCCCCTGCCAGAGCAATCGTTGAAATGCTGGTTGTTACAAACAGCTAAAACACCAGGTTGTCTTCTATGCTGGTTTTAGTCACCCTTTGGAGAGACCTACTGGATCTGGACTGTAAAACTAATGTTACCTATTGCTTATTTACAACCGTGAAATGCTGTTCCCAAGAAATACTCTTCAAATAACATAAGTGACCCAAAAGAAAGAAAAAGAATAAAACAGCCTTGTGCCTCTGCTCCAGTTTTTCACATCAGTACCCATTCAGATTGAAAGACACATACTGATATAAAATATATATATTAGATTACATCTCACATGAGGTTTAATGAGTTGTGTAGGTGGCACACCTGCAGACACAATAGCATAAGATGCTGTTTTCAAAAGCATGAGGCTTTCCTGACATTAATCATTAACCACAATCTGAAATGATCTGTTTCTAAAAACAAAACAAAGGAAATTCAGAAGAGAATGAGGCATTATTTTCTTCAGATTAAAATTCTTAGAGAAGCTTTTTTCAAGAAGTACTTTACTGTTTGTAGGGTGCATTCTGAAGACAGCGGAAGAATTTTGCATGCCTGCAAAAATTAACAGAAAGTTGGGCATGTTATCCTGAAATTTTTCTTTGCCTGTATTTAAATTTGACATTTCTCTAAGTGCATTGATTTTTCAGTGCATTAAGAGACTGCTGCAGATCTAAACTGCAGGTTGTAAGCAAAACCTACTTACTGTTGTTACCTTTCTCCAGCAAGAGTCACAGGATTTTGAGCAGCATAGCCTAGTGGAAAGTATCCCTGCCCATGTTGAGGGAGTTGGAACTACATCATCTTTCAGGCCCTTTCCAACTCAAACTATTCTTTGACTCTTGCTGAGAGACTGGAATTCTCTTCTAAGCCAGCATATCTCCACAGACAACAGCACAACTCCAATGAGTGCTCAGTTCAGCTGACCACACATCACAATTTGGTTTCATTAGTGATGGCTGAAGACATCCATGTTAGGCTGTCAGACGTGAACCAGTACCAACAGCATGCCTCTTGGAGCAGCAGCTAAATACCCATGATGGATATCTCAGAGCATGTCAGACAGTCTGGATGACAACTTTTTCATTTGAGCAGCCAAACCATACTTTAGAGATCTATCCTTCCTACCCAGAGTGGTGTTGAGAAGTGCTCATATAATTAGGCAAGAGAATTTTGATTTGGTGGCCTAAATATAGACACATAGCAGCATTTGGATGCTTTATGTTACCCAAAATCATAAAATGGGTTATCTGTGTGGAGCTCACAGATACGAAAAAGGAACAACCTATCAGACATCCATGTGTTTCTAGAGAAGAAGCTGATAACAATGAGGACCAATGTGATTTGTCTGAAATGTGATTAGATGACTCTGTTTAAATAACCAAATGGATTTCCTGGGTGTCTGCCTTCACATCAACTGCATTCACCATGAAGCTTCACTGACTAGATCTCCACTGGCTGTAATGACACCTTCATTGCTCAGCGGTGAACACCAACACATGCACACTTGAAGGCCAGGTGGCTCAGGCTTTGCAGGACTCACCACAGGAGCTGCTTGACTTCAGTGCTGTGTCAGAAGCCTTACGATATCCAGGAGGCCCACAGACGTGTACATGAACAAAAACACTACTTTCTCACTGGTGTGTCCTTCAGAATGTTGTACTTACAGGCACAAGTAAAACAGAAACACCCGTGTGTCTGGAAGGACTTGTGTCCTCATGGAGAAGATGAGGTGCTTGTGCTCTCCCCAGTTCCTGACAGCAGATGTTTGTACAGCTCATGTGTCAGCATGACTGACTGTATGTGTGAGTATAACTCCTGCAAACAGATATTGAAGGGTGTTTAGAAACAGCTTTATTAACATCCTATGAGTTTCTAATATTGTGGCTCATCTATTAAACAGTTATTATTGATCCTTAATGCCTAGTCACAGTTTGTGGGTTAATTAGATGTCATTAAGAAATCAAAACTTCATTAAACCTGATCCTGGCTTAATTGCACGAACCGAGCAGGTTTTTTCCTAGTACCGAACTCAGAGATGGGAATATTTCTGATCTAAAGAGCAAAACATTTATCCTGTGTGCATATTTAGCCCACAGGATCAACGAGATACCCATATTTTTATTGTTTTCCTGTAGTAGTTACACCTCTGCAGTAAAATAACCTGCAGAAGTCAAGTTCTCAAACTATGGGAAACACTTGAAAAGAGGTTTTGTGGAGCCTTAATTCAAGCTCTTTGTAATAATTTTGAAGTATGATGACAGAGTTTTTAATTACCATCAAGGTTGCCTGGAATAGAGAGCAGTAGAGGTTCAGTTCCTCCAAAGTGTGCCTCTTCCTGAGAAAATCTAAAGTCAGATGCTTGAAGATCCCATAACCTGTCTTACGAGCTGTCAGCGTAAACATCTGTGACACGGGGGGACAGGTCAAAGTGTCAATCCAGAAAGCATAAATAACCTCTTTTGGAAGAAAATCCATTTCTGATCTGAAGGCTCACAGGCGGAGCTCTGTGTTCTCACAGCACACTGAAGAGCCATTCGTGCACTCAGTTTGTCTTTTATGATAAAGCACACATGCCTGTCTTTTCATTTTGAATTCCCACACCGTTCTTTGTCCTCATTGTATCTGACGGTGATGCTTCCGTCGGGGAGCAGAAGATTAGAGACTGAACATATGTCACATTTTAAGTTAATAGCCAAGGTCTCTTTAAACAAAGCTGGCAAGTACGACTTTATGTCTCCCTTTGCCTTTGCTTCATACAGTGCAAAAATATCCAGGATACCCGCAGAGCTTTGCTGTGTGTAAGAACTCTGCGCTCTGTCAAAATAAATGCAGTGCAATGTGCACGCTTCTGAAGGATGAATCTGAGCTCTTCTGAGAGCTGTTTTGTTTCTAAGCCCTTGATAATTCCCTTAGTGGTTGCCAAAGTCCCTAAATGAATGAGAACTTTATTGAGATGTGTCAGTATTAGCTGCAGAAAGCACAGATTTAATCCAGGAACAAGTGGCACCAACCTATAAGGATTTAGAGGTTCTGTAGAGGACAGTAACTAATCTATGAATAACCCTGCAGGAATCACATTCTAGATAGCTGCCAGGGAATCAGTTGAATTGGCTCTTACTGCATTCAGACTGAAATTCTGACAGAGCTGTAAGAACCCTAGAAGCAGAAAGGATTTTGAAAAAAAAAAATAATAACAGGAGCAACAGGTTAGCTGCTGAATACTTACACTCCAGCCTTCTGCCATGTGGCTTCTCCACTTCTGTTAGGAGAAGAAAAGGGGAAGGAAGTTCAGAAGTTAGGAAGGAAGGAGGGCAGGAAGGCAGGGAGGAAGGTACAAAAGGAACACAGAAGGAAGCCCTCCAGAACAGATGTCAAAATGCCATTAGACAGACCTTACGAGATGTCAACTTCCCAGTGGACTCTGATGGTAGTTTTGGAAGAGACTACATCACGACCGATGTACATCATTCTGTTGTTGTGGAATACAGTGACCTCAAAAAGCCTCTGAACAAAACACCAGGTGTTCACCGCTTCCTAGTTTGAGAAATTCAAGGTCTCTATGAGAAAAGCTTGTTCCATTTTCACGTGCAGGAATCCCAAAGATGTACAATGGTACTTAGATCACATCCCTGCTAGTGCTAATGTGACCTGTTTTTGCGTGAAGGGTGTAAATTTGCTTCATTTGTCAACAGAACTTTCTCTTTTCTGCCAATGGGAAATAACGCTGATCAGCTGGGCTTTTCTGGTCACTTTATACACGATACTTTCTTGATTAACATTTCAAAGCATGCTGTACTGCAGAAGATTTGGCATCAACATACTCTTGAATGCTAAGACGATCTCATCGAAGGATATCCTTTTCTAAAATGAAGGCTGTTTGAACCTACAGTCAATCAAGCAAATGAACAAGCAGTAGGAGATTGTTTAATCTACAGTGAAGAAATAAAATTTTCAGTTGTGTAAAACCACACATCTGTTCTCTTCAGCTCTGAAGGTCTGATTCTCTTTTTACTTAATATAAAGTAAGTCAAGAGTATAAAGGCTGAAGGCTGTTGGCATACAACACTGTAAAATCAGGATTAAAAGAAGAATATTGAGGACCCTTCTACTACAGTCACAAATCTTTCCAAAATGCATCCTGGTTATTTATAGAAGTGCTAGCTTGACACAGAATCTATGAAGTATCTGACCTCTCTGTTAGTGGTCCAGTGAGGTGTGCCAAGGCACTTCAAACAGGACCAGACGTACAAATGCAGCCCAAATTGTGCTAACAATTTCTTAATTGAACCGAGCTGCCAATAAAAAAGGATTGCTTTTTGCAAGCTCATCAAGTGGGAGTGCCAGTTTGATACCCTTTTGTGAACCACGTAATGTTGTCTCAGGTTAGAGTTCTTCTAACCTTAACCTGGCTCTGATTAGCTGATTTTTTTCACTGGCCTCTGCTGTA
Source organism: Rhinopomastus cyanomelas (assembly GCA_013400115.1). Taxonomy (NCBI): domain Eukaryota; kingdom Metazoa; phylum Chordata; class Aves; order Bucerotiformes; family Rhinopomastidae; genus Rhinopomastus; species Rhinopomastus cyanomelas. The sequence continues at coordinate 19,189 of VXBP01009906.1, forward strand.
GCCACTTAAGCAGTCATTTACTTTTTTTACACCTCTCAGGAGACTTTTCTCAGTCTTGTATGTAATTAACCAGTCAATGTGATTTTAGAATCAAGAAATGAGATAACAAATGGGCTTGTTCCACACAAGCCTAAGCTTTTTAGAAAGATGATGAAAGAAGCAGGAGAGAAATTATTTCCATTCATTACATCCCTCAGAAATTATTAACAGAACATATTCATAAGCGTTGCACTTCCTAACGAAGCCAAGCGCAGGCCTGGGTTTGGCTGGATTTGCACAGCAGACAAATGCAAAGGTGCACCCGGATCAGACCAGATCTAATCTATAATTAATAAATTGATTCCTTGCCTTTATGTTTCCTTAGCTGAAGAATAAAGCATGTTTAATATTTCAGGGTCCAATAACTGTTTAAAAGGCTTGAGTTTATAAAAGTTTCACCATTTTGCTGATGAAAAAAGATACCAAAAAAAAAAAAAAAGCTGGAAAATCAATTCAGATCAGCCAAATCTGACTGTTTCATTTGAGTTAAGCTTAAATACTCTCCTAAAGCAATAAACTAAAGGGACTGTGGGACATCACTGAGTTATTTTCAGCTTTTCTTTGCAGGAAAAAGGCACTTTGCCAGCATGACGCTACAGGCCTGCTGCTCAGTCTGCTCCTGCACCAGTGAACGATGCAGCCTCAGCATGGTGTTCTCTTGCACACTCAAAAGGGAATGCAGTGATACTTGATTTCTGGTGATACTGTTTGCTCTATTGCTTAGCTTGAACTTTCGTTATAATTTGCATCCCCTAAAGTCTTCCTTTATTTAAATGTGAAGGATACATCTTTATTTAATAAGAATACTGAAGAATGTAACTGGAGTGTGTATTCCTGCAGTCAACCTGCTTTTTAGTACTGATACCCAGATTCTGCATTACGGCACAAAACAGTACCAATTCAAGACTGAGAGTGCTTGCTCCATCCAGGCAGTGCGTGGGGAGTTTTAAGCATAATTAGATCAATTAGTCTTGTTATTTTGGACCTACTTTACCGTGTTTTTAACACCTTCCACCCAGTGCTAAAGCTTCTATCAAGCGGTTCATGGTGTAAGTGTTTGAATTTAAAATAAATCCATTTTCCTGACCTGCAGATGGAATTTGTCACGGGTTGATTCAAATTTTAAAATTCCTATTGCTATTCTCCGCTCTGCATCCTGTCTAAGGTTTCCAAAGTGGACTACTCTGGCTCAGCTGCTATTGTAGATTAACAAAAAGTCCAGATCCTTGCATGGGGCGTTCAAGGAGATACCACATGTAATCTACATAAGTAATGCAGTGCAAGAGCCACAGCTTCTGCTGTATCTAAACTGAATATCATAGCCGGCCACAACCTCAGTGGCACCTCATCAATTTTATTGGAAAACAAATGACCATTTCTGGTGCAAACATGTATTAATCCTGATGCTATTACAGTAAGGGCTGATTTGCACTCATGTACTTGAGAACACGGTTTCATTTAAATTGATAGCAACCACTATTTTTTTTATTGCAAAAGAATGGCCTTTGTTGCTTGCCACCTTTTCTTAGCGATTCAAAACGACCAAACTCTTGTATCTTGGAATGCCCAGTGGCTTTAACTACACATAGTTTAACTGTATGGAACAAGTTTTTAATGAAGTGCTTAATCTGCTGTTCTTACTGTTAAAAATATTCTACAATTGCTGGACTAGAAACACCAACATCAAGTGAAGAGTAATTGAAAAGGCACCTCCAGCTTCAAACACAGTAACCATATTTTTCTTTGTGATGTCTTGCCAGAATAACAGAGACAGGCTAAAGTGCTCTTTGTATGTGCTTTGTAGACTATATACGCAAAAAATGAAATAGTTTCTATTGAGGTTTGCTAAAAGCTTTCAGATAAGCCTTTCATTATTAATTGTTAATTGATAATTAGCTATTAATTAAGCCTTTTATGTATTTTTTAATATAAAGTATTGCATTGCTCTCCATAAGTTTTCCTTTCCATAAATAGCATTTTTGCTTAAATTTTGGAGAAGAAAAGGCTCAGGATGATTATTTCAACATGAATAAATATGTAAGGAGGGGAGCAAAGAAAATGGAATCACAGGTGTTTTGGTGACAACCAGCAAGGGGATGAGAAGCAATGGACATAAAATACTACACATGAAATTTCAGTTAAAAGAATAAGACAACAAGAAATAACCATGGCATCTGGAGACACTCAGACCCACTGGGTGGGGCCCTGGGCAACCTGCTCTAGCTGATCCGGCTTTAAGCTGGAAGTTAGACTGGATGTACATTACAAGTAGAGCCAAGTTAGACTACAAGTAGACTGGATGTAGACTACAAGTAGAGCCTTCCAAGATAAAAATCTTGGGAAAAAAAGCTATATTATAAACTGTGATTAAGACAAAATTGGCAAGTGTTGAATGAAATTTCTTTTGTCTCTTTGATTTCAATGCTCAACAGTGAAGGCTTGGTTATGACAAAGGTTTCTCTATAACGTTACTTCAACGTCGTTTTCTGGAAGAGGAAATGATGTCTGAAAAGGCATAAAAAGTAATTATCTTCTGACCACTCCTGTTTCTTTTTTTTTTTCTTTCTTTTTCACAGCTTATCAAGATATTGCATGTACACCCACTCCCATGGAGAAACAAAGTCTGTCCTTGCTCATTTAATTAAATGTCATTTTAAATGAAGCAAACAGTGAGAGAGCTCAGAGAGACCGGGGAACCTTGTCTACTAAGTAAACTTGTATTTAAACTGAGTGTTCGGGAACATATGGGCAGCCTACCTTTCAGTGCTGGAAAATATGCCTGGGCATGCTGGGAGACATGGGCAAGCATATTGAATAGTGACAGGTCTTAAGTGACTTTGCCTTTTCTATCCATAGTGCTTTCCTTCCATTTTCCTTTTCTTTCTTCTCTTCTCCAGGGATGTAACAGCAACGGGGATGCTCTAAACTGTACAGGATTTCTCCCTCTTCTGTAGGGTCCTGTAGAGATCTCAATGAGGTTGGTAGCACAGCTTCTCCTCTGATAAAGGTTGGGAATATCTGGTGCATGCCTACAGAGAACTTTGAACCTATTCTAAAGCCACCGTCTTTCTTTAATTTAGAAATTCTCATCTGCTTCAGTGATGGAAAGAAAAGCATTTAATAGATAGATAACTGTCGGTGTCTGCTGTAAATGGCCTGTGTAAGACACTGATAGCTAGCTATACAGACAGTCTATTTCCATGTTTGATATGGGTTTGAAAAGGCACTGAAAACATGAAAGTAACTACATCAGTAACTCTGAACAGTGAAGGCAGATAGGTGACATATGGCCAGTGGTTGCTTTCCCTGACAGAGGCATGGATGTGTCTACAGAGACCACAGCAGTGTAACATGTGCTGTGTCTAGCTCTCATGCTTGTTGTCTGAAGTGGTTTTTTTGGAATCAACACTTCTTACAGCTGCTAACTATGAGGGTTATTTCATTTTGACCGTTCTCAGTTCTCAATACCAGCTGAAGGTTTGAAGACACCTATTCTTCTTCTCAGCTAAACCACTATTTCTTGATACACATCTGCCACCAAGACAGTTAATGGCACCCACATTCTCAAATGCTGTTCACAGAACAGGTGGAAAGCCAAGACCAGGGCTGAACTGCTCACAGGGGAAATAAGTCCAGTTGTTCAGCCTGAATCATGACTACTGAGATGATCTCACTGAGCATTCATAACAAACTACCCCCATCCCAAGCAGAATGCAGGTAATTTTTGAGCTGCTAGAGAAAATCCTTGTGAGTTCCTTTGAACAGATTAAAGTCAAAGCCTTTAGACAGGTTTTTGCTGGTGCTGCTGTCACAGATCCTGCTACTTCAACCATGCTGCTGCTCCTACTAACAACACAGTGCCACTTGCTAGTAGACAACCATGGTAGCAACACGGATGATGTGGGAGCAAGGACACACTAGTTTCCTAGCTCTAGCTGCAGAGAGGATGAGAGTACATGGGGTAGATACATTATATGAAGCCTGAGAGGAGGTGAACTTAGAAGAGTACAGAAGTGCAGGGATTTGTTCAGTGATTCCACAGGATTATTTGCAGCCACACCATGGCAGCTGCCATGATTTCTGAGCAAGTGTAAGCTGACAGTGGTTTTTATTGTATTTTTGAAAGGGAGAAAATATCTTCACAGTAGGACCGAAGCCATAGGATTGCAGATGCAGCTGTAGTGTCTGTGATATAAAGCACTCCATACAATTTGAATATGGATGACTTAAGGAACTGTTCACACATATGAAAGGAGAGAAGCAGAGAATGACACAAAGAAGCACATTTGTGCATGTAGTGAAGTCAATGGGAACTTTACTGTTGTTTTCAATGCCAGAAGACATCACCAGACCCTCTAAAGAAACAGAGTTTGTACTGTCCATCTCGATTTTGCAGACGTTACTCTTCTCTTCTGTATTCCAGAAATTTCTGACTGAAATACAGAGATATAAGCACTAGGATTAACTTCATACAGAGAGTGGGAAAGAGTAATTAGAGTGTACAGTGCAGAACATTTCCTTCAAAGCACGACAGGTAGCAGTGACAAAGCTGGTGTTCTGGTATTTCTAGTAACATCTTGCTCTAGTCCTAGGGCACAAAACAGTAGTACAAGTGTAGCAGATCGAGCGACACATCCCGTAATACAGAATTGTGAGCTGAAGTTTGCTTACTGTCACAGGTGGTCCAAGGCGTATCAGCCACCTCAGGCTGATGACACCTCAAGTTCTGGTGTCATCAATGAGGACACATTTTGAAGCAGGTCTTTGAAGATAGTGATACTGCAAATTTTACCCAGAAGATCTTACACAAAGTAAAAGGGTAAGCAGAAATAACACAACATTTTTATGTTATATTTGAAAGATTTAAGGTGTGGGGGAAAAATGTCCCTTCAGAGTTTAAAACATTCCTAACAGTAGGATTCCTTCGATGGCCCTAAAGGTGCTGTTCTGAGAGCTGGCAAATCTCGTTAATTTTTTTATAATGTTCAGCCAAATCACGTCTTTACCTAATTTCCCCTTAATTTCTCAACAAAAGTGTGATAGCACATGAAAAATCTTGAAGCCTAAGATGTTTGTAATTACAATAATTACTTCTATTCTCCACACTCAGCTATACTACTGCTCTCCCTGTGCACTAATGGCCTTTTAACAGGCAAATGGGAACTTGGAAAAAGGAGTTTGAGGTATAAGAACTTGTCAAAGTGGGTGGACTTTAGCTGAGGGTGCTGACCCTTCTAATTAATAGAACAATACTGTACATTAAGCAGCCACAGACTATGAACACAGAGAAGACAGTTCATGAATGGCAAAATTAGACATGGAAAAGGGAAACTGTTATTTTTAAAGAATGAGGTTTTCCATTCCTTTCTTTACCATTTTGGTTGTTTTGATTTCATTGTACTTCCATTAGTCAAGCAGCATGGTAGCTGTGAGGCAAAAATAACATTCAATGACACAAAAGGCACAATCCTTCACATAAGGTTGAATCTCCATGTGGGCTCTGGGTAGTTTTGTCCTACACTGCTAATTCTAGTGTTCTCATTTCCTCCTACTTCTCCTTTGCCACTTACTACTCTCTTTAGACATGCTGGCATCCTTTTTATTATTCTCACGTATTTCATGTTGCCCTTTCTGCCTCAAATTTGTTTTTTCTTAAGCTCTAAATGATCTTTTCTGACCATACTAATGCAGTTTTCCACTTTGGCTCTTCTGTGCTGTCTATGAAACATGGGCACGACTTCTTCTTTGGAACTTAGGCCAGTGTAAATAGAACTGCCTGTGTACACAATATGACACAATATTCAATTTTAACATTATGAAATATTGAATCAGCCTTACAGTAGGGCCACAGACAAAGTAATTATCCCCTGGTCTCTGCTATCATTAACTGAATTTTGAAGAGAGATATAGGAGACTGTTAGTTGGCAAAGAGCACTCTGGCTTCTTAACTACGTAAGTTTAACTACATAGTTAAACCCATCATCTTAATTATAGAATCATAGAATCATAGAATCACTACGGGCTGGAAAGGACCTCGAAAGATCATCTAGTCCAATCCCCCTGCAACAGCAGGATCACCTAAACCAAGTCACACAGGAACACATTCGTCTCCATTGATGGAGACTCCACAATGTCCCTGGGCAACCTGTTCCAGTGCTCCGTCACCCTCACTGGGAAGAAGTTCCTCCTCAGGTTGATGTGGAACCTCCTATGTTCCAGCTTAAACCCATTGTCCCTCGTCCTATCACTACATGACACAGAGAATAGCCCAGCTCCATCCTCCCGACACCCACCCCTCAAATATTTGTAGACATTAATGAGGTCACCCCTCAGTCTTCTCCAAGCTCAAGAGACCCAACTCCCTCAACCTCTCCTCGTAAGGGAGGTGCTCCACTTCCTTCATCATCCCTGTNGTCAGCAAGTTATAAAAATATTAAATTATAAAAACATAAAACCTTAAATTATAAAAATACAAAATCTTAAATTATAAAAATACAGTGAAGATAAGAAGTCTTAACTTTGACAGTTTATGTTACTCAATTAGAGATCTCAACTGTGTAAACCCATCAAGAGACTCAAGAAGAAGTCTTACGACTGACTGTGTTAACTGGACATTTGAAACAAGAAGGATTATGATTCCATCTATTCTTTCAAGTTGAGACAGTTTTGGATATGATCAAGAGAGAAAATTTTTAAGATGCACACACCTCTATGTCAAAACTGTGGGTTTTGTACAGATTTGGGCAGTATTTAAGCATTTGTAAAGATTTCTTTGTGCATGGCTGTATTATATATCTGAAGGCAGTGTAGAGTTTTCAACGTAACAGAGACTCAGTTTGATTAAGATACAGGACATACAGCAATGCCCTGCTGAATGCTCCTTCATTTGGCATGAAAATAGACAGAGGTGGAGACTCAATCACTTCCATCAAACCATCTTATTGCCATGTGAGAGGAAAAGGCATCCTTAGTCAAGAACTTCCATGGCTTTTAATTTTTCACCAGCCTGTAGAAGAGCAAAATCTCAAGAGAGAGTCTGCTGAGTGCTCAGCTAGTAAATCAATGTATTCACCTGAGAAAATAAGTAGATAATATAGATTGCTATTTAAAGAGTGGATTTTGAAAGTCTGAGTACAGAATTTTACTACATACGTCCCTTTAGCACTCACCAGAGTAGGAAAACTATCGATCCCTTCTATGCTAAGTACACACCAAATAATAGTTTGAGGGAGTGGGTTGCTTCTTTTTATTTCTTTAAGGAGCAAGATATGCCTCTCTAAAGATGGTAGGATTAAATCTTCTGTCTTTTCTATTTCCCCTCACTTAACAATAACTTACTAAAATACATAGTAGCCATCAAGTACCATGGGCAGTGCATTTTCATACTGAATACTGCGTATTGGGATACAGAATACAAGATTCTCCTTCTTTCACATCCTTATAGCTCTTACATATCAGTTGGAATGAAGTGGAAAAGGATGCATTTTTTGTACTTCTTGCCTGTTATCACAATGCCCTATTAGATGCTGAACTTCAGCACCAGGAAAGTAATGATGCATACCAGGTATGATAATGGCAGAAAAGACGCTGTATGGAGCAGTTCAGAGCGGACCTGTGCAAGACTGAACTTGCCCCTTTCAAATCACAGCAGCTCTGCCATTGATTTCAAGCTTCCAGATACCATGTGAACTGCTGTTCACTTCAAGCAATGTGTCACCATTAGCAATATATCTGCTTCCTTTTTCAAGTAATATGGCATCATTAATGCTGAGCTACCTTATTCCTCAAGACATCTAGCTCAAATCTAAGCCTAATGAGGTTGAGACACATAAAGATAGATAATGGGGTACAAGGAAAAAGAAAATAAAGAAGTGGGGGGGGGGGGAAGGAATGAAAGGAAATAAAACAAGAGGTGGAACAGAACAGTTTTGTTAGTTTGTCCAAGAAATAAATTGCATCCAAAGAAATTCCCATTCTGCTCCACTTTCCTTTATCATCAGTGCACTCAGGATTGTACTTGAATGTTTCACCTTCTCTGGATGAATTTTGCTTTATTTTATGAAATAGCTGATGCACCAGCATGGTTTCACCAAGGGAAAAATCATCCCTGAAAACTTTGGTGGCCTTTTATGATGGAGTTACAGCAGTTACCTATCTGGACTTGTGCAAAGCATTTGGCACCGTCCAGCATGACATCCTGCTCTCTAAACTGGAGAGACATGAATTTGGTGGTGTCAAACTCTGATTAACAGCGAGTGGAATGGCTCAAACACAAGCAGGGAGAGGAGTGGTAGAGGGGGAGCAAACTGCAGTCCAGCCATTGCAGTTGGTTAAGAGAATGAGCAGAAGGACAAACAGCCCTGAATCACCACTGTTCTATCTGCAGAAGTATGCAGGGGGAACATGATGGGATGTCACTTCCCAGCAGCACATCAGAGAACTTGTCTTACCACTGTTTGGCCTAAGTCCCCAAAATACTAACTCCCTCATGTAAGAGGGGTGACAAAAATTCCCCTCACAGCAAAGGATAAAAGAATAGGAGAGGTGGGATAAAGTATCAGAACATTTAGGCTTTTTTAATGGTACAACAAGAGCAAAACTTAATCCACTTCAAATTTTTCAGTGTGAATATTTTATTTCACTTCAGAGTTGCTTTTAATAATCCAAAACTGGATCTCCATTCCAACTATTCAGTGCCTGCTCATCTTTAATGAACAACAGAATAAATATAATCTCGACTGCAAAATAAGCCTATAATGAAACACATATTAAAACAGCTTCCTATAACGGTAGCTACTGTATGGACCTTGGGGTTGCCTAGGATGAGAAAGTTTACAATTTATATCTGATATAAGAACTTCACAATACTTGCATCTAAGGTTGAGAATTTGACTTGCAAAAAGGATGTATGAGAGTGCAAAGTGGCATACAAAGCAGGTGCCAAGGTTCTCTTACATGTCCCCTACACCACCTGCAGAAAGTGACCTTATTTAGTTTCCATTTTGCCTATAAAAAAATGCAAATCAGGCTCAGTTGAAACTATACAAGAGCAAAAATTATGCTGAGGAAGAGAAGCTCGCATAGTCCTCATTATAAATTAAATTGTGTATAAAAAAGAAAAAATCCTCTATACTCTTTTTCTGAGTCCAAAGATACGTGCTTGTTTCTTCAAAGGGTTATGCCCTATGGAAATATGAAGTAGAGGGGTTTTTTCTGCTGTTCTATGCTAAGCATTTGGTATGAGACATATTTTAGCTACAGAAAGAAAAGGCAAACTAATAATGCAGGGTAGTAAGCCAAGCAAACACGACACCGTTTACCTTGCAGGATATAGGTCTACCATTCCAAAGCATTGGTCAGATATGATCTTCAGCACGTGGTGTGTCGTGCTCCACTGCTCAATTCACCACAGGCATCAATGGTGAAATAAAGCTCTTCTTTTAATTATCTACATTGTAGATTTCTGTATCTGACTGAGTTATCTAGATTCCCTGCCTTGACAGGTAATGGAGAAGTAGGTAATTACTTACACAACCTGAGCCTGAATACCTCAGAGACAGCTGTCTGCATCCGATTGGGTGAAGGATCCTTTGTAGTTGGTTGTTTTTTTTCCACTGATCAAGAAATCTAGGGCGTATTGGCAGCCAGTTCACAAATAAAAGCCTCAGCAGAATCCACCTACAGGACAGTTAAGATGAATTTGACCTCTATTGGACATTAGCTTCCATCAGAAACAGAAGTTCATTTGGAAATGGTGTGAGAATCTTGTCCAAATTCTAAGAATGCAAACATTTAGGCAAAGCTTTCCATAAAATAATTATTCTTTCTGGTACTTTCTGCATCCAAAAGACTGAAAAGAAGGGCAACAGATCAATTAAGGAGATCGATACTAGTCTGAAAATCTTAAATAATTAATTTTTTTCAGCAGCTTGTAAACTGACATAGAAAAGTAATGAAATAGGTACAAAACCTGGTGTAAAATACTATTTCAGAATTACAACTCAGACGTTCTTGCATTCCTTGTGTCTGTTGGAGTTTTGCCGTTTGTTTACATGATTCACAGTGTAACACAAACGTATGGGTGACATACAGACCAAATTAACACGCACTTCTACTACACGTCAGTCGAGAGTCAAACGTGCATCCTAGTGCTATGAGTTTATTGCAACCACTTAACATTAACTTGTGTCTGCAGGGTGAAGACCTACACCAAGGTTGTGCTTGAAACCATTAGTGTTTCAAATTAGCTCTTCCCATTCTCTTCAGTTCCCAGTCTTTCACTGGATTTACGCTTTCTACACTAAACCTGCCTTCCTTCAAATAATCAGGCACGCTTACTGTGATGTTACCTCGACATATTTTCAAGTATAACTTGAGCTTCATTTTCTTTTACATGACCATAAAACCAGAAGTTACGGATTTAATTGCCGCTGTCTGCAGTGCAGGTGCTGCGTTCACATTCACAGAATCACAGAACCATAGAACATTAGGGATTGGAAGGGACCTCAAAAGGTCGTCTAGTCCAACCCCCTGACACAGTAGGTTCACCTACACCAAGTTACAGAGAAGCATATCCAGGTGGGTTTTAAACATCTCCAGTGAAGGAGACTCCACTACCTCCCTGGGCAGCCTGTTCCAGTGCTCTGTCACCCTCACTGTGAAGAAGTTCCTTCTCAGGTTGGTGTGGAACCTCCTATNCTTATATTTCATTACATTTCTCCCTGCCCAGCTTTCCAGCCTGTCCAGGTCCCCCTGAATGGCAGCACAGCCTGCTGGGGTGTCTGCCACTCCTTCCAGACCACATCCACTGCTTTGCTATCATCTATCCACCNTCACTGTGAAGAAGTTCCTTCTCAGGTTGGTGTGGAACCTCCTATGTTCCAGCTTACAACCATTGCCCCTTGTCCTATCACTAGATGACTTTGACAAGAGCCTGGCTCCATCCTCCTGACACCTACCCTTCACGTATTACAGACATTAATGAGGTCACCCCTCAGTCTCCTCGTCTACACGCTAAAGAGACCCAGCTCCCTCAGCCTTTCCTCATATGGAGGTGTTCTATTTCCCTCACCCTCTTCATTACTCTATGCTGGACTACCTCGATGAGTGTCCTTCTTGAACTGAGGGGCCCAGAACTGGACACAATACTCCAGATGTGGTATCACCAGGGCAGAGTAGAGGGGAAGAAGAACCTCTCTTGATCTGTTAACCACCCCCCTTCTGATCCACCCCAGGATGCTGTTGG
>VXBP01009906.1:31275-49361 GCA_013400115.1 Rhinopomastus cyanomelas
GGATTTACGCTTTCTACACTAAACCTGCCTTCCTTCAAATAATCAGGCACGCTTACTGTGATGTTACCTCGACATATTTTCAAGTATAACTTGAGCTTCATTTTCTTTTACATGACCATAAAACCAGAAGTTACGGATTTAATTGCCGCTGTCTGCAGTGCAGGTGCTGCGTTCACATTCACAGAATCACAGAACCATAGAACATTAGGGATTGGAAGGGACCTCAAAAGGTCGTCTAGTCCAACCCCCTGACACAGTAGGTTCACCTACACCAAGTTACAGAGAAGCATATCCAGGTGGGTTTTAAACATCTCCAGTGAAGGAGACTCCACTACCTCCCTGGGCAGCCTGTTCCAGTGCTCTGTCACCCTCACTGTGAAGAAGTTCCTTCTCAGGTTGATGTGGAACCTCCTATGTTCCAGCTTACAACCATTGCCCCTTGTCCTATCACTAGATGACTTTGACAAGAGCCTGGCTCCATCCTCCTGACACCTACCCTTCACGTATTACAGACATTAATGAGGTCACCCCTCAGTCTCCTCCTCTACACGCTAAAGAGACCCAGCTCCCTCAGCCTTACCTCATATGGAGGTGTTCTATTTCCCTCACCCTCTTCATTACTCTATGCTGGACTACCTCGATGAGTGTCCTTCTTGAACTGAGGGGCCCAGAACTGGACACAATACTCCAGATGTGGTATCACCAGGGCAGAGTAGAGGGGAAGAAGAACCTCTCTTGATCTGTTAACCACCCCCCTTCTGATCCACCCCAGGATGCTGTTGGCCTTCTTGGCCACAAGAGCACACTGCTGGCTCATGATCATCCTGCTGTCCACTAGGACTCCCAGGTCCCTTTTTTCTACACTGCTCTCCAACAAGTCAGTCCCCAGCCTATACTGGTACCTGGGGTTGTTCTTGCCCAGATGCAAGACTCTACAATTAACCTTCTTATATTTCATTACATTTCTCCCTGCCCAGCTTTCCAGCCTGTCCAGGTCCCCCTGAATGGCAGCACAGCCTGCTGGGGTGTCTGCCACTCCTTCCAGACCACATCTACTGCTTTGCTATCATCTATCCACCTGGTTATGCCCTCATAAAAGACTATCAGGTTAGTCAAGCATGAGTTCCCCTTTGGTGAAGCCATGCTGACTGTCTCTAATGATCCTATTGTCCTTGCTGTGCCCAGAGACAGCATCAAGGATAAATTGTTCCATCACCTTTCCTGGGATGGAGATGAGGTTGACCAGTCTATAGTTACTTGGTCCTCCTTGCTCCTGGAGCACCAGAGGGCTACCCATTCTGGAGAGGACAGGAATGAAAGAACTGTGAAAACAAAAGTATTTTAGATCATTTCTTGGAAGACCAGAGCCAACACTCCCTTTAACTGAAGGGAGAAAAGGACAGTTCTCATAGAGCCACTCTTAGCAATGTCTTCCTGGACATCTTTAAACTAAGGGGTTACCAAATCAGTCTCTGAAAATGTTGGGAATTTATAGCCTTGAATCTAATAGACATGAATACTGAGCTAAAATATGTAAGTACAAACTTAACCTGAAGAGGCTGGCATCAGTATGTTTTATGGTTTGAAGCCAAAATATCTATCAGTGAAGCAACTGTCAGCACAATTTCTCCTCCATGATCTACAGCTTTTAGATCTGTACGTGTCAGTTGCATTTATCTCTGGGATTCACACTTTCAAACATTTTATTTCTTATTTCCACAACGGTTTCGCAGAGTCCCATTAAAGAGAAGGGGTTTTCCTCAAAGCAAATTGCAAAGAGCTGGGAATAATCAAGCAGAAATTAAGATAAGAGTGTTAAGTGAGATAAGAAGCCAAGGTTTGTCTACATACATGGGGAGAACCCAGCTTTGTTCTGAGGTATTGTTCAGCACACAGTTACATGCAGCTACATACAGTTAGGATGTAGGAATGTCAGTGTTAAAAATAATGATCACTAATCTGAATCTTGTTGTGTTTACCCCCTGAAATCTAGTTACAGTATTTTGCTTTATTCTCTTGAGTTGTTCAAATTAGGATAAGTTTTCCATAAAGTCTCATGTATAATTCATGCAAAGACCTAGTGCAATGTGTATTATCCCTGCTTGAGTAAAATCAAATTATTGTAATTTGACTTTTGATTTAAAGTGCTTATTTATTTAAAATTTTAATGAGTCATAATTATGTCTAGTATTCACAATAGTCAATATCAAGAGCAGAGCTTGTACAAAAAATGGATCAGGATATCTGTTTATGGGTGGGTTTTTCCTCTACCCCACACCTTAAAGTGAAAGTGCATAGAAAGAAAAAAGTCCATATATTTTGTTTTAAAGATAAAATAAAACAAAACTGAATTACAATCTAAGGAGAAGTTGCCAGTTACTAGTGGTAAATTTCTGGAATTACAGTGCATTTTATGATCTCTAGATAAATAAATAATTGTTCTATTTTGCAATTAGACCGGTAAAATTCACCACAAGTCTGAGATATAACAAGTTCACTGTATTTGCAAAAGTTGTAGGGAAGGATCTTGAGTCCTGACAGAAAGCAGAATCAGTGGCATTACTGTGTTTCTTTTTTTCTAATATTAATTACAAAGCAGTTTCATGCCTTAACTGAAGTTGAGATATCTGTAATTATCTCTCCTGTAATGATAGCAGAACATCATAAGAAGAATTCACTCTTTGAGTTTCTTATTACACAAAAGATGATGTTTAAGCTAATCAAATACATACCAGGGAGTTTCTCGTTTCTGTCATCCAAGTGTCAAAACAGAAAGCATCCTCTTATCAGATTTCAGAATCCAGAACAGCTTTCTGACACCAGCCTGCTGAGTTCCTAAGTATTCAGGGCATCCTCCTCCTGGAGAGAGTATTCAAATCAAACCTTTCACAAAGAGTATCTTAATCAACACATTCAACACTATCCTAAGGGACTCTACCCAGTGTTCCAGTTAATGATTGCTTACTTAATGCTAATCAGCTGTTGACTAAAACATGTTAGAAATGCTTGAAAATAAACCCAGCAAGCTCCACATGATCAGCAGCTTGACCACTGGGCTGTGAACTTACGTTTGTGGATGAGACTTCTCTGTGAGTACAGAAGGTATAAAAGAATTCCCAGATACCTGCAGGTAAAAGAGATTCATTTCTTCTCTTCCTCAGCTGAATAGCATGCAGCTTGGTGGTAATGTCATTTGTACATGCAGATGGTAGCTTCCAGATCTGAGCCTTCCATGCCACCTCAGAGTCAATAAGAGGCAAATTTCCTTCACCCTGGGCCCGTAGTTTTCAGAATGTATCTACTAAATGAGAGGGAACATTGTTCCTATCTGACAGGATATTACAAGAAGTAAGTTATTTGCCTTTTATCACAAAACCAAAATCCATAGATGTTTCCAGTACTTTTTGATTTGCTGGAGCACCATAAGTGAAATAGGTATAGGGATGACTTTTTAGGGCACAGTGCTGCTTTTAAGGTACATGGCAGATATAGGAAATGAGCAAGGAGGAAAAAAACAAAGACACTCATCTCCAGCTGTTTGGTATTTTTAACACTGGATGCTCTGGGGCCAAAGCACATATTCATTTTTTAATGCTGAATACCGCCTCATGGTCTTCTCCTTCATGAAACTGCTTAATCACTTCTTGATTTAAATTATATTGTTGGCATCTGCAGAGTCTTACAGTAATTCATACAGTTTGATTATTTTCACTTTGAGAAATATTTCCTGTCATGTTCACAGTTCAGCTTCGTACTCTCGTTGTTGCACTGAACTGAGTACTCCATTTTTGCAATGCTAACAGTTTTCACTTGCTTCTTCCAAACTAAAGTCTATTCAACACCTCAAACAGTTCCTATTCTGCATAGCTGAGTTTATTTTATTCATTTTTGCTTTCCCTTCTTGTAACTCTGCTTTTGACATTAACTCTTTAATGGAATTATCCCTTTTCCACTACATTAAACAAAATTAATTAATCAGGTAATAATAATAATAACAACATATTTAAAAGATATTTCTCCTGTCTTCTTCTCCGGGAACTGGATGATCCTGTGATCCCTTCTAACCCTGACTGTGTTAGTTGGTCTAGGTGATCCTCCTGTGGCAGAGGGACTGGACTAGATGATCTTTCGAAGTCCCTTCCAATCCCTAATGATGCTATGATTCTATATTTGCTGGTTTTAATCAACAATGGCAACAGTGGGAAGATTAAAGTTCCTATGAAATCCAGGTTGGTGTCCCACTACTTGCTTTTTTTAGTGTAATAACTCATTCCCACCTGAATGATCTAAATACTGGACTCTCCTGCTTTTCTGGGCTTTTCTCATCAGCTGAAAAAACAAAGATGTGTATCCTTAAGAAAAATGCCCATGTCTTCTGCTGTATAAATGCAAACTCACACTTTAAGGATCATTTAAGTCTGAAAAGCCTATACTTAGTGCCGAAAAACTTTTATATGAATAATAAAGGGTGTCCGAACTCTACTCGAAATAGAATTTCACTCCCATTAAAAGTCAATGAAGCCAAAGAAGTGCCTCAGAAAATTGACTGAATAAAAGACGAACTGAAAATCCACATTTTAAAGCTTCACTGAGACATTTCGCCACAAAGACAAAGACAGTGTAAGTGCTAAGCTAAGGAGAATTACACTGCTGTAGCATTTGTCAGGGCAGCTCACTCCCCGGGAACCGAAAGTATTAAAAAGGCAGCCTATGTCAGTTCTGAGCTGATGAAAGGTTGAAAATAAAACTGAGACAAGATCTTACTTTCAGTCCTCTTCTTTGGTGTTCTGCAACTCCTTACAGTTGTTTTCTAGACCAAGGCAGTTCAAGTAGCAGCATCCCAGTTCGGACAGAAACATCACTGAAACGTGAGTACGTATTGTTTAGGTTTGGCTGTAAAGTTCTGACAAGAGATTTTTTACTTTTTCTGTGCAATTATTACACAGGAATGTTGAAATGTGATTGCAGTTTCTAACCGGAACAATTTCCCCCAGTAATCAGCCAATAGCTTCCACTGTGGGAGAAGGATACAACCTAACATTGGTCCACAAAGAGAAATACTAGTATTTAGTTTTATACGTAATTCCTTTGATTGCCACAAGATCACACTTCCAATTTTTAATCTTTTCTGACACTTTCAGTCTTTTTTACAAAACCCATTAGGATTAATCACATTTACCTATTTACAAAGTTGTTAGTGTTATTCAAGAAACACTGGGTCAGATAAACCTTAAAGAAAAGTCATTAGCCCCTGTATTTTTTTTCCAGTTATCTATGACACACTAAACTACAAACCAAGTATTGAGATCAGGTGCATGTCAGCTAGGTGTTGTAGTCTAGCCCATCTCACCTATCCTGAAGCGCGATGTTCACTAAAATTTCTCCAAGGGGACACAGACAGCACACTGCATTTCTAAGACAGAAGTTTGTGATTCAGTGGAAGAGAACATGTTCCTCTTGTGCTGAGTTAGAAAACCTTAAATGAAAACTCTTTTGCTTTACATACAGGGTTTCTGCCCTTGGGAGTCAATTGGAAATCACATTTAATAAGAGGCAAACACCAGAGACAAAACTCATGATTTCTTTTTATCAAAGTGTCAATCAAACATAAGTTGCAAAGGGTACTTAAGAAAATTTATCCGTGAAAATTAAGGCGCTTTCTATAAATAATTTCACTTTGTCAATTATTTTGCAAATCTGATTTTCTAATTCTTTCCAGCAATGGCACAGAACACAGAACACAGTTAAGCTGCCTTAGAGTCAGACAGAAGGTTGGCGGGAGCATAGAAGGAGAATAACCTGCCTCATTTACATAAGGCTGGCTCCTCTCCAAACTCACAGGTGACACAGGGCACTCAAAGCAATAAAGTTAGTCAGAAAAAATTTCTCATGCTGCTGCTTTTTTGTTATTTTTTCATTATTATTCCCCTGCTTTCAGTACTTCTTGCAAATCCTCATTGCTTATCCCATTCACACATGGAGAATCACCTTAAAAATACTCTTAACACTTGGGGTTAACTCTGCAGACTGTCAGCAAATTTGCAAACTTGTCAGTCCTTTGATTTCTAAGGACTGTGGAGCCCTGTCTCATTCTTATAATGATCCTTTAGAGCAATCAAAGACTATAGTTGAATTACTTGAATCATAACAGAGCAAATATCAGTCAGGGAAATCATGTTAAAAGATTTTCCAGAAGAAAAGTAGTAAGATTCATACATCCTACATTTAGACATCTACCTAACTGTTGACATCTGTACCTGAGGTACTTAGCTGGATCCTTTATTACAGTCAGCAGAAAAACAGGCATTTGCAGAATGAGATTGCCATCTGCTAAGGCAGTTGTTTCTAACACAGGTTAAGTTAATAGCCATGTAGAAATGCCTGTTTCTCTCCATTAAACCCCAAAACAAACAAAAATTGAGGCAGCTTGGTCACACGTAGAGGTCTAGAGTCAGACAAGGTGAGTCTTGTTAAGAAAACTGTCCACACCATACTTAACGACAGAGCTATGTTCTGTGGCCACTCTTGAGGAGTCGTCCTTTGTCATTACACACGTAATGTGAAAGGTGAACACAACCGGTTGTGTGGGACCTTTCAACAGCAGAATTCAAACAGTTCCTAAATGTTACTCATGGATTGCATTTCTCTGAAGGTACAGGAATGGTAAAACATTTCCAAACAGAAATAAAACCCAGCACACATTTTAGGAAATCAAAGCACTTCTTAATTGTGGCATTGTATTGTAATTGCCTGTTGTCGGTGATCAGCTTTTTGTGATTATCAAGGCAAGTGATTTATTGTGAACAAGTCCACAGATTCCAAAAGCTTAATGCATTTCAGCATATATTATTGCACTGTGCCAAAATGTGCATCCGATACACATAATGAACTTGTTATTATTCCCTGTCTTGAATTTCAGTAATATACTCAAAGAAGAGTTCGTGTAAATGACAACTAAACCCACAACAGGAACAGTAAATTCTCACATGTACCAACTGGGAAGAAAGAAGTCTGGCTAGATTAGTTCTGTATTCTAATAGTTTATAGCAAGAAAATAAAACCAGTTAACTTGCAATTTGCTAAAGAGAAAGAGTGAAGTTATGGAAAATGCTAATGATGAGTGTTCCAGTTAATTTTTGTTCTTCCAAATATTTCACAAATGGAGGTTGCAAAAGGTTAGACTGAGCTGTGGAACAGTATTATACCCATGCATCATGGATTAAAGACTAACTGAACAAGACAAAAATCCCTGTTCACAAGGCTCTGTACCACAATGTTTTCACTGTGTGCCATAAGTGACAACGATATTCACAATAATAAATAACTAGTTCCGTGCTACTTTTCTACTGATGTTTTGCTTTCAGATAATGTTGTGAAGTATCAACAACTTTCTTACTACAGTGATGCTAAATTAAACGTAATATTGTTTTGCTTGTATCAATAATGAACTCCTTACCAGTGAAGATCACATTCTGCCTCAGAGATAATAGATAACACTCAGAATATGTGTTTTAGACTTATTGGAGATCAGATCTGAGACGAACATACATTATTGTATTGGACTTCAGCTGAATTTCAAGGGATTTTTTTCTGTTCAAGGCCAAGATAATCTCCATGAAGTGGAACCAAGTTCTGAAGCCTCTGAAAAGCTAGTGCATTTTGTTAAAAAACATTTAGTTTACGTACTTACATCTACGTATGGAAGGAAAATAATTGTGGAACCTTCATCCTCTTCTCTCTTCAATATTTCAGACAAAACCAAACATTACAGACTCATATTCACAGAACATTAGGGATTAGAAGGAACCTTGAAAGATCATCTAGTCCAATCTCCCCACCACAGCAGGATCACCTAGATCAAGTCACACAGGAACATGTCCAAGTGAGTTTTAAATGTCTCCAGAGAAGGAGACTCCACAACCTCCCTGGGCAACCCCTTCTAGTGAGCCAAACTGGGAAGAACTTCCTTCTCGTATTGATGTGGAACCTTCTCTGTTCCAGCTTACACCCACTGCCCCTTGTCCTATCATTAGATGACACTGAGAAGAGCCATCATCCTGGCATCCACCCTTCACATATTTAAAAACATTAATGAGATCACCCCTCAGTCTCCTTTTTTCCAAACTAAAGAGAACCAGCTCCCTCAGCCCTTCCTCACTACTTTTCATCCTGAAAAATAATACTGTGTCCAGATTAAAGTAATGAAAGGATGATTTTTAAAAATTGAAATATTTTTATCTTGTTTTATTTTTTTTATATAAAGTGATTCTGCAACCAGCTCTACATGTAGATTATTTGCTCCCTGAAAAGCTGCGATCTTCACAACAAACTGGTCTGCAAACCAGCGTGTGAAACGTAACCAACATGACTGACCTCTTTAGTGCAGCCTGTATTTGCTTTCCACCAATCCTGTGAGGAATTTGGGGTCACCTCGGCTGCTCGTGGCCTCTTGCACGCTTCGTAACATACACAACTCTATGTCATTTTACACTTCCTGAGGGGAGTGTTTGTTTGGGGTGGGGGGATGAATCTCCTGTTATGCCTTATAAGTTTCTGCACCTTTGAAACTGCAGTTTCAGCAGACGTCTCAGGACAAAGATGGCACAATGAAATGATGAAGGACTCTTCAAAAGGATGAATGTTGCTAAACAGTTCATCCACATACATCTTTGTCTAGCTGCTTAGCTTGTTTTTACGGTATGAGATTGACCCAATTTTCTCTTCATTTGTATGCCTTTAGTGCACTGATTCATGAATCCTAGAATTTAAATTATCTTCACTCACACTGGGAGACAAAATGTAGTCTTATCTGAGATCTTTCTCTTTGAAACGTGCCCATTCATCACGTGTACGAATGTATGTCTAAACAGCAAGCCTAACAACTGAAATGGCTGTAACAGACTCGTGTCCAGCTCTTGTAGAGAAGTTAACTGAAGTATTTTTGCGGTACCAAAAACTATGATTTAAAACCTGGAGCTGCACTACATCCATGTGTTCCAAAATGCAGTGAATTCTCTAGGGCCTTCCTTAGGCAGATACCCACCTTTCATGAGAGGCCATGAGTCTCATAGAGCTGTGACAGACATTTGGGGAGAATACTGACAGAAAGAGAGCTCAGCTCTGCTTCCTGACCAGAGCAGAACGACGTGCAAAACACAAGATATAAATTGCCATGGATGAATGGTGAGAATTACTGTTTAGACTGAAGTCACAAGCACTCAAGACTGGGAAAATTATGCTGATACAAGCTTCACACTTCAAGTTTCCCACATGAGTAACTCCTGAAGTTTGTCAGAAATCACTTCACAGCCTTTAATGCTGCAAAACAAGGATATTTATTTAATTAGATATTTTCTAGTCAAAGCTAAGCTTTCTCAGAGGAATCCACAAAGTATGAAGTACTGAAGTAAGAAGAATATGAAGCATGGACATATTCAAGGTCAGGTTGGACGGAACTTTGAGAAACCTGGTCTAGTAACAGGTGTCACTGAACAAGGTTTGGGCTAAATGATCTTTAATGGTCCCTTCCAGCTCAAACCATTCCGAGGTTCTTTAATTCTATGAACCAACTGAGGTTTTAATTATCAGATTTTTGGGGTTTTATTTTGTTACCTTTGTCTTGAGGACCCCCTGTAAATTAATGCACCATCCTTGGACAAAGAAAGGAGTATTTTATCATGTAAGGAATTGAATCTGGAATTCAGCGGGATAGATTAAATGTCTGTTTCCCAACCTGTTCTTCAGGTTACAATTCAGTAGAAACACTCGGTAACTAAAAATAATAAAAGATCAATGTTATCTCAACTCTTGTGAGAAGTCTCACTTCAGATTTGATTCCAGATTAATCTGGGAGTTCAAGCTAGCTCTTCCTTGAAATAGAGCAGTTTATCTATCCTACTACCACAAGAAAAGGGATGAAAAGCAATTTCCTGTATCTTCAGCTGAGTACCTAAAAGATACGGTGTCAGGCAGCAAAGAATACGTAGCAGGAATATAAGAAGGAACATATGCTGGTATAAGCACAGGAGTGCTTGATTTCAGTGAACCTCAGAGGTTTGAAGTGCTGATTCAGTGCAGCCATTTCCAAACTGCATGGTGTTGCTTTGCAGGAGTTTCTCTCCTTGTGTGCTGTCCATACACTCTTTCATAGAGCTGTTTAGGTTAGAAAAGACCTTTAAAATCATAGAGTCCAAAAATTAACCCAACCGTACCAAGGGCACAACCTGACCGCCCCTAAGCTCCATGTCTACACAACTTTTAAACTTGTCCAGGTCTTGGATCTGATCTGTTTTATCAGCAAGACAGAGTGCAATTTAGGGGTAAAAATAGAACGTTAACAAAGAGAAGAAGAAAAAAGTGGGGGTTTTTTAAACTAAATTTGAACTATGTGATGCACAGACAATGAAAAAGTATAAAATATCATTAAAACTGTGTCCTTAGAAGTGTCAACTTGGTATTTCTCCTCGGTTAATGGATGTAAAGCACCTTATGGCAAATACACGAAAGAACCGTGAGCCGCTGAAAAGCTGTTCTACTGGACAAAGGAACATTATTCTTAGAACTCTGCGAAGAAACCAGTCACTGGTGACAACTGTAAGACAAGAGTTTACCTTCATTTTCTCCAGCCAAGCAGTAAGGGAAACCTGACTACCCTAATCAGACCTGTCTCATTCAAAACATCTGATCTAGTTTGGTTCAGAGCACAGAGCCTCTGCAAGAACACATGAAGGGAAAGAACAGATTTCTTCTTGCACATGCTGTAGCAGATTATTGCAGCTAAAAGGGCACTAGGGCTCTTCAGTTACCTCTCCCAGCCGCAGAGCTGGCTGTGCCATTCTCTTAGCATCAGCTTTGTCCTCTAAGAAAAGTTTCAGTCCAGTCCTTGAGAATGCTAAATGATGGAAGAACAGGAAGGTCTGTCTTTACTCTCTACATAAACATCTGGCACAACTTTGTCTTCTGTATTTTCTATAGCTACTGGTGTGTGAAATTTGAGCAATGGATTTTTGTCATCTTTATTTTGTCCAAGATGCCTTTACTGATGAAGACAATCAGTTTTAAATAAAATGCCTTTAATGAGAGGAAAGAGTATTTCAAAAGAAAAGGGGCAAAAAAAAAAATCCATGTTGCAGGGTAATGATGTCTCAGATGTCAGGAAAATGTGAAATGTCACTCGCATATCTCCATAGAAAGCATTTACTCAGGCAGTCATTAGGATTTATTCTGAAGGATCTTTAATTCATCTTTCAGAAAGCAGCAGGGCTAAACCCAAAAAGAAGTAATATAGAAGAAACACACTGCAATGCAGGGACAAATGATCTTATTTGAAAACGGGATAGGATCTTCCTACCTGCTGGGCTTAATTTAAAAATATAGTGATGCATTACAGAAGGGGAGAATAGAAAAAAGGAAGAAAGAAAAGCGCTGGTTTTTCTAAGTGTTTATGTACTGCTTCATATGCTATAACTGAACAAAAAGTGAAAAAATATTGCGGAAGCTCATGTCTTTGTGATTTTCCTGAAAATATTGATTTAAAGCACTGTCTTAAACATGTTAATTGGACTGTACAGAGAGACTCTGCCCCCTTGTTTACTTCCAAGAAAACCATTTACTTGTTAAAGTAGATTGAGAAATACCCTTCCTGTCGAGAATTACTATTCTTGCATCTATGATCAGTCACTGGGTAGGAAGATGCATAGGACGTATCAAATGGCATCAGATCTCTACACTGAAGCAAATGAGTTGTGAGACAGGTGCCTTTAGCTAGCAATGTTAACAATCATCTCAAAACTCAGGGTGTTTGCCTTCAAGTATATTTTGTAAAAACCTGTTTTTCTTCAAGTCAGAGACTGGTATTGAGCTATACTCAGAAAAAAAAAATAAGCTCTAAACAGAACCAAACATAATTCATATCTATCTATGGTCAGGATGGAGGTATTTCACAGACTCACAGAACATTGGGCATTAGAAGGGACCTTGAAAGATCATCTAGTCCAATCCCCCTGACACAGCAGCATCACCTAGACCAAGCTGCACAGGAACATGTCCAGGCGGGTTTTGAACACCTCCAAAAGAGACTTCACAACCTCTCTGGGCAGCCTATTCCAATGCTCTGTCACCGTCACTGTGAAGAAGTTCCTTCTCAGACTGATGTGCAACCTCCGATGTTCCAGCTCACACCCACTGCCCCTTGTCCTATCACTGGATGCCACTGAGCAGAGCCTGGTCCCATACTCCTGACACCAGCCCAGGTCACCCCTCAGTCTCCTCTTCTTCAAGATCAAGACACCCAGCTCCTTCTGCTTTTCCTCATCATCGAAATGTTCTATTCCCTTCACCATCTTTGTGGCTCTGTGTTGGACTCTCTCTAGCAGTTATGTGTCCTTCTGGAACTGAGAGGCTCAGAACTGGACAAAATACTCCAGATGCGGTCTCACCAGGGCAGAGTAGAGGGGAAGGAAAACCTGTCTTGATTTGCTAACCACCCCACTTCTGATCCACCCCAGAATGTCACTGGCCTTCTTGGCAACAAGAGCATACTGCTGGTTCATGGTCATCCTGCTTGCCACAGGACTGGTCCAAGTACTGACCCTCAGAGGAGTCCACTAGATACAGGCCTCCAACTAGACTCTGTCCCATTGACCGCTACTCTCTGGCTTTTGTCCTGCAGCCAGTTCACCATCCACCTCACCACTCGATCATGTAGACCACACTGCCTCAGTTTGTCTGTGAGGATGCTGTGGGAGACTGTCAAATGCCTTACTCAAGATAGACCACATCCACTGCTTTGCCATCATCTATCCGCCTGGTTATGCCCTCATAAAAGGCTATCAGGTTGGTCAAGCATGAGTTCCCCTTTGGTGAAGCCATGCTGACTGTCCCTAATGACCCTCTTGTCCTTGTTTTGCCTAGGGACAGCATCAAGGATAAATTGCCCCATCAACTTTCCTGGGATGGAGGTGAGGCTGACCGGTCTATAGTTACTTGGGTTCTCCTTCTTTCCCTTTTTGAAGATTGGAGTGACATTTACTATCCTCCAGTCCCTAGGCACCTCTCCTGATCCCCATGATCTAGCAAAGATGATGGAGAGTGCCCTAGCAATGACTTCTGCCACCTCCCTTAGCACTCATGAGTGCATCCAATCAGGACCCATGGTTTTATGTACATCTAGGTTGCTTAATCGATCTCTAAACCAGTCCTCATCAACTGGGACTGGCTGAAGGGATTATTTACCTAATCCCTTCTCTTTAAGGTTTCTCAGGAGTTGCAGTTTGCCAAGCAATAGCAATTATGAGACTCATTCATGAAACACGTTCTACTAGCAGGTGGTGCCACCAGACGCTGGTGGGGGGTGCAGTGGGATGGGATGTGATTTAGTGAACCATATCTAGACAGTAATGAGAAATCTGAAGTTGGGCTTTCACCAAAAATTCTAGTTTTTCCAAGTTGAAATTTCACTAAGAACAGATGACTCTGGAAAGCACTGGGAATTTTCTCGGTATCATGATAGAAATGATCAAAGCAAAGGAGTCCTGTGATTAGCTAACTGCCCGAGTGCTAGTGTATTCAGGCATGAAAGACCTCATTTCAAGTTTCTATTTAATGTGATTCAGATCAAAGGCTGTCACATTCTGTCTGAATTCCTTAATTTTCATAGTATAAAATAATTCTCTCTTTACCTAAGTGAATGTTTAATTATTCTGCAAAATAGAGAAATTAGAATGACAATATAAAATATTGAAGTGACCAAGCCTCCACCACAAATATCCCTAAATACAAGGCCTACTTTTTCAACAGATAATTCAATCTGGGCTTTTTACCTGCTTTAGGACTCTAAATATCCACGCTCTTCTCTGAAGAAGAGGGTTTTTTTTTCACAGAAAAAAGGGCTAAGGACTTTGGTTTTATCCTGATGTGGAATGGACTTTTTTTTCTTTAATGGATGGGAGGTGAGTTTGAAATCCTGATACAGTCTCAGATTTATTTATTTTAAGACAAATCTGAAAACATGAAGTGAAACTGTTGTTATTTGAAGCAAATTATATGTAATCTAATGCAAGTTTCTAAATTACCTTTTCCTTAGGACTTCCAAAGTTTCCTTCATTTCAACTGCTAAATTGCAGTGGTCCCACTACTCCTCAATCACTCTCAGTCACCAATATCTTGTAGTTGAAAAACATTGTCTGAAAAAAACATTGGATTGTGCTTGTGAAGCAAAAGATGCGGGTAACTCAAAATAGTTTCTGCTTCTTGCTTTTTTCCAGCTCTTCCTAAAACAATTCCTTTAATGAGATCTAGTAACCAGGACATCCGAGCAGTAACCCATCTACTCACCAATGGGCAGTTCTAACTATACATTTACTTAGGTATTCAGGCTACATGGCAGGTCTCAGTTGCTTATTGATTTTACTCCATTAAAATTGATGGTTTTGTTTAGCATTGAAAAAGTGAACAATTTTCCTGGCACCAACCACTTGTTTAATAGTCTTGGAATAATCTATATATCATTAATACCGTGAGTTATTACACCCAAGCACTCTCCTGTCTTCCCAACAATTGATTTAGGGCAGTTTAACACTTGTATAGCATATAATACATTGGTTTGTACTGGCAGCAATGTGTTATAAAGTCATCCTGAACTACATAAACATTGAATTGGTATATACTAGACAAGCTCCATGGATTAGTTTCTGGGAAAGGATCTTTCCTACCAAAATAGATTCAGTACAATTTTTTTTTAAAGCTTCATAAAACTTTTAGATCAGTAGAAGTTACCACAATCAATATTCATAGCATGATTTATAGGAGAGAGAAGCTTCCACTAAGTTCTCACCATAAACCCAGTACTGCAAAGTATTTAGTACAGTAATCCATCTCATGGATATTTTAAACTGGGCACTACTGGCACCGAAAAGTCGAGTGGCAGTGAATCACCTGTACTAGGAAGAAGTAGTTAGGAACTTTATTAGTGGAAGTGATTCAAACATACCTAAAGCTTCTATTTTCCAATCAGTGACTTCTTATTTTCTCATTTTTATTTTTTTTTTCCTGATCATTTTTTTTAGTTGCTGATATTACTAAAGCCTTGGTTTGATACGGTGGAATAGACTCATCCTTCCTGTGCTTACAAGCAGGCAAACAGCAGACAGAAGCATGTTTCAAACATAATCTGGTTTATGAGCTGCCAGCAGATACTCCCCTGCTATTGTCATTCCACCTCAATTCACCCAAAGAAATCAAAACACATTCAGTTAGGACTGTAAAATCATTTTTGTAGAAGCCTTCTGTGAACATCAAAAAAGGAATGCACGGGACAGCCCACCAGAGGCAGTAGTTGCTCCTACACTTATAACAGGATAATACACAAAATATGTTGCTGTCTTCCTTCAGAGTACAGTGTCTGAATTCAATAGCAGGATTGAGTCATATTGAAAGGTCAGTTCAGGATCTGTCGATAGGGCAGTTAGTATTACAATGGGGAAAAATTGTCCCTGCAATGGAGGCAGCATTTTGTAGATATTAACTTCTGCTACTTCTCAAGTACATACAGTCATTTCCTAACATTGCTCATCTCAAAAGAGAAACAAGGGGAAGAAAACAGCTCATTGTAAGTGAAAAATATGATACCAAAGTAAAGAAATGCTAAGGAAGGGCCAGATGAGGTTTGGAGCCCTTTTCCTTCTAAATTTGACTTCAAGACGATGATGATGGCCCTCAGAGACAGAAGAGGGATATTCTTATTTTCGTTTTTCAGAGACACATCAAAGTGCAGCCTTAAACAACAGTCACTATTTGAGAAATATGTAGCCAGAAATGACTGCTATGTTCTAACAACCCCAAGAAATATTTTCAGCCTTCCTAGGCAAACAGTCACACACCTTTCTCCGCAGCAATGGAGAAGCATAATATCACCAATTTCTCAGTCACAGTATCACAGTATCACAGTAATGATAAGGTTGGAAAAGACCTTAAAGATCATCCAGTCCAACCTAAATCCAAATAAACCCAGTAATCCTAACATCTAACATCTAGATCATGCCACTCAGCACCTCATCCAGCCTAACCTTGAATGCTTCCAGGGACGGTGACTCAACCACCTCTGTGGGCAGCCCATTCCAAAACCAGATCACTCTTTCAGTTACTTTTTTTTTTCCTAATGTCAAGTCTAAACCTCCCCTGATGGAGCTTAAGACTATGACCCCTTGTCTTGTCTCCCATGGCCCGGGAGAAAAGACCAACCCCTGTCTGACTACAACCACCCTTCAGATAGTTATAGACAGCAATAAGGTCCCCCTTGAGCCTCCTCTCTTCCAGGGTAAACAAACCCAGCTCCCTCAGCCTCTCCTCGTAGGGCTGATCTTCCAGCACCTTTACCATTTGAGTTGCCCTTCTTTGGACTCGTTCCAGCACCTCGACATCCCTCTTAAACTGAGGGAGGGGCCCAGAACTGAACACAATACTCCAGGTGACCTTACACACGCGTACGTTTGCAGCAGGTCCAATGCTGCCCTACCGAACCACATTTAACTGGACACCCAGCACTGCTCACACAGTGTAGTTTGGACAGTTCTGAGAACAATTATCTATGATGCACATGAGTCAAGGACATACAGAAATGATGTGGCCAAACTCGCACAACCAGAACGATGTGTAAAACTCACTCTTATCCACCTCTTCTACGGCAGTCAGTAGGTGAGAACAGACCACTCTTTGTCCAGAATTGTCCAGTGGGTTTTATCCAATTCCTAGACATGATGGTGATGACGATCTCTGTCCTAAATCAATCTAGTGAAGTTACTTCATATTGTTACTTTGATTAGTCATGGTGACAATGAGTTAATTTAATCCACATGTTTTCTACTCACTGTAAAGAAAAGCATATGAGAGATGCATCCCTGAACGTAACTCACTAAATGAGTTTTATATTAACTACAGGAAAATAATGCTTTGCAGTGTAGAGAATCTTAGAACACTTTGGGTTGGTATGTCATCTAGTTTACATCCCTGCAATGAGCAGGGACAGCTCCAGCTAGATCATCTTGCCCAGAACCAAATCAAACCTGACCCTGAAAGTTACTAGGGATGGGGCATCAGAGACATCTCTGGACAACCTGGCCAAATTTTCCACTACCTTCACCGTAAAAACTTTCTTCTTGAGTCTAAATCTCCCCTCTTTTAGTTTAAAACCATTAGCCTTTTCCTATTGCAATAGATGTCTTTTTATGGGTCTCTTTAAGTACTAAAAGGCCACAGTAAGGTCTCCCAAAGCCTTTTCTTCTCCAGGTTGACCAAACACTAGTCTCTCAGCCTCTCCTAGCAGAGGTGCTCCATCCCATTTTTATGTCCCTTCTGTGGACAAGTTCAAGTCTCTACTGTGCTGCTGACTCCAGAGCTGGACACAGCACTCCATGTGAGATCTCACGAGAGTAGAATAGAGCAGTAGAATCACATCTCTGGCTTTGCTGGTCTCACTTCTTTTGATGTAGCCTGGAATACAATTGGCTTTCTGATCTGTGAGTGCACACTGTTGGCTCATGCTCAGCCTTTCATCCAGTAGTACCCCCAGGTCCTTCTCTACAAGGAAATTTGGTTTCTGCCATAGCCCGTATAAGGGGGATTGGAACGAGATGACTTTTAAGGTCCCTTCCAACCCAAACCATTTTAGGATTCTATGACAGTCAGCACAGCTTCACAAAGGGAAAGTCATGCTTGACCAACCTGATAGCCTTTTATGAGGGTGTAACCAGGTGGATGGATGAGGGCAGAGCCGTGGATGTCATCTATCTTGACTTAAGAAAGGCATTTGACACGGTCTCTCACAGCATCCTTGCAGACAAACTGAGGCAGTGTGGTCTAGATTTTCGGGTAGTGAGGTGGATTGTAAACTGGCTACAGGGTAGAAGTCAGAGAGTGGTGGTCAATGGGACAGAGTCTAGTTGGAGGCCTGTATCTAGTGGAGTGCCCCAGGGATCGGTGCTGGGACCGGTCCTGTTCAATCTGTTCATTGATGACTTGGATGAGGGATTGGCATGCACTGTCAGCAAGTTTGCTGATGACACAAAGCTGGGTGGTGTCGCCGACACCCC
>VXBP01009906.1:49616-61559 GCA_013400115.1 Rhinopomastus cyanomelas
GACTAGATGATCTTTCGAGGTCCCTTCCGATCCGTAATGATTCTATGATTCTATGATTCCATGATTTATTTGCCTCCACATCTGTCTGAGACAATTAGGTCTGGCTAAGAATTGATAGAGGGTCCATATGCCTCTGAAGCAGGACCTGTAGGGCAGGTGGATTGCATAAGAGTAACTCACATGGCCCCTCAAGACTATTTTTAGGTATTTGAATAGCACACCTCATTAGTGGAGCCTGGAGCACAATTTAAGCACTGCTAAAATACACAACCACACACTTCTAAATCGTTATCCAGACTCCAATGACTGATTAGAGCTCTTCTGAGTATAGTAGGGACTTACACATCTGAAACAGGACACACGTCACCTTAGGTGTCTTAATCTTTAACTTAATCTGGTTTTGATATCAAATAGGGCTTGGGAGCACGAGGATTTTGTAGGTGAAACACAGACTACACTCATACTATCCAAAAACCAATCCATGACACAGTGCAGTGACCTGAAAGAAAGCAGATGCCAGCTCTGAATAAGCTCCTCTGGGAAGCGGCAGTAGGGCAACCATACTGTGCTGTTCCAGGGTTTGTGTGACAAGTTTCTCATTCAGAATTTGTTCAGGTACTTCTCAACACCACACTTTACCCTTCTGATACACCCTCAATGCCTTTCAGTAGTGTGTTAAGTGATGTAGCCAACATCTGTCACAAGTAATTCCTCCTCTCTTTTCCTGTCCCCAAGGGAGGAATTATGCATGCAGCCTAGCGTTCTGTTTTAGTTAAGAGTTCCTGCTTGCTGTTTACATATAAAAGACGCTGGGACCGCGCGGCTGGAAGATTTTGAGACTTTCTTCTTCACAAAAAAATTATTAACAGCAGTTGAGTTTTCAGTTTCAGAGGATCCTGCTATCTTTATCTGAAATATCAGTTTCTCCTGCTGTGAATTCAGAACTCTGAGGTTTTGCCCTATTTTGAGCCTTCATGAAACGCTGGTCTCTTTAGCCATTTGTAAATTACTTCCCAGCTAGGGCAGTCAACAGAGAGCAGTACTTTGCTACTCAGAAGGTTTTATTCTGTTTGTCTGCCTGAGAACACTAATATGCTGTTAATTAACTGTTCACTGAAAAGTGGTAGAAACTTTTAAGCTCTTGATACATCTGTTATGGTGGTTGTAACATACAATGAGGAAGCAGGAGCCAGAGAATGTGCTTTATGAAAGGAAGAGAGAATGGCCAGCAGCTTTTTCTATATTATCATGGTTGCTTTGAAGACATCCCTTCAAACTATACATCTTAAGTAACATCTCTGTTACCACCTCCTTCTACTATTAGCAGATGAATTATTTAAAGGCATAATAAAGCCCATAAGTAGAATTTAAGAGAAAAACCAACCCAGGCAACACTTATGTAAATACAGTCAGTACTACAGATCTAAATGGAAAACCTCAGTCCTCTGAGCCTACCAAGTCAATGCAATGACTCTCAAGCCTGGTGGGAACACCTGTGTGTTATGTGAAATGAAGTTCTGATTAATTTCAATCTTTTATGTTAAATTAGTCTGAATTTAGCTAAGTTCAGTGTATCCTTCACAAAAGATAATAACTTCACACGGAATCTTGCATCCTACCAGACAGAGCTTTATTTATGATCCTATATACCTTTGCAGAAGCACAGCTGATAGGATGGGACTTCAGTGTCTATCAATTGAAACTTTGCCAGATTCTCCTTTGTACTTATACAGTGTCTTATTCTTTTTCTTAAGCACTTAAATGAAATTATTTCACAGGAGTCTGTAAACTCCTCTTTCTGCATCAGAGGATGGTTTGAAAGAAAAAGAGAGAACAAAGTTGTTTACTGCCTTTTTTCATGATTCAAGGGTATTTATAGCATAGTTTGCTGAAATGGTAATTCTGTCCTTCAGAACTGAGCTGACATTTAAAAAATAATAATAATGGAATTCTCCTGCACCCACACCTATCTGGATTCCGGAACAAAACCACTCCGCTGCTGCAGTTCAGATTCAAATCTAAATTCAACCCCAGCAGCCCAGAGGAGTCTGCTTTTTTTAGAGTTCATAACCAACTCTGCATTCAGGTGTAGACAGCAAAGTAGTGACACGGGTTTATTCCAGCTATTCTGGAGCTCTCCCTACCTTTTAACCTCCCTGAAATGGGGAGGGAGGAGAAAATACAGTCAAGGTCTTTTGCCTGCTCTTCTCAACATAATGAATCCTCCCTCATGTTCATTTAGTTTATCCTCACTATAAAAATGACTTTTTCAATCAAAGTATTGTACTCCTTCCACAGACATTAAGCCAAATGACAGAACATGAGCTAAAATGACAAGGACAAGCTAGCTCAGCGTAAGGCAAGGGGAGTTTCTACAGTGACTTGCTGAAAGCAAATATGTACTAGGACTTTATCCAAGGTCTTAGCAAACTGTTCCTAAAAAGAACTTAGTTATGGATCAGGACAGGAAAAATTATGAGGCAAACAAGAAAACTCCTTACCACCTGGTGTTTTATTTTTATTGCTTTCTTGCCATGAATAGTTCTCATTACTTATGGGCTTGGAATTTTGTTGTCTCAAACCCCAGAGAAACTTCAAGGCAAAATTTAAACACCAAGCTCAGGAGGGAATTGAACATGTCAGAATGAGAGTTATAGGAATAGTAATAGGGCAAGTTGAATTAGTAAATAGAAAATCAGAAGTGCCTTTGGGAAGATGTCGTCGTGTTTGACATCTACACTCTGCCAGAACTAAGCATTTAGCCAAAGATCTCAGGTAAATGCCTACAAAAAAAATTGGGATGCACTATCGGTGCTGCTTCCTGGAATCAGATGTATAATTTAGACCTTAGTTAGAAATAGCTTTTTGTAAAAAAGGAATTCTTGAAACATTGCAGTCACTTACCACGAGACTTCCAGCAACAGCCATTCCAATCAGTGTTCTCACATTAATCACTTTTACATTATATTTACTAGAGGTATAAGTTTCAGACAAGCTCTTCTCTATGGATAATGAACTGATCATCCAGCTATCAGCTAGTAGCTTGCCTTTAGCATTACATTCTAATATATTGTTCTATAAATAGTTAAGGAGATTTATTTCAGGGTTCTTAATGGTTTTGAGGAAAATAATGTTGGTTTTTTTACCAGATTAAATTCTCCCACATGTCCTATTTACTCAATCTTAAATAGCTTATCAACTGCCTTTTTTACCCCCCCACATCACCAACATTGTAGCCTATTGGTATAAATCAAATAGGGCTTAATTTTTGTTAAAAAATTTTAAAGAACTATTTTCCTTTTTTGTGATAAAAAGTTTTATTATAAAGTGTCATAAATTAAACTCTTTTTTAGGTTATGTGATATATTTTTCAGATTCTTCCTCTTTTCTGGCCCATTTTCTACAGAGATCAGAGTTCTGGATCTTTGTGTATTCTCTGTTCTGGCTTCAGAAAGTGTTAGTTTCTTTCAGTTTAACACAGATTTCTCAAACAGAAATCAGGTTTCCAGAGATTTTTTTCTGAGAAAAAAGCCCACAATAGCAACAATATTACCTTCAGTAACAGCTCTTATACTCTTAATTAATTACATCAGTTGATCAGAAGATACAGACTTATATGAAGTGCCATCATTATTCTTGATTAAACTCTGCCTGATCAATGAGTGCATTGATTAAAATATTGCTAAATGCTGTTGCAATGTATTGGAAGTCTCTGAAATCATGATGGCATCTTCATCTGCTCAGAGCTAGATTTTGATCATAGTCATGAACTTCCTCTTCCTATACATCATGTGTAGTCACACTTCATTTTAACATGACTAACTTGCACTAAAAGGTACTTAACATGAATGATGTGTGAATCAAAATACCAAGTGTTGTCTCCTTAGCTGATTGTTTTTTTAATTCTCCATTGCAGCCGTCAGAGATTAGTAAGGACGTGTATCACACCACACAATCTGAGACCCTGATTCCATCCTTCCCTGTTGGGATGGTCTCCTTTAAAGGAGACTTTTTTCCTGAGCTACAGAAAAGCAATCAAGGTAGGCAATGCATGGGAAAAGGGTGACACTTTGTGGCAATACGAGAGAACTAAGGTCCCTCCATACTTCTATATTTCACTTGTTTTGTACAATCTTCCTGAGACCATAAAAAATGTAAAGGTCATAAAAGTAGGATGGGCCTTGACCATCACTACACATAATAGTTATTATTAAAACCTCCAAACCAACATGAGAATAATTCTGAGGACATGCATGTGACACCACAGGTAAGTAAGTCATCATAAAAGTTGCCATGAGTTTTGTTTAAAGTCCAAAATTTTCTCTCCAGAATTAGCAAAATTTATTTAGGAAATAAGCCTTTGAGAAAAAAAAAAATATGCCTCCCAAAACCATGCTGAATGCTCTCCTTTCTAGAGGATGTTGTTTCCTAAATGATTTGTAAGCTCAGCTACTCTCATCAGGTCTGCCATGTTAAGAAAGCAAAAACTAATGGAAAGGCTTTGTCTTTCTGCAGGAAATTTGGTAGCCTGTAATTGCTAAACTCACCAGTGTGCAAACTCAGATTTAGCTGTGGGAAAAGGGGAAATGTTGCTTTGAAAAAACAATGTACAATACCATGACAGTAATGAAAGGTAAAGAAAATTATCAATCCTCTACTGAAGAAAATAATCTTTATAAGCCACATCGTAATTGCATCAGGATTGCCTATTGTTCTACATTTACAAGACACCAAGAGTGTGGAAAGGAACAGACATGTCCTTCCACTATTGGCACTCTTAGTGCATAAGTCCTCTTTTCATGAGGTCAATGCACTAAATGCTGTCTATTTCCATGCACCACAAAGTCTGCAGGTATTTTCACTTGGCAGCAAACAAGTCTACTGATGAGTCCTACCTCACCTCACCTAGCAGGATGATCTTCATGCTTGAACGACAGAAGGTACAGACACCAGCTACTAAATGATGTGAATAACATTTCAGTAGAAGGTAACTTCCTGGTTTTTTGGGCCACTTGTTTGTGGTCCTTAGTAGGTCTGCGTGTTTGTGGTGTAGCTTTGCTTCACACCATAAACATGTGTTGTGGAAATCCCACTTGGCTCAAGTGACAGAGCCTTGTTTTCCTAAACACAAAAAAAAGAAGCTGGTAGAGAACACTCATGCTAAATTGATTTTTATGGATCTGTTCCTTCAAGGAAAAGCATTTGACCCTTCTTTGCTTCACAACACCCATTAAATTAGTGGCATAGTAAGTCCATTCTACAAGAAGGAAAACTTGGATGCAGAGTGGTTTTAAATGCATTTTACAATTAACATTGTGGAAAGAATCAGTAGCTGGAAGTCCTGCTTCAAAAGGTCTATTTTAGCAGTCTGTTAACTTTTGACTAAGAAGCAGAGAGCATTTGCATAGCTATCAAGAGCCAGACTGGGTCATTGCAGCAGACAATCTGACATCAGGTAATGAAACAAATGCACTAAACTGTTCATATGGCTGAAAAAAAAACAAACCCACAACCCAAAGAAAATGAGATGCCAGTCAATTCAACGAACTTCAGGCCCTGTCTTTAGCTGAACCTTCCCCCTGGCTGATTTCCCAGAGCTCTCTGTTTAGTTGATGGAGGACAGTAGGTCTCAGGAGGGTTCATTCAGACATCTCAGGATTGTGCCTGATTTTCTTCAATGACTGTTTGTGTTGAAGTACAGGAACATTTGATCTAGGTATCTAAGTGCATGAATGGTACCAGGCTGGTTTCCTGGGAGGATTCAAAAGACAGCTTCTTTCACCTCCTTGCCCTGAGGCATGATTAGTTACACATCTACTTCATTCCTGAGAGGCTTTTCCAACGCTGTTTAAGGATTTCCAGTGAGGGAGACCTCACAGTATCCAGGTAACGCTGTACTGGGAACATTTTGCTGTGGTGCAGTGTTTAGGTGTCTGTAACACAGGTATGTCTCCTTATGAGCAAAGCATCTCAGCTCCTACTGAAGCCAGTGAGGCTTCAATGAACTTCAGTAACTGAAGAATCTGATCAGTCTTTCTCCAGCTGCATTGCATTCTAGGCTGCTTTTCATTCTTCCCACAGTCCTCTTAATTAACCTTTAATTACCACACATAGGAGGTCTAAAATCTGAACTAGGAGTGAAAGAGGAGAGAATTCATTCACACATTTTAGAGGCTCAAGGAGTTTCTGCTACACAGAATAAAGCTTGCTGTTTTTACCCTAGAATCTTTTGAGCACTGATCTGACCAACTGTGTTCCTGAACCACCACGCACCCTTTCTACAGATCTGCTGCAGCCACATCCTATCCTGTAATTGTGCAGTTGACTATTATTTTCTGAATGTAACACCTCACACCTGTGTCTGCTCTGAGAATTTCATTCCTTTTTCTTGTTTTTCTTGTTCTAAGACTCTTTCAACAATTTTTAAGATGAGTTTCAGTCACCTTCGTGTCATTTAGGGCATCTGTTTTCTGTCTCCGACTTGGCAGGATGGAGAAAATTAACTCTTATTCATTGGCTGCCCACAGAATGAATGAACTGATCAGATGTAAGACAGACACCTGCAAAACTCCAAAAATACCTTTTCTTCTGTTAAACATTGAGCTGTTTGTGGAAATGGTTATTAAATTGATCTGTTGGTGATTCCCTTTTTCCATTCCTTGTTTGTTAAGAGACTTTTGAGAGCATTAACAAAAGCCAGTCTAAAATTAAGGGGCTTTTTTCACTGTTTGCTTTTATCATCTTTATCTGCAAGGCCTGTAAATCTATCTCAGAATAGAATTGTAGTGGTTTGATGCAATGGCATAATTTGGTCTTACCAATTGCTACTATTTTAGCTCTTCAATTTTTAAGGTAATAATTACTAAAAATGTGTGATTATTTTAAGTGGAAGTATATCAGATATTCATTATTACTTTAATTATTATATAGTTACTAATAATATAATGTTATTTATTAATATTAAATTCTATTTTCCTTTTCAAAGCAGAAAGCTCAGAAATCTTACTCTTATATCACGAGTGTTAATATTTCCAGACATCTGCTAGTCATTGACCTTTTACAGGAAACGTAAAAACGACATTCACTTGAGTATCAGATCAAGATTTTCTATTATGTGTTTCTCTTAATGCTCAAAGAATTATTTCTGGTTGCACTTGATGCATCTCATACACTGAACTCCATTCTGCTCTTTGGTCTTTCTAATTTTACATCCACATGTTCATGTTACTTTATTTAATTTTAAAATTAAATTTATTTATTTAATTTTAAATCTGTATTAATCTCAACTTCTATTTATTGGTTTTTTTTTTTTCATTTCTGAGTTCAAGCTTTAAACATCTTGTTGTGTCATTAAAATACAGTCCTCTGTACAATGAATTTGTGTGCTCATGTATTTTTACCTTTTATTAGAAGAAATGTCAAGCTTCCTTCAGTCCCTCTCCCTTCATTTCACCTTCTCTGGAATGTCATCTAGAAGTTACGTAACAACACTAATATTAGAAAATCTTGGTGCACAGTGCTGTGACTCCTACACCTTTTTTTTATTTCTTTCTGAAAGATCCTCAATCATTTTCTCTTAATGGTACGGTCATGTATAATTACCTCAAAGCTCTGCTACAACAATTAATTTGTAGCTCTGTGTCGAGGCTTTTAGAACTTTTTGTTTACCTCCATACCTGTCAAATTCCTACCCCCCACCACTTACATTACAACAGCAGTGCAGGATTCAACTGACCCCATAATTAGTTTAAAAGAATCTGTAAAACTGACAGCAGAGTGCTACATTCTCAATGACATTGACAAAACACTGTTCCCCTGGTGTGGAGATCATCCCACAACTCAACAGCAATCTTCCACTGATATTTTTGAAACCAACTAATCTCAATTCCCTTCTTCTAGTTTTCCTAAAAGAAGCAGTGACCATGACCACACTCAGGATTTCTTTTATGACACCAGCACGATGTAACCGGTGTCAAAGCAGCAGCATTTACAGAGATCAGACCCACATTCATGTTATGAGTGTGCTTAAAGAAGGAGCTGAAACAGCAGCTCAAAAAAAGTAAAAAAAGGATCATTAATTCCTAAACAGGACATATGCAGAATGAAAATCATCAAATAGCTTAATTCTAGAGCAGTGACATACCCTGGCTTGAATATATTTAGATCAACTTGCACGCTGCCATACCCTCCTGACTTTTTCTGGCACTTTTAATCCTCCATCCGCTCAACTTGTGAGATCTTAACAGGAGGTCACTCCCTAGACAGAAGGTCTCTGAGGATTGCCCAACCGTCAGGAAAAAAATTGCTGCTGGTTGTGTGCAACCTTGTACTTCTCTCCATCATTCGGAAAAAGGCCAACCCTGCGTGGCATCAAAACCCTTCTGCTGTTGAATATATGGACACGCAGTATACACACACAGTTTATTAGGGTTGGAAGGGGCCTTCAAAATCCATCAGATCCAACCCTCCTGCTCAAGCAGGACACAAATTGCTGAAAAGCATAATTGCCTAAAAGCCTAAATTAACTACATAAAAACGCATCCAGTTGGGTCTGAAATATCTCCAGAGAAGGGGACTCCACAACCTCCCCGGGCAATCTGTTCTAATATTTGATAACCCTGACTGTAAAGACATTTTTCCTCATATTGAGGTGAAACTTACTGTGTTCAAGCTCACATCCATTACTCCTTGTCCTGTCTGACACAACTGAAAAGAGACTACTCCTTTCTTCTTGAACTTCTCAGTGTCTGGTTCCATAATTGAGACCTGCACCAAACACCAAATCCATAGTGCTGACTTCCTCTTCATAACCCCTTACTGCTCTACCTGTATTTCATACATTAATGGACTGCAGCAAAGTGGCCTCCTCCCAGTTCCATAAGCCCCTGGTTTTGCAGCTAAGTCACAAAGCCAGAAGCAGACACTGGCCCTGACACACAGCTGGGGAGAAAAGGAACAATCTAAAATTAGGATTGTGAACTTCCTCTGAGGAATCTGTTCCCATGGATATTTTCCAGACACATGAGGTGATAGACTTAACACAGCCACAATCACGTGATAGACCACATTAATATTTCATTAATTAGGTATATATTAAGTATTTAAGAGTATATATTAGTTATCTGTATGTATACATGCAACTGCTTTCCTTTTTAATGTGACATCAGTTAATTCAATTCGGCCACAGACCTTAAATGACCTGAAATGCAGATCACAGAATGTGCAGTTCTTATCAAGCATCACCCAGCGAAGCAGCAAAGGACCAGGTCAGTGATGAAACTGTGCTTTTTGTGCTGTAAAAAGAACAGGTAACTCAAGATTGATTTAATTATATAAACTAAATAAGGCCAGGGCAAACTCCCACGTTCATATTTGAAATAATACATGAAAATGAAATTGACCTTGTCAATTCAGAGGACTGGAGCACCTCTCCTATGAGGATAGACAGAACCAATTGGGGCTGTTCAGTCTGGAGAAGAGGAGGCTCCCGGGAGACCTTATTGTGGCCTTCCAGTATCTGAAGGGGGCCTACAAAAAGGCTGGGGAGGGACTATTTAGGTAGTGACAGGACTAGGGGGAATGGAGCAAAGCTGGGGATGGGTAGATTTAGACTGAATGCGAGGATGAAGTTCTTCACTGTGAGAGTGGTGAAGGCCTGGAATGAGTTGCCGAGGGAGGTGGTTGGGGCCCCATCCCCTGAGGTGTTTAAGTCCAGGCTGGATGGGGCTCTGGCCAGCCTGGTTTAGGCTGGGGTGTCTCTGCCCGTGCTGGGGGTCTTGGAACTGGATGATCCTGTGGTTCCTTCCTAACCTGAGTGACTCTGATTCCATGGATTCTCCAGTCAGGTGGGCCTGCTCTGGCAGGGGATTGGACTAGATGATCTTTTGAGGTCCCTTCCAAACAAACAAACAAAGATACATCAGAATTGCTGCACTGTTTAAATTCAGATGACACATTAAATATCAGATAGAAGGGGAGATACACAAGTTACCTGAAACCAGACTCAGCCTTTCTCTTCATGTCTGCAAAGCAAAAAAAATTACAGTTTACCATGACAGAAGGGCATTAGGTTTCTTTTCCCAACAGAAATAGTGAAAGCAAGACTATGAGAAAAGACAAGTTTTTAAATCTGTAAGGGACAACTTGATAGTGGCCACACAGGTCTAAGAACATTGCAGTTGATCCAGGAAGACATCAGGTTTCACTGATGCGAAGACATAAGAGCAAATATCTTATTGCAGCTGCTTCCTATTTGTCAATCCAGAAGGTAAATGGTGTTGCCTGAGGAAGTATTTTTGTAAGATTTTAGAGGGAAAAAATAATAAAATGTAGTGTTTTATGGAACAAAGGGAAAATGGACATTCTAGTCCCTGTACCAATGGTGAAGGTGAGGTCATTAGATTTCCTAGGGCTGTCAGACCTCTGCCTTGGAAAGAGAAGGGGGTAAAGCAGATTTTTTTACTGAAAATGCCCAGTATGGAAACCTACTTTCAATTACCACCCACAGAGCAAATCACACAGCAATCATGTTAGAAAAAGGGGCTTTTAAATTGATTTTACATTTGTACTAGCAACACTGAGATAGTTATTCCTGTGTGAGAACTTCTGTATGACTCAATACACATGCTCGGTGGGATAAATTCTGTAACTAGAAGATTACAAACAGCTAATGCACAGCTTACTTATCAGGCCTCAGATCATTCTGAGGCAGGATCTTGTTTAACAGGATCCTTTCTCACATTTCTTGAGATATTACGTACGTGTGAGAGGGAGATTTACGGATAGCAGCAAAAGTGTCAGCAGCAAAAGCACCTATGACAATCAACGCTCAGTTATTTTAGACAGAGTAAGTGGAAGATACTCTTGAGTATCACATGTCCATTATGTTGAAGTATTTTGAATATGGTGAATCAAAATTCCTGAAAGTGAAGCTGTTCGTTTAAACAATTAGCCCTATTCCCTACAATCGAGTGCACGGTTCAGAAGCGTTTAATCTATCATTTCCCAGCTGACAAAATTGGGACTTATTAGTTTGGACAAAAGAAGGCTACGAGGGGGATTTAATCACTGTCTATAAATACATGAAGGATGGGTATCAAGAAAGAATATTCTCTTGTCAATGGCATCAGACAGGACAAAGGGTAATGGATGCAAGCTTCAACAAAGGAGGTTTCACCTCAATATGAAGAAAAACTTATTTCCAGAAAAGGTTGTCAAATATTGGAATGGGTTGCCCAGATTGCTTGTGGAGTCCACCTCTGTGGAGAGGTTTCAGGCCCGTCTGGATGTTGTTTTAGGTAGTTTGATTTAGGCTTTTTAGGTGGTTGTGCCTTTCAGTAAATTGCAGCCTACTTGAGCAGGAAGGTTGTACCAAATGGCTTTTGAAGGCCCCTTCCAATCCTGATAAACTTCAGTCTTCATTCAGTCTAGGTTTTTTTAATAGAAAACTTCAGATTGTGCTAGCTGTGTGTGTAGCTCTCAATGTAAACATACTCAGCAAGACCAAGTGTAAGGTCTTGCATTTGGGTCGAGGCAATCCTAAGCACAAACACAGGCTGGGCAGTGACTGGCTGCAGAGTAGCCCTGACGCAAATGGTGGAAGACCCCACTAGGAGAGGAGCACTGCTGGATCCTGTAGTCACCAACAAGGTGGGTCTGGTTGAAGCAGTGAAGGTTGGGGGTTGCCTCGGTTGCAGAGACCATGAGATGGTGGAGTTCAGGGTCTCGTTTAGCAGGGACAGAATAGCTACCAGAACCACAACCCTAGACTTCAGGAGGGCCAACTTTGGCCTTCTCAAGCAATTGCTAGGGGACATCCCGTGGGACAGGGTACTGGCAGGTAAGGGAGCTCAAGATAGCTGGCAAACATTCAGACTGATTTCTTGAAGAACAAGAAATGAGTATCCCAAAAAAGAATAAGTCAAGGAAGGGAGCCAAAAGACC
>VXBP01009908.1:0-16944 GCA_013400115.1 Rhinopomastus cyanomelas
AGCTCCTCCTGTTTGTTTCCCATGCTACGTGCATTGGTGTGGATGCACTTGAGCCGGGCTAGTGACTTCGTGCCCAGTAATGGCCTGCCACCTTTTTGGTCAACTTTGGCAGGTTCATTTTTATCCCCCTCCCCCTTTGGACCTAGTTTAAAGCCCTATCAATGAGTCCAGCCAGCTCATGTGCAAGGATTCTTTTCCCCCTCTGAGACAGATGAGTTCCATCTGTTGCCTGCAGGCCCCGTGCAACATAAAGATCCCCATGTTCAAAAAACCCAAAATGCTGTTGGTGACACCAGCCTCTCAGCCACTTATTAATCAGGTGGGTCTTCCTGCCTCTTTCAATATTCCCCCCTGCTGCTGAGGGAATGGCAGAGAACACCACTTGGGCACCTGAGCCCATGAGTGATCTCCTCAGGGCCCTGAAGTCCTTTTTAATTGTTTTGAGGCTTCTCCCACTGGCGTCACTATTGCCAGTCTGAAAAACCAACAAGGGATAATAACCTGATGGCTGGACCAGACTAGGTAGTTTCCTAGTAATATCTCTGACCCTGGCCCTGGGGAGGCAGCAAAATTCCCTGTGGTGTGGGTCAGGCCAGCATATGGGGCCCTCAGTTCCTCCGAGAAGGGAGTCACCAATTAACAACTACCCTCCTTTATTTCTTTTTTGAACAAGTCTTGTTACATGGGGGAGATTGGCTAGCCCTGGGTGACTCCTTTGATGGACCTTCATCTCCATCGTCATTCATTTGTCCCTCCAATTCCAGAGCCCCATATCTCTTGTGCAAGGGCATCCAGGAAGAGGAAGGGAAGGGAGGCTGGGGTGGGGGTCGCCTGTCTCTCCGAGTAGGGACCTGCTTCCATTCCTCCTTACTTCTTTGGTTATCACTGTTTACCTGGCTGCAAGAGAGGAGGGGATCCTCTTCTAATGGAGCCTCTGCTTTCTGTTCTGTCCTCAAGGATGGCAGGGCCTGACTCCACCAGTTCATCTCCCTCTCACATTCCCTTANCAAGGATGGCAGGGCCTGACTCCACCAGTTCATCTCCCTCTCACATTCCCTTATTGACCTGAGCCTTTCAGCCTCATCCTTTAGCTCAGCCACCAGGAAAGATGTCCTATGTAGGGCTTGAACCCATGTCCCCAGGAATTCAGAGTCCCATGCTCTACCAACTGAGCCAACCAGGTGCCCCATCTATCATTAGTAATTTGGGAGAAGAGACCAGCACCAGCCTCACTCCAACCTCATTTTAGGTATCTGTAGAGAGCAATAAGATCTCATCTTAGCCTCCTCTTCTCTAGAATAAATACCCAGTTCCTTCAGCTGCTCTCCACAGGGCCTGTTTTTCAGCCCTCTCCTCAGCCCTGTTGCCCTTCTCTGAGCCTGCTTCAGCCCCTCAATGTCCTTCTGATACTGTGGCACCCAAAACTGAACCCAGTACTCAAGATGCAGTCTCAGTGTGTCCAGAGCCTTTAGCAGTGCTGTTACTGCAGACCTTCAGCTCAGCATTGCATTAAAGCATCAGCATTTCCCCCAGGACAGAGCATGCTCTGATTAGAAAGCATCTTTGAGTTCCTTTACATCCTCAGAGTGTCCATGTGGAAGCTCAGTGTCTACACTGGAGACAGACACTGCTTATGGGGTGTCTCATGATCTCTGTGTGGTGGAGTCTGAACAACAGACAGGCAGCAATAAATTGCACAAAGCCTGGTGTTTGGGCTGGGTAAAATGTTCACTTTTGCTCAGGTTGGACATCTCCTTTAAAGTTTGAGTCTGGTGTCATTTGTATCCTCCAGCTGAGCACCTAACCAGTTGTAGAACTCCTTCATTACAAGGTGTCTTGCTTTTGTCCATGTAGATGCAGACACTCTGACAGCTGTTGTATTTTTCATAGAAGCTAAGAGAAGTCTGCTGTGCCCTGTTACTGTGTGGTGCCGAGAAGATTGTTACTGAGGGGGGTTCATGCCCTCCCTCTGCCTCATCAGAAATAGCTTCAATTCACAGGCAGGATGTGCTGTGCTTTGTTCATGAGCAGTTTGTACCTATAAAGGTGGATCTGTAGCTTTTGAGTAGCCATTATGCAGTGTTAGTAAGGTTTTCCCTGTAAGAGTCTCTATGGAGACCTCAGAAGATCTCTTCAGTCTGGTGGATGGGGTTTGGTTAGACAGGAAGACTGGAGGAAGCAGAAACCAGGACGATGATGTCTAGCAGCTTTGTTGCCGAGTGGACAAGCAGCTCTGAATCAGGCAGTTCAGAATGTGAAATGGAAACACAATTTCCCCCATGGTACCAGGGACTTTGTTTCCCTGGTACCTGGGCTTAGCCAGCTGTGCGTGGCTTTGGCAAACGATACAGCAAAGTTTTAAGCGCTTTTATGGCATTTTGTCTGAGTTTAAATCCAGGATATAGTGGGAGTGCTAAGGTTTTTTTGTGCTGTTTTATGAGTAAGAATTTGGAGAATTTGCTTTACAAATGGTTCTGCAAAAAAAGGGAAACCACGCTGAAACTGAGAAGCAGAGCAGAGCTCTGCGTTTCTGTTGCCACTTTTTCCAGAGCTGAGTGGGATGTTTTTACAGAGACAACTTGGATTGGGAAGCGAGACACTGACTGAGCTGTGATTCCATCTCTAGCAGATCCAGGCTTGGTGCAAGAGCGTGGCTCCATCTCTGACACAAGGAGTTGGATGGTGTGGGATTGGCAAGGGCCATCAGCGGAATCACCTTAGCTGTTTCCCTGTGAAGTAGAATGCACTTTTTCTCAGGAGAAGGAGCCCGTTCTAGAGTACTGAGCACAATCATAGCATCATCATGGATGGAAAGAACCTCCAGGGTCATCAAGTCCAGCCCTCATCCCAACATCTCCCTAGTCCCTACATGGTGGGCTCAAGTGCTCTAGCTACACTGTTTTTTAAACACCTCCACGGATAGTGACTCCACCAGTTCCCTGGGCAGCCTGTTCCAGTGTCCAGACACTCTCTGAGGAAAGAACTTCTTCCTAAGACCAAATCTAAACTTCCCCTGATGCAACTTGAGGCCATTTCATCTCATGGTGGAAGCAGTTGCCTGTGCAGCAAGGCTGAGGGATGATGTGCTAGTTTTTGCTTATTCCTCTCAGTGTCAAAAGCAAAATCCCAGGGCTTATTATAAATACAAGATGTTTATTAGCAGAAAAAGTAAAGAAAAGGTTTTAAAAGAGAAAAACTGAAACCTTTTGCCCCCGCCCATCACTTCCCCTCACTTTTTCTCCTGGTATGGGGGAAACCTGCACATCACACTCCGAATACCTTGAAAACTAAATCCCACTCTGTTAAAAGAGAGAGAGAAGGAGGAAATCAAATAGATATAGAAAATCTATCACTCATCCCAAACATATGGCGAGCTGGGAGAGAGACTCTGCTGTGTTTGAATC
This sequence comes from Rhinopomastus cyanomelas, assembly GCA_013400115.1. Classification (NCBI taxonomy): domain Eukaryota; kingdom Metazoa; phylum Chordata; class Aves; order Bucerotiformes; family Rhinopomastidae; genus Rhinopomastus; species Rhinopomastus cyanomelas. Next base: position 3,405 of record VXBP01009908.1, read on the forward strand.
CCACATGGTTAAAGTTCACACTACCATGGATGGTTTGACTCAGACTGGGAGAGGTGGCTCCGTTGGGAAGGAAGTTGAGAAGAGTGAACTGGAGAAACAAGGGGCATCACCTGGACCAAGCAAAGGAAGTTCAGGTAATGTGCAAAGAAAAGGCTTTTCCCTGGGGCCAGTAAACCCAAGGCTGTCCAGGTAGGCTGTGCAGGCTCCGTCCCGGGCGGCTTCCAGCTCCAAGGAGACACAGTCCTGAACAACCCCATCTGACCTTGGCCCTGAGCTTGCCGCTGCAGAGCTGGACCAGGGCCCCCCAAGCCCTCATGTAGCCTGAGCTGTTCTGTCACACCTGGCTCAAAGCTTGCCAAGTCCTTGTCATCCTCTGTGCACAGAAACTGCAACAGAAGGACCCTTATTTCCCAAACTGAGAGAAGGCCAGTGATGCTACCTTTAATAAGAAAGAGCAAATAGGTCCTTATGCCAGCATTAGTGGTTCCTGCCTTAAATATCATCTGTTCTAAAGCTGGTTCAATTAAAAGTAATATAAGTGTAAAATAATCTCTGAATGCGCTGCACAGGCTGTTTCAGTCTCCAAGTGGGGTTCAGTTTGCTGCCGCTTTCGTTCGCCTAAGCAAAGCTTTCTCCAAGGCTCAGCACAAGGCCATAAATGCACGGGGATTTTGTGAGCACGTTTATTGAGCCTAAAGGCTCAATATATTATTTATGTTGTCTTCAAAACTGAGATGCTGATCCTGTTGCTCTCTTGGAAGGAGGCATTATCTGCAGTGGAGTGATTTGGATGGTTTAAAGGAATATGCCTCAGTGGACATGGGCTGCTTCTAATCCGTTCTGTTCAGAAACTGTCACTAAAAGCACGTGTTCTTCACCTTGAGGAGCTTGAAAAAGCTTAAGAAGAAGACAAATGTGTGAAGGTTGGAGGGACATTTGTTTTCTTTTCCCTTGAACTTGAATTTTTTTGCTGGAATTGCTGGAATTGTGAAAGAAGCTGGACTGGATAAAAATAAATCAGAGATGGTCACTAATGAAAACATCTGGTTACTGGTGTGGCTGGAAGGTCTCCGTTGAACATGGATGTTAGATAGCACAGGACCAGAACACCATGCCATTAGAAGAAGACTTACTGAACCAGCAGTGCTCACTTCTTCTGCTCTGAATGTGTGGTTCTATCACTTGTTGTTTGGAGTGACTCGCTGTCCACACCTTCCCCTTTAACAGGCTAACATGCCTTTATAGAGTGGAATGGAACAGAATCGAGTTGTCAAAGCTGGAAAGGACCTTAAGATCATCAAGTCTAACCCTCAGCTCCACACCACTGTAACTACTAAACCATCTCCTGAAAGGCCACATCCGGTTATTCAACCCCTCCAGGGATAGTGCCTCTATCCCCTCCCTGGGCAGCCCCTGTTCCAAGGCCTCCCCACTCTTCCTGGGAAGAAATTTCTCTTAATATCCAATCTGAACCTCCTCTGGCACAACCTGACCCCATTTTCTCTTGTCCTACTGATTGTCCCTAGGGAGAAGAGGCCAACCCTCGCCTCACTCCCCCCTCCCTTCAGGTAGTTGTAGAAAGGTCTCCCCTCAGCTTCCTCTTCTTTAGGCTGAACAGCCCCAGCAACCTCAGCCTCTCCTCATTAGACTTGTTTTCCAGATCCCCAACCAGCGCAATTGCCCTGACAGCCTGGCAATCTGATGGGATTCCCACTTGATGTGGAAATGGCAGTGGATATGTTCATCGTGTCTGTGACAAAGGAGGCAGCCCAGCAAGCTAGGTTTAGCAAAACTGTACCCTGTTGAATGTGGAGCATCATCACCATTGGAAATTAAACTTCTCCCCAGATGGTGACAACTGTTCCTATGCCCCAGACAAAGACCTCTGAAGTGGATCTATCTCCACCCCTCCTGTTCTAGTCTGAACAGCTCCATCGGACTATAAGCCAGTCTAGACAGATGAGCCTACTGCTCATTTTTCTGGTGTCTGGATTGACCTTGCCCATGTTTTGGGGTAAACACCTTGACAGGAGCATGAAGATATGCCGCTCTGATGGCAACCTTTCCAAGGCTCCATCCCATGAGAGAGTGTGTGGTGTTCAAAAGCAGGAGGATGGATGCCTCATCACTCACAGTTGTGTGGTGAGGGGGAAGCTGCTTGGCCTGAAGAAGCATGGGAGCTGAGAACAGATGGGTGCTTGCTGGAGCTGCGCTCTCATGGTGCCAGCACAGCCAGTACCATCCTGAGGAACAGCTGGAGCTCTCCTGGGTTTGTTCAGATGAGCAGATCTGCGGGGTGAGAGGAAAAGCCCTGAAGCTGAAGAAGGAATATTCCAATGTGTTCACAGCTGGTACCAGTAGGTGAGTTTCAGAAACGGGTACGAAATGAACGTATGGCCTGTATAAATGCATATAGGTTTATTCTGAGCAGAAACTCTGCTCTATTTTTGATCTCTTCAGAAAGTGTCTTCACACATTTTCCTGTAGATGTATGTCTCTGAATTTAGGGTTGGAAGATGAGGAAAGAGTGGTACTGGGACCTGACAGAGATGAGCGTCAGTTTGTTTGCTAATGGAAGCTGCAAAGGGGCTGCAGTCATGTTTTCTAATGTTAATTATGTTTCCATGGAAAAGCTGCTGCTCAGGAGAGATATTTCCAGGAGCATTTCTAGAGCTGTAGAAATGGGAAGAAATGTAGAACCTGGGGAAGTGCCACCTTGCCTTCATGTGGTGCTCAGCACTTGTTGGTGAGCTGTGGGACACTTGAAATGATATTTCACTTGGTTAAAAATAGCTTAGGTGGTGCTAAACAGTCAACAAACGCTAGTGTCTCCTGTCCCTGAGACAGCACAGTTGGCAGAGAGCAGAGTACAAGCACCACTAGACCACCAGAGGTTTGGTTTCACAGCACACTGAGCCTGGAGGTGACTGCAGTTATCATCAATGTGATATCATTGAACATGCAGTGTGCCGAGTTCCTGCTTTGTTTTCAGTTCAGGAGTGATCTCAGTGACACCAGAGGAGGAGGAACATGGTTAATCACAGCCTGTGAGGGCAGCAAATGCAGTTATTGCCTTGTGCTGTAGAGACTCCTGTGCTAACAAACACAAGAATTCTTGTACAGAACAGTTTGAGTGGTGGAAGGGAGGAGAAGGCTCCATGGTGAAGGAACATGACATTGGGGAGGGGAAAACCAGCAGTAGATCGGTGGTGATTCTGGACACAAGACAGTAGTTTTTACACACTTTACAGAATCAGTTAGGGGTTGGAAGGGACCTCAACAGATCATCTAGTTCAACCTCCCCGCCAGAACAGGATCACCCAGAGTAGGTCACACAGGAACATGGCCAGGTGGGTTTTCAATGTCTCTAGAACAAGAGAGTCCACAACCTCAATGGGCAGCCCATTCCAGTGCTTTCTTTAGGCTTAGAAACCCACCATAGCTACGTTTTTGTGTTTTGCTGTATAAATACCCTGTTTCACAGTGCGTAGAACTGCACTCCTCATGCAGAGCAGCAAGAGGTCTTGAAGGGGAGGATGCAAAGCTATTGTAAAATCCTCATTTGATGGATGAAAGTGCAGTGAAGTATGCAGAGGATAAGGCTGGGGTTTAATGCTCCCTACTTTCCCCCTCTTGTTCCTTGCAGAGGTGCTCTTGTCCAGGGAGAGCTAAAAGATTCATTCCCAACCTGCAGGGAACCTCCTTGTGCTGCAGCTGTGTCTGGACTGCTCAGTGCAAGGACAAAACACCAGAAAAAAACATTTCGTGCTTCTGCCATCCCTCTCCACCCCCTTAAGGATCAGATATGACTTATTGTCTTCCCTGGGACCACCTTCTCCTCACCTCCAAATGCCATTCAACCTTTGGCAAGCCCTGGTGTGCCTTGCACATTGCCAAACACTGGCAGGTGACCAGAAGCTGCAGCTTGACTGTGCCTGGGCTGCTGACAGCCTTTTCTTGCTAATTGCCACTGCTGAAAAGACATTTGGGTCCGGAACTGCTGACTTTATTTATGGCAGATACAGCAGATCATCTGTCATGTCCTGACTCGCCAATGTCAGAGATCTCTCTGCAGACAGGAAAGCAGGTGTTGGTTCTTCAGGACATTTGACTTTCCTCAGCATCCCCTTACTCTGAAGCACACTACTACAGGGACTGACTGCTCCTCCTTGCAGAAAGGGCAACCTACAGCGCTGCTGCAGAGCACTGCTGCTCTTCAGGGATCACCAATATGGAAAAACAAAGTTGAGCAGCTCAGCACATCACAGAGTTTCAAGCAGAAACAAAATGTATAATGCTTTCACAGAATCGCAGAATGGTCGGAGTTGGAAAAGACCTGCAGAGCTCATCCAGTTCCACTCCCCACCAAAGCAGTGCTGCCCAGAGCAGTGCACAGGGCTCTATCCAGGCAGGGTCTGAGCACCTTCATAGCAGGAAACTCCACAGCATCTCTGGGCAGTCTGTGCCAGGACTTTGGGACTCACACTGCAAAGAAGTTTGTCCCCATTGCTAACTAAAACTTCTTGTGTTCCAGCTTGTGCCCAGTGCTTTTCATCCTGTCCCTGGAAACAACTGGAAGCAGGCTGGTACCATCCTCCCTGCAGCCACCCTGCAGAGATTGATAGGTTGAGATCAAGGTTCCTCTCAGTCTTCTCTTCTCCAGGCTGAACAGTTCCAGCTCTCTCAACCTTATGGGTTACAATACTGAGACTCAGAAATTCTGCACTAGAGCGAGAAAATCTTTACCATAAGTGCAAGAGATGAAAGTCTGGATGTGAGCATTCAGGGGGCAGACTTCCTGACTTGTTTAACGTACTAGTTCTGCTTTTGTTCCCATTGTCTAAGCTTGTTATGGGCCTAATTCTTAGGCTGTTTTTTTTTCACTGGTATTTTACACTAGTACAAAAGGAAAATATATGATTGACTCTAGGGGGTTTATGTTTGCACTTGTATAAACAACTCTTTAGACTCACAGAATCATGAAGTTGGAAGGGACCTCAAAAAATCATCCAGCCCAACCCCTGTACAGCAAGAAGGGCCATCATTCACCAGACCAGATTTCCCAGAGCCCCATCAAGACTGATCTTGAATGGCTCCAAGGATGTGGCCTCCACCACCTCTCTAGGCAGCTTTTTCCTCATGTCCAGCATCAGTCTGCCCTTTTCCAGCTTCAAACCATGACCCCTCATCCTATTGCTCCATGCCCTGGGAACAGTCTTCCCCAGCCGCCACCTTCTTTTAGCAAACTGTCTGTTATTTCTACTGCACAGCATCAGGGGATAAAATGCAGCTAAGGTGTATGTAGAGGTGTGTACGTGGATGGATTCCTCAGGGTGCACTAAACAAGAACCAGCCCTGCCTCAAAGGCACATGCAAGCCCACAATCTGATATTGAGTATCTCAAGTTCAGCAGTAGAAGATGGTAGAGGCCCCATTAGGACATATTTAACAGCTTGCAGTGCTGGCAGTCGCCAGAGCATTGCTGAGCCAGGTGCATAAAGGTCACAGATTTGTGATCGTACTGTCATCAAGAGTGTAGAAATACCTGCTAGAGAAGGTAATGAAAATACTTATGATGGTTTTTTTACCCTCATGGCTTCTTTCGTTTTTAATTATGATGAGCTTTTACCTATAAGTGGATGTAGAAAACAAATGAATCATCCTTTTCCAGTGGTGAGTAAAAGGTGATACTTGTTCCTAATTGAGTTTTTCCTGGGTGCCTGTGTTTGCGTGTGAGGTAGGTGCTCACCTGGTTGTTTATGACACAGTTCTTTCAAGGTGAGAGTAGACTGGTTTTGTTTATTTCACTGTGCATTGATTATGTTGCTGTCTCTCAGGGTTTGGAAAGGGATCTTTCCTACGTGTTGATGAAGGACGGGAGGCCGTGAGCAGCTTTCTCAAGTGTTCTAACAACTCGCTTGTGCTTGCCTGAGCCTCCCTTGCCAATCACCTTTATAAGACACTGCATGTGGCTCAAAGGTGGTCTCTGATACTCATCAAAATTAAGGGATCTCTTCTCCTGTGGGGTTTGAAAACCAAAGCTGGGCCCTGTGAAGTGCTGAGAATTCAAGTTGCCACCTTTTCCTGCTGAGAAACTGCAGTGGGAGCAGAAACCCAACAATTGTGGGAGGTGCAGAACATGGAGAGAAGTCTTCCTTTTGGCTTTCCCCCCGGGCCTTGACTGACCTTGGGCAAAAACCAGTAAGGTGGATAACAACAGGTGTCTGCTTTCAAGAGAGATCTCTGAAGGACTGTTTATGCAGCTGAATGCTGTAAAATCAGGTCTGTCTACAGAGAGAGTCAGGAGTTCTGGTCACACAGCTTGGAAGAACCACCATGGCCCTTTGGCAAATGGAACTTCCATCAACAGTGGGACAGTATGAATTGGACTAGGGAAATGAGTTGGATGATGCATTTCTCAGGTATTCTCTGTAATACAGTGGAACATGGGCTGGAGGTGAAAGGTATTTACAAATCCAGTTGCTTTCTTGTTCTGCAATCACATCAAATGAAGTAGAGGCACCCTCTGAATAAATTATTGCACTGTCATTTATTTGAAAAAAATCTAGATTAAAAGCAAAATCTAGATTAAATGGAAGGTGACAAAGCTGGAAGATCTTTGAAACATGCACAGTCTTTTTCAAAGGGAAATTAAGAAACTATCAACTTTCAGATAACGAAAGTAGTAATAGAATCCAATAAGAAATATCAAGACTGCCCTGGACATACTGCTGAGGCTGGTTGAACCTTGTGCCTGGGTTATTTGCTGGGATTACTTCCGTTAATCTGTGGCAGTGTCCTTGCTGGGATAACAAGAGGGAGTAGGCTGCTGAGACAGGTAGAACAGGTACAACACAGATATCTCTGAGCCTACTAAGGTCAACATCAACAACTTCTTCAGCTCTTTGGCTACTGGGTATGTCCAGTGGCACCTCAGGAAGCCATGGAGCCCAGGTAAATGCAAACACTGGTTCCTTAAATCTGCTCTTCTTTTACCTCCACGTTGGAACACAACTCATCTACCAAACTGAACTTCAGGCTGGGAAAGCAAAAAGGGCGAAAGAAGCTGAATAATTTCTTGATTTTTGCTGTTTGAGGGGAAGCCTAGTGTCCTGGAAAGGCAGGAAGGAGCTATGGAGGGGCCTGCTTATGTTTTGTTTGAGCAGCTAGACCATAGCTGCATTCTCAGAAGTTACAGTTAACAGTCTTGGGGAAAGACACAACATTATCAACATTTACCTGCCAGCTTTACTTGGGTGGTCATCGCTCTTCAGCAGCTTTCTTATTTTCTATAGCTTTCAGAAACTGAAAATGAGGTTGTACAGAGGGAGACTCCAATGAGAAGATTGTAAGGTAGAATTTCCATTTTCCTTCAGGAGCCTGTTTCTTTAACAAGCTGTTTTCAGCATGGATCGGTGTCACTGTGCAGTGCCGTGTGCTTTGGGTGTTACTATGGTGACCACTCTTTCAGTCAAGATTCCAGAGACTGCCCTTCAGTAATCCCATGCACAGTATGAGAGCCCATGTGGAAACAAGCTGTGGCTTTATAAGTCTGTGTGAACTGACTGGCTCCTGACTGCAAATCTCCAAAGACTGTATCTTGCAGGCAGGATTGACTCTATACCGTAAGAGGAAACTCCTTCTGACCACCATCCCTCACCAGCCCCATTAAGGCTACGGCTCTTCCTCCGTGTCAGGCTAGTATACACACCCAGTCAGTGCTGTGCTAACGTTCACGTGTCCAACTTGTGCTTCACCTGTGAAAACTGGTGTTTTACCACCATCCTGGCATCTGTAAGGTTTTCCTGTGGACAGCCTGAAAAACCTTCACTGCCTTTGGTGATTCAAATGAAAAGTCAACATGTTGCTTACTCACTCTCTGCATTCCATGGGTGCTGTCATGGTTTTAAAAAACTGAGCAGACTATTTAAGTTTAATCTGTGTCTTTTCTGCAGAAAGGTTTAGGTTTGGAGAAAATTTCTGCCACTCCACTTCTCCCTTCCCCCTTCCCTCTCTGCTCGTTGTTCTGAGTCCTCCCTCTTGGATTTGTCTCATCTATGTTTGGGAGGGAGAACTAATCCCTCTGAGGGAATTGCTTGCTGCTCTGAAGATTTTCAGTGGGAAGAAGCTTCGTCTGGATTTCATGGCCTGCTGCACTGTCCTTGTCCGTTTGGAGTCACTGTGTTTCCCCAAACTTAGGAAATTTACAGACTAACTCTTGAGAGATCTGACTCTGGGGAGTTGGGCAACTGCTATGGCTTCAGAAAAGGAAACAGAAACTGTCAGAACTGTCTCTTATACCTTTAAGGGATATGTGGACATTTTGTCTTAGTTATGTAAGAGCGTTGTAACCAATTGCCACATATCTGTGCCTATGTCTTCTGTGAGGAGTGGTGGAGGTGAATTACAATGTCTTGGTACCTTTTTTTCCCCACGTTAATTTGTCTCATTGCCTGCCCAAACTAGTCAGGAATGTGTTACATGGGATATATTCAACCACCATTTTCCCTATTACCTAATCACAGAATCACAGAACATTAGGGATTGGCAGGGACCTCATTCCTAATGATCATCTAGTTCAGGGGTCCTCAAACTTTTTAAACAGGGGGCCGGTTCACTGTCCCTCAGACACTGTCGGGGGCCGGGCTATAGTTTGGAAAAAAATGAACGAATGCCTATGCACATGGCACATATTTTATTTGTAGTAGTGCACAAAAACCAGGAAAAAGAATGAAATATTTAAAATGAAGAACAATTGTAACCAACAAAAAAAAGTTTCAATGTGTGTTTCCCATTGATGCTGCCTGGCTTGTCCTGCCTGGGAGCTGGAGGGAGGGAGGGAGAGACGGGGAGCTGCCCACCTCGCTGATGCTGCCAACCCCCTCCTCAGCCCAGCCGTGCAGTCAGCAGGAAGTCATCTGTGGCTGCTCGGTCCCCCCCCCAACCCCCAGTGGGCCGCATTGGAGACCTTGGGGTGCCGTATCTGGCCAACGGGCGAGGGTTTGAGGACCCCTGATCTAGTCCAATTCCCCTGCCACAGCAAGATCACCTAGGTCAAGTAGCACAAGAACATGTCCAGGCATTTTACATGTCTTCAGAGAAGAAGACTCCACAACCTCCCTGGGCAATCTTTAGTCCTTTAGTGGCTGCCAGATAACAAAATGAACTTCCCTGTTTTATAGCAACAAAAGATGTACCTTTCACTTAAGATTCTGATGAAGAGTGGACCCAAAGAACATTCCCTTCTTAAAGACACCTGGAAAAGAACGAGACCACTTTTCTGTACATTCCAAGCCCCTGCATTGTTTTATGTTTGGTTCGGTTTTTAGCAGCTCAGTGCTGCAGCCACTGCTTATCCAGCCAGGAAGGTAACTAGGGAAGAGACTAGATAAGAATTCATGGCTTGTGGGACAAAAGGAGCACAGTCACTACTGTCTTCAGCTGGAAGTGTGGAGGTTGTGAGTGTTGGACTGACTCCAAGGCCTCTTTCTTGTGTAAGAAATAGAAGTATGGGTTATAGTGTAGTCCTTAGGTTTCAAGCATAATATCTTTCCTCTGGGTTTCCAGTGGTGGTTGGACTAATTCCAGTCCTGACCCCCAACTTCTGTTACATACTTTGTTTTCCCCATCAAGGAAAGCATTGTATTAGAGGTTGAAGTGTAACAGCTGGAGCAAAACTTACACTGACATCAAAAGAGCAGGTTTTCAGTCATAACCCTTCTGCACAGTGGAAAGTGCTTTTGCAGAACTTTCATTTTTTCCCCCTAGGAATCAACACATTCATGTAGGAGGCAGAAGCTCAAGGCAGTTACCCTTCAGATTATCCTCAGGGCATATTTCCAAAAGGAGGAATGAACCCTGTCTGGTGATTTGAAGTTGTTGTTGTGGAGGTGACAAATTCCTCAGAGGCACTTACCAGTGAGTAAATTTTGGAGCTGCTTCCTGGCAATGCAGAGAAAGGCCAAATGTGTAATAGATAGGATGATTAGGTGCATCCTTCTGCCAGGTGTCCCTTGGGGATAATTTCCAGACAGATCTTCTTTCGTGATTGAAGTCTGGAGGTTGAAGAAGTTTTCTGAAGCATCCGACTCGACAGAGGAATCTTTGGGACCTAGTTCTGTGATTTGTCTTTCTACTTTGCAGCTCTGATGCCTCATGCAAAGGTTTTGTGGCATCTGTCTTATAACTGCCCTTGGCTGAAGGATGAAGAAAACTCCACCCCCAGGTGCTATGGATATCTGTAGGGTGTAGAACAAAAAAAGGAACAAGGTTCAGGGACAATAGAAGCCTTCCTCATGACAGCCCCCACAGCTGCATGCAGTAGGCAAGACATCATCTTCAGCCACTTTAGAGAGTAAAGAGGGGGTTAGCAGCTGCAGTATGACCCTGAACAATCCCATATCCAAGGAAATTTAAGGAAGTTTCTTTTTGTCTCTGATCACTTCAACAACTGTGGCAAGAGCATTTGGGGAGAAAAGAACTGGGCTGGGGTTGTTCAGCCTGGAAAACAGGAGGATCCAAAGGGACCTGATAGTGACCTTCTAGTCCCTGAAGGGGGACTATAAGAAGGCTGCAGAAGGACTGTTTACAAAGACCTATAGGGATAGGACGAGGGGCAATGGTTTCACATTAGAGAAGAACAGATTGAATATTGGCTGTTAGGAAGAAGCTGTTTAGCAGGAGGGGAGGTGAACACTGAAACAGGTTGTCCAGTGAGGTCCCATCCCTGGCAATATTCAAAGGGAGGCTGGACAAGGCTCTGGGAAACCTGATCTAGCAGAGGTTGTCCCTGCTCATTGCCCTTTGGAGGTCCCTTCCAACCTGGGCCATTCTGGGATTCTATGGTTGTATGCTCTCAGACACTGGTGCAGGAGGTTTGGAGGTATCTGTAGTCACAAAATGAACACAATTGACAAGTCCCCTGGAATGTCTTGATATCTCATAACCCTAAGAGCATTCTGCTTGTGTGTCTCATCATATGGTCTAATTTGTATTTCTTTTAAAACTTCATACAAGGTAAATTGCTCTATAAAGGGATTTTTCCCCCCACCCCTCTCCTTGCCTTTCTTTTTCAACTTCTTTGACATTTCAGATTTAGATACCATCTCCCTTGACTTAAAAATGGTTGGAGCTAGGGCCAAACCACCAGATAAAGTGTAGGGACACAGACAGCACCCAGCTGCAACCATATGGCTGTGCAGACACCCAGCTGCAAGGAGTGCCTCAGCCTGTCACTGTTACCAGAAAATGACAGAGGTTCAGGATGGTGGCAGAGCTAAAAGATGAAGTGGAGATGTTGAGGAGCATCAGGGAGAGTGAGAGCAAGATAGATTGGTGGAGCAGCTCCCTGAAGGAAAGACAGCAGGTTGAGGCTCTGAGTAAATCACACAAATCAGAGGATTCCCTCCCCACTTGTGGCCATGCTTTGGGAGAGGACCTCGGAGGAGGGATGGAATGGGAACAGGACCCTGCTCAGAAAATCAAGCATATTCCCTCCCACCCTCCCCCACCGTATCAATTGATCTTGGAGAACAGGTATGGGGTTTTGCAGGAGGAGTTAGCTGCTGGAAAGGAGAATGATTCACCCAAGCTAGAAGCGCCACAAAAACTGAGTCACTGTAGACCCACCATCACTACTGGCTCTAAAAAGAAAATTAGGCAGGTCGTTGTGGTATGTGATTCTGTCCTGAGAGGGGCAGAGGGCCCACTGTGCCATCCTGACCCACTTCACAGGGAGCTTTGCTGACTCCCTGGTGCACAGGTTAAGGATGAAGTAGATGAACTTCCCACCTTGGTAAACCCTTCTGATTGTTATCCAATGTTNGGTAAACCCTTCTGATTGTTATCCAATGTTAATTTTTCAGGTGGGAAGTGATGAGGTTACCAAGAGAAACCCAAAATCATGTAAAAGAGATTTTAGAGCCCTGGGTAGTCTGCTTAAGGGATCAAGAGCACAAGTTATTTTCTCCTGTATTCCTTCAGTGGCAATCAAGAATGAGGAGATGAACAGAAAGAACCATCAAGTTCCAGGATAGCTCCAGGACTGGTATTACAGACAGGGTTTTGGATTCTTCAACCACGGGCTGCCATATGAGACACCTGGCCTGCAGGCATGAGATGGGAGGCACCTGTCCCAGAAGGGAAAAGAATTTTGGGGCAGGAGTTAGCGGGGCTCATTGACAGAGCTTTAAACTAGATATGAAGGGAGAAGGGGGGACAACTGGCTTAGCTAGTGAAAACCCTGGGTATAGTAGCCCAACACCTGTGAGGCACTGTGGCATGACAGATAATCAGAAGGGCTGTCACCCCTCAGTGCTGAAAACTGTGTACTCAGCTCCGTCCCTGAAATGTTTGTACACCAATGCACGCGGTATGGGCAATAAACAGGAGGAGCTGGAGGCCGTTGGGCTGCAGGAAAACTATGATATAGTAGCCATCACAGAAACCTGGTGGGATGACTCCCACAGCTGGAGCATTGTAGTTGATGAGTATCAACGTTTCAGAAGGGCTAGGCAAGGATGAAGAAGTGGTGGAGTAGCCCTCTATGTTAGAGAGACATATGAAGCCATACAAGTGAATGTGGGTGAGGATACAGTTGAGTCACTATGGGTAAGAATTAGGTGTGAAGCCAGCAAGGGGGATACTGTGGTGGGAATCTGTTATAGACCACCCAACCAGGATAAGGAAAGGCAGCTGGGAGAAGTTTCACAGTCACTGCCTGTTGTGATCATGGGAGACTTCAAACTTTCTGATGTCTGCTGAAAATATAACACAGCAGAGAGAGAACAGTCCCAGAGGTTCCTGGAGTGTGTGGAAGATATCTGACACAACTGGTGAAGGAGCCAACCAGGAAAGTTGCCTTCTTGGACCTGCTTCTTGTGAACAGGGAAGATCTTGTGGGAGAAGTAAAGGCTAGAGGTCATCTGGGGCACAGTGATCATGAGTTGACTGAGTTTTCAATCCTTGGAAAAACAAGGAGAGGGACTAATGAAACTGTTACCTTAGACTTCCCGAGGGTGAACTTTGGCCTTTTCAGGAGACTGATTGCCAAAGTCCCTTGGGAGGCTGCCCTAAAAGACATAGGAGTCCAGGAAGGCTGGACATACTTCAAGAGGGAAGTCATAAGGGCACAGGAGCAGTCTATCCCCATGAGACAAAAGATGAGTAGGTGGGGAAGAAGACCACCTTGGCTAAGTATAAATCTTTGCCTACACCTCAAGAACCAAAAAAGAGTCTATGAGCTCTGGAAGAGGGGGCAGGCTTCTCATGAAGAAGGATGTAGTCAAACTCTGCAGAAAGAAAATCAGGAGGCCCAAAGAACAGCTAGAGCTCAACTTAGCTACAGCTGTTAAGGATGAGATAAAAAGTTTCTATAAAGACATTAATAACAAAAGGAGGGCCAGGGAAAACCTCCATCCTGTTTTGGAGTCAGAGGGAAACCTAGTGAGAGATGATGCAGAAAAGGCTGAGGTGCTCAATGCCTACTTTACCTCAGTCCTTCACAATGGAACTAGGTGTTCCCTGGACAAAAGGCCTCATG
>VXBP01009909.1:651-41764 GCA_013400115.1 Rhinopomastus cyanomelas
GAAGAAGAGGCTGAGAGGAGACCTCATCACTTTCTACAACTACCTGATATGGTTTAGGGGTGAAATTGTAAGGTAGGGTAGATGGTTGGACTCGATGATCCCAGGGGTCTTTTCCAACCAGAGTAATTCTGTGATTCTGTGATACTCAAGAAGGCTGAAGCACCTCTCTTGTGAGAGAGCTGGGTTTGTTCCAGGGGGACCTTATTAGTGACCTTCTAGTCACTGAAAGTGGCTGTTAGAAGGCTGGGGAAGACTCTTCACAAGGGCAGGGAATGATAGGATGAAGGCTCATGGTTTGAAACTGGAAAAGGGTAGATCTAGGCTGGACATGAGGAAAAAGTTCTTTAATCTGAGGATGATAGATCCCTGGAACAGGTTGCCCAGAGAGGTGGTGGAGGCCCCATCTCTGGAGACATTCAAGGTCAGGCTGGATAGGGCTCTGGGCAGTCTGGTCTAGTTTCAGGGGATAGGACTAGATGACCTCTGGATGTCTCTTCCAACCCAGTACATTCTGTGATTCTGTAGGTGCAAGCCTGTTTGGGGTACTGGAGAGACTGCTGGTTGTTTTCAGCATGGTGTTAATTATCCTCAGATCAGAGACGATGAAAATGCACAGACTCTGCAGGAGGCTTCAGAGGCAGCTGTTGTTTCAGACCACCCATATTGTTGCTGGCAGGAGCCAGGCTGAAGAAGGGAGTGGAGAGGGGGGATTACTCTCAAAGGTGCTGTGGAGTTTGGGGCTTGCCAGAAGTTAGTAATAGCTTGAGCAGCCCCCTCTGTTGTACTGAAGTGATGCACACACACTGTCAGGTAGGAACAAATGGCTGGAGGGTGGGGATGTCTTGTGTTTATTTTGGATGCTTTTCTAGATGTGCTGTTTCTATGGGTGGTGGAAAGTTCTGACTGAGAGAACAGCAGTGGTGAGAGTTTTGGAGAACCAGAGATTGGGGCAGAGAACAGCTCCATGTCACCATGGAATGATCTTGGAGCACAGCTTGGAGGAAAGTCAATAGGCAAAGAAGGGGCCAAGTGACTGTGACCAGGAGGGAACCTTCCTTTGTGACGGGAGATATGAAAACAAACAAAAGGAGCTACTTTAAAAACAAGACAATCTTTAAGTTCCTCCACAAAAATCCTACTGCAGGGGAGTCAAGCTAGCACAAGAAACTCAGGATGATGCTTCAGAGGGAAGGTAATGAAGGGAAGTGGTTTGTTCTCTAGGACTGAGATGATGTAACTGGGTGCTTGTGTATTCTAGCTTCACAAAGGTCTTTGCTCACCAGGCAGGACATGCTGGTGTGAGACAGTCACAACAGGTTTAACCAGACTGGCAGGGAAAATGTTCACCTTGTTCTACCGGGAGGGTGGTTTCTCTGTGAATCTTGATAATATTGGTTAAATGGAGTACAGCTTCACGATGAGGCAAGAGAATTAATGAGCTTAGCATCCTCTGCTTTTGGTCATCAAACGCCACCGAAGGTGTGGTGTGTCTGAAATGCCAGGAGATGTTAACGCATCCAAACAGGGCATGTGCTCAGAGGATGCAGCAGACCAGTTGGCTTCTACCCAAATTGTTTCCAGCACACCTCAGCACTCGGATTCCTCTGACACTGCACTGAGGATGGTCACACATGCTGGATCACCCGAGTGAGTCTCAGTTCGGCTTCCTCTTGGCGTTGCCAGGATTTGGGCCTGACTCACATAAACAGTGACTTCAATTTGTCAAAACTGTTCCCATGTGAGCTTTAGTGACCTTCGTGCCTTCCTCTGAAGAAGTGGAAGAAATGCTGTACGATGTCCAGCGCAAACCATTCCTGGGGTGAGCAGTGTTGCACCCCTTCTCCAGCCACCTAGAGTGAGCAGTGTGCCGGTTGGTTCTCCCGCAGATGCAAACCTTCAGTGAGGCACTCCAGCACACAGTGGTTAGTGGTTGTCCTGTTCTGGGGTTTTTGGAGAGGGTGTTTGGTTTTTTTTCTTACAAGAATGTATTTTGTTAAAAGATTATTTGGATTTTTACCTTGATGTGGTCAGGTTGCCCAGCAAGAAGTGACTGAAATGCAAGTTCAGGTGCTTTGTGCGGGAAAAATGGCTGCAAAACCCTTGCTAGGACCTGGGAGTCTTCCAGGTTGAAAAAAGACATGGCCAGTGCCCAGCTTCAGGTTTGTGTTCAGGACGACAGCTCAGCCAGAGCATGGAAGGTCCATGTGATCCTTCAGTGATCAGGTTAATCAGTTTGGCCAACTGACATCTCGTACAGTTTAAAGAAGCAGCCGTGTTCAAGGCACGAGGTGATCAGAGGGCTGGAGCAGCTCTCCTATGAGGCCAGACTGAGAGAGTTGGGGCTGTTCAGTCTGGAGAAGAGGAGGCTCCCAGGTGACCTTCTTGTGGCCTTCCAGTATCTGAAGGGGGCTACAAAAAGGCTGGAGAGGGACTATTTAGGATGTCAGGTAGTGACAAGACTAGGGGAAATGGAGCGAAGCTGGAGATGGGTAGATTTAGAGTGGATGTGAGGAGGAAGTTCTTTACCATGAGAGTGGTGAGAGCCTGGAATGGGTTGCCCAGGAAGGTGATGGAGGCCTCATCCCTGGAGGTGTTTAAGGCCAGGCTGGATGGGGCTCTGGCCAGCCTGATCTAGGGTGGGGTGTCCCTGCCCATGGCAGAGGAGTTGGAACTGGCTGATCCTGTGGTCCCTTCTAACCCTGACAGACAGTATGACTTGGTCTGGGTGATCCTGCTGTGGCAGGGCGACTGGACTAGATCTTTTGAGGTCCCTTCCAATCCCTAACGAGTCTATGATTCTGTAAGTCCCTCTCAGCTGTCTGACTTCAGTAGAAGAGGAAGCAAGCAGAGCTTTCTTGCTGCAGAGCCACAGGAACGGGAGCTGCTGAAAGAACAGTGGGATGGCACTGTGGTTGCAGCTGAGAGGGTCGTCAGTGTGGTGCTGCTTGTTGTCGAGTTGGTAACAGCCATTGACGGCACGTAAGAGCACTTAACCCTCCTTGAAGGACAATGTTTTCTCATGTGACCTAGCCACAGAAAAATACGGTGCTTAGAGATGATTTGCTGCAAAACTGGGTGTAGGTGCATACTGGCTTACTGGTTTTTTGTCTATAAAAACCTGTCTTTGTATGAAATACCTGGCATTTTGAAATGACATTTGCAGAGAACTCCAGCGTAGAACTTTATTTCTGCCTCTCAGTCTGGAAGTGACAGTTTCTTTAACAGAGTTGGGTGATGTTGAAAATGTTTGGATTTCTTGTCAGTTGTTACCTCCTCCCTGTTTTCCAGCAGTGTGTGCTGGCAGAGAACCTACTCTCTTGGAGATGTCACAAACTTCAGTCCCTCTTGGAAACAGGGAGTAGAGCTCTGCTCCATTGTAGACAGTGCTGCTGTGTTCAGAACCGCAGCCTGTGCATCCTCAGAGCTTGATGGATCAAGATGCTGGCAGTAGCCTTGCCAGCCTGGGTTGTTGGGAGCTTCCTAGGAAGTAGGTAGTTTCTGCAGCTTGGCACCCTCTCTTCCCTGCCTGGTGTGAACATTTGTTTTGAGATGTCTGTAACTCTGGGGTCCTTCCAAGAACATGTGTTTCAAGAGAGCTGGGGAAACTCCTGCTTGTTCGTCTGTAGTTCAGGTATGACCTGGTGCCACTGTAAATCTAGGCTAATGCTGTTGGGAAGGGAGTGATTGTTACAACAGATGTGTTTGAACTGTCCACAGATTTAAAAGGCTTTTTGTAACTTTGGAGAAGCCTCAGTGTATCCACTGTGTGCCTCACACCTTGTAAACTGGGAAGAAGCCTGGAGTTAACATTGCCAGCAGCTGGCTGCTCCTGATGTGAGTTCTGGCAGTGGTTGGCACCCAGATATTTTCCCCTGTGGTACAGCAGTGGGTTCTTCTCTCAGAAGCAGCAAGTGGGCTCTGACTGCCTCTGTGCTGCTGTGGGTTGCAAGCTTGAGGTTTTGGTGTTGCTGTTGATAAAGTTGGGATAAAGTGTGTTCAGAGTCAGGCTCTGCCTTTTCTGTTAGTCCCAGTTTTTAGAGCAGATAGGTGGGGGCAGTTGAAAACCCACTGTGGGGCATGTGAAAGCTGAGGATACTGAAAGCTTGGAAGCTGGTTGCAGTAGTGGAAAGCTGCACTGTCTGCTCTGACCCTTCATGGTGCCCGTGTTACACCAGGTTGCAGCCTTATTTGCAGAGGTGCTCGGCTCTGTCAGAGATGCCAGGGAGAGAGAGCCAGTCCAGCAGGGAGCAGATGTGTTTCACAGAATTATGGGATTATTTAGGTTGGAAGAGACCCAGTCTATGATCTAGCATCACCACAACCTAGACCATGGCACTAAGTGCCACATCCAATCTGTCCTTAAACACCTCCAGGGTTGGGGACTCCACCTCCCCGAGCAGTCCATTCCAATGTCTAACTACCCTTTCTGTGAGGAAGTACTTCCTAACATCCAGCCTGACCATCCTCTGACAGCTTCAGGCCTTGCCCTCTTGTCCTGTGACTAGTTGCCTAGAGAAGAACCTGACCCCTACCTGACTACAACTTCCTTCAAGTAGTTATAGGGAGTCTGACTTCCTAACCCTTGCCTGGGCCATGTCCAGTAATCTTTAAAGCCATCAGCACTGTCCAGTAGCCCACTGCAGTGCCACTAGATCTGAGATGCTCTGCAACCCTGAGGCTGCCTTGCAAAAGACAGTTCAGGTTGTCTTCCAGGGGAGCTGGGGATGGGTGCCTAGAGACCCTTGGTCAGGTTGGAGGTGGAGGGTGTCAGTGTTCTGGCTGCCTTATGCTGCTCTGTTTTATGTTTCTCCAACACATGAAGTGTTCTTTGTCACAGTGAAGGGGATATTCTAAAGTACTCCTGATGCTCTTGGATGACAAATCACCTGAGGAGAAGGGGTTGGGGGAAGAAAGTGGGAGGTGACTAATTCTACAGCCTCTTCCCTGTCTGAGGAGTACAAGTCAGGGACAACTGACTGAACACACTTAGCTGTTTCCATCCTTCTGTGTGCCAAGCGGCCTGTGGAGGGGAGGAAGAAACCAATCTGCAGTGGCATAGCAGCAAATCATCTCCTGAAGCCTTTGTGAGGTGGTGTTTCAAGCCTGTCAGAACACTGCTGCAACATAAAGAGAGGCTCGTTTCTTGTTGGCTGGCTGAGTTCTGTAGAGAACTCAGAAACCTCATCAGTGGTGCTTTACAATAGAAGGAGAAGTGAACAATGAGCTGCTGCCTGATCCACAAGAAGTCCTAGTACCATGGCTGTGTGGGGGTGCAGCTGAGGAGGAGGGGGAACAGAGGGAACAAATTGTGTTTGCTGCAGTCACTTAGCAGAAAGATGCTGTGTGTGGTCCTCGAGCAACCCCAGGTATCTCATGTGGTAGAGAAAGATGCAGGGACACCAGTAGCTTTTCCCCACAGTGCTGTGCTGTTGCTTAGAGATGGACATGTGAAGACAATCTTGAGACTATTTCTGGTGCTCAAATGGGTCCTTGCAGTTGAGCTAGTAACACCTCTCACAGGTACAGATGGAGCAGATTGCACGGGCTTTGGGTGAAAGCAGGTTTTAGCCTCAGAAGACAAAGGGTTAAAGCGTTGGGTATGAAATGGGAAATTACTGCAGAAAGGAAAAATAAAGAAAACAGAAGAGGCAGCGGTTAATACTCTGGACAGTGGCTTCTCTGATGCCTGTGTAGTAAATCTGCTCAAGAACAAAGTCTTCTCGAAAAGCTGCTGCTTATCACAGAATCATTAGGGATTGGAAGGGACCTCGAAAGATCATCTAGTCCAATCCCCCTGCGACAGCAGGGTCACCTAGACCAACCCCTGTTAACCCTTTTTTCTGAAGAAATGAATGTAATTGCAGTTACAAAACAGGCAGAACTCAGACAGGGGGGTTTGGCTTGTCTCAGCAGAGTTTGCTGGCATTTAAAAGGTGCTACCTGTGATGCAGTCACTCATGTGTTTCAGTTCAGGGGTCACTTGTGCTGCATGAACGTAGGAAATCTTTCCACAGTGGAACAAATACCTAAAGTTTTCTTTTACTTCTT
This sequence comes from Rhinopomastus cyanomelas, assembly GCA_013400115.1. Lineage (NCBI taxonomy): Eukaryota > Metazoa > Chordata > Aves > Bucerotiformes > Rhinopomastidae > Rhinopomastus > Rhinopomastus cyanomelas. The sequence continues at coordinate 6,700 of VXBP01009909.1, forward strand.
ATAACTCTCACCCAAAATGCAGTGACCTGGGCTTTCCCTGCCTGTTCCTTGCAGTTTGTCCCACAGTACTTGGGACACTTAGAGGCAGAACATGGAAACACGTGTTAGTGGGTTTGTAGGGCAGGTCTGCCGTACACCCCCCGTGCTAGGGTGGATGCTTTGGCTGGTTTTCCGTGCCCCAAAATACCTCACGAGAGATCTGTGTATTGTGTGACACGTAGGAAGCTTAGATGTGGATTTAAAGGAAAACACAGTGATTTCTCCCTCTTTCAGACACACGTGGTATCAGCAGCACGTGCTAGGGCTGTGCTGCAGGGTCACTGTAACCTGCCAGGGGAGAGGAAATTTGAAGCAATACAAATATCCTGTCTCCAGCACAGTTTCCTCACGTGATTGTTGTTTTTATTGGAATGGCTACTGAAAATTGTATGAGAAAACGTGCTGTGTCAGAGACTCACAGACTGGTGGGGTTTGGAATGGACTTGTAGAGATGATCTAGTCCAACCCCCGTGCTAAAGCAGGTTTACTAGAGCAGATTGCACGGGATTGTATCCAGGGGGGTTTTGAGCATCTCCAGAGCAGGAGACTCCACAGTCTCTCTGGGCAGCTTGTGCCAGGGCTCTGTCACACTCAAAGAAGATTTTCCTCATGTCTAGATGATGGAACTTTTGTGTTCCAGTTTGTGTCCGTTGCCTCTTATCGTGTTGGGGGGTACCACTGAGAAGAGCCTGGCCTCAGGCCTCAGTCACCCGCCCTTTAGGTACTGAAAAGATTTCCCCCTCAGTTGGCTTCAGGCTAAACACAACTAGTTGTCTTAGCCTTTCTTCATAAGTGAGACACTCCAGTCAGCTCATCATCTCTGTAGCCCCCCACTGCACTCTCTCTAGTACTGCCTGTCTCTCTTGACCTCGGGAGCTCACAGCTGGACAAAGTACTCCAGATGTAGCCCATACCCATTCGTCCAGACAGGGAAGATGCAAGGAGAGATGCAATGCCCTCAACACGTCAGACCTCATCGGGCTCACACAGAGCATCTTTTAGGAATGTCTTTGCAATGGAAGCGATTCATTTGGAAAAATGCCGTCGGAGCACTTGGCTCTGCTGCGGCGAGGCCGCTCCCCGCGCTGGCGGTGCCGTGCCTGTATGCAGTGGCTGAAATCCCTGTGCCCTTGCGGCGTGCCTTTTGGGGGAGCTCGCCGGTGCGGGGACATCGTACGCAGAGCACAGCGGAGCGGTCGTGGTCTGGTGGGAGATCTCCTGCTTTTCCTGTGCAGGCTTACGGGAAAGCCTGCTTGTCAGACTCCTCCCAGTCTCTAGCCAAACAGCTGTGGGGAAAAGATAGCACTAGGGATCTTCTGGGCTTCTCTCACGGGGAGTCTCTGGCATGTCATTGCTCAAGTGTATCACCAGTTTGATGCCTGTCACCTACTGGGATAACGACCCGTATTTAGCAGTCAGAGCTGTTAGAGGTGAATCTGAGCATTGCTCTGTGCTCCTGTGTAACTGACTTCTTGGTTTGGGTAGTTTCCTAATTCCGTGTGTCTGTAGGTGGAGGTATGCCTGGGTGCTGTATGCACTGTGTGATGGATGTTGTCTTCTAAGAATTTCTCAAGGATACTTTTATCTTTTCTTCCAGATTGTCCCCAGCCACCACAGCCTGAGAATGGAGGTTACAAATGCCATCCAAGCCCTTGCAACAACCCTCTGACTTCAGGCAGCGTAATAGAGTATCTGTGTGTTGAAGGCTACATGCTGAAGGGAGATTATAAATACCTGACCTGCAAGAATGGAGAGTGGAACCCAGCCATGGAGGTCAGCTGCAGGCTCAGCCCGGGTGAGTGCTCCTGGACTCTGGTGGGACAGTCAGCACTGCCCCTTGCCTTGGCTTTTCAGATTATTCTTAAACACTTGAACCCCTGTAATGCTGAGGAAGTCCCTACAGCTGCCTCCCGTTGCTCCAGCAATTTTACAAGCACAGCTCTTTATTCAGAACACCTCATCTCTAACAGCCTGTCAGATGCAGGCTGAGTTCCTCACACAGAGAGATAACCCATGGAAAAGAGTACGAAGAAGGCAACTCGTTACTTATGTGGAGCCTCTTGTTTTGACAGCTCTCGTCCCAGCAATGGGTGAGGGCCCCAACTGAGGCATTTTCCACACCGTCTGGTTTTGCTCCTGATGGCTTTGACAGTCCATCAGCTCAGTGGTGTTACCCCTCAGCCCACAAGTGTCTGTGAGTCTGGAGAGCCAATCTTCTTTCACTGCTGGTGACATCAGGAGATTTTTTAGTTGGCTTTCAGTCAGATCTGCTCTGCATAACCCAACCCTTACCACCGTCTACCAGCTCCCATGGCCGGCTCGCACTGCTTTTCTGTCACAGAGTCACAGAACTGCCTTGTGTTTTTCCAGAGGACCCTTGTACGTGCATGTTTTATTTTAGGTTCCCTTTAGAACTGCTGGAGAGGTTTCAGCCTGAGCTCTGAGCTGTCTTCTTTAAGCGGTAGCTAGTGTATCTTGACTGTTCAGGAAACTCGAGCTCCTCACCCGTGCACCCAAGGGTAACTCCTGAGAGCAGGCAGTGTGGGTTTTTCCCTTTCCTGTGGTTTTAAGGCAGTGGATCATTCTACCTTGTGTTCTTGGTTTTGTAGAAAAGGACTCTCCTCCAGCAATTGGAGTCCCCACACTGTCCATAGTAGCCTCCACGGCAAGCTCTGTCGCCCTGATTCTGCTCCTAGTCGTGCTGTTTGTTTTGCTGCAGCCAAAGCTGAAATCGTTCCATCATAACCGGTGAGTGTCACTGGGGTTTGGGGGTGCTCAGGGGTGTCTGTTTCTCTGTGTGAGAAGGTAAGGTACTCGGTTTAGGTCTTCCTTTTAGAACAACTTAGCTCTTCTGTTTGAACCCTCTCAATGGCAGCTCTGCCCAGGAGTCTGAAGCGGCGCGCTGCGGCAGCCAGCTGCAGTCCCTGGGACAGCGGGTTCCTCGTTCTTTCTTTTCTTGGCTTTGGAAGCGCAAAGTTGCGATCCTTTCGGGCCAGCTGTCGATCGGTCTCCTGCCTTTTCTAGCCTCGGGTGAGCCGCTGAAATGTGTATCTGGGCATCTCCCCCAGTCTGGGCAGGATCCTTCAGACACTAATGCAGGCAGTACTGCTCGTTAGAGCCTGCCCTTGTCCTCTCCTGGGGGAGGAGAAACCCCCCCGACCTGAGTTCGTGGCTGCAAGAAGGGGACCCAGCCATAACCCTGTTGCCTGCCGAGGTCAACAAAGTCACTGTGGAGTCTTCCAAACCAGCTACTGGTACTCCCTAAATAAGAGCTGAGGCATGGTTGTCCAGCAGCTGGAAGGCTGAGGTGAGGCCCTGGAGAAGTCCAAATGCTGAGCCTTGGTGATTCATCCTGTGCCAGTTGCAGAGCTGCCTGCCCTGCCCTGCCAGAGGTTATCTCCCCAGCAGCAAGCGTGGCAGAACAGGCAGTGCTGGGTGCTGCAGAATGCAGCAGTGGGGAAAGCTCTTTTTATTTGCCAGCTGCCACAGAAGAGGGCTCTGAGTCATGAGCTTTGTCAGATTTAGCTGTGGAGGCAGGTGAGGTGGGAAGAACTGTAACCTTTTCAGCTCTTGCTCAATCCATCAGACACTGTGAATTACTGCCCCTGCTTGTGTTTATGGCAGATCACAGTAGGGCTGCGAGGTTGTGCTTGCTTGACCTTGTTACACCCCTGTTGGTGTTTGTCTGTTCTCCTCTGAGTAAGTCAGTGGTAGAGGGCTGCTGTGGGAGGCTGCTGGGGTTCTCAGTAACATATAGGTATATAAATAAAAATGCTCAACTTTATTTTTCTTCTTTTTCTTTTCCTCTTTGCTTTGTTTTCTTGAGGCGAGACCAAGGTGTGTCTGGAGATCAGGTCTCTATCATGGTGGATGGTGTCCAGGTGGCCTTGCCGTCCTATGAAGAAGCGGTGTACGGCAGCACAGGAAACTGCGTTCCACCTTCGGACTCCCGGGTGCAGATTGTCCTCTCGGAGGGAGCTGGGCAGAGTGGAACCAGAGAGATGCAGCAGCAGGACCAAAGGGCTTGCAACAGCTTTGAAAGAGAAGATGAGTCTCCTGGACGTTCTGGACTGTGTGAAGCCAGTGGCTCTCAGCGCTCTGAAACTGTTCTTGTTCATCAGGCTGCTACCTCCTCCTGGGTAGCTGGCATGGCTAGCAGTAGACCTGCACACAAAGAGGTCCAGGACTCAGAAAGCAGCGACGTACAGAGCCTTTTATCACTCACATCCTCCGAGGAATACACAGATGGTATGTGATGAGGCAGGGAGTGCTGCAGGAGGCCTTTGCAGGAGTAGGTTCTGCAGGTGACTACCTGGGATGAAAGTGGCAAGGGTTGTCCCTGTGCATGTCAGGCACTGGAGGAGCTTTTAGAGAGAGGTGTCCCGCTCTCCGTGGCACGTTTCACACCGTAGGTGTGTGAGCGCTGTTTAGTACTTTCTTCTGAATCATGCAGCACTCCTAAGGGCTGGAGGGCACTGGGGCAGGCTGGCAGGACTGTTGGTGCTCTGCTGCTCGCTCCTCTTGTCACAGCAGAGGGTTTTGCAGAGAAAGGCCAGTCTCCAGCTTCACAGAGCAAACGTGCCAAATAACCGTGCTTGTGGAAAGCAAGTTGGGAGTGGGATGATGATCTTGGAATACAAAACTTCTGTGATGTTTGGTCATGTTTATTAGACCCTTAGGAAGCAGCTTCCTCCCACAGAGCGTACAGTGCCTTGACTTGCAAGAGGACCTGGAAGGGATGTGCTTGAGCTGATAGCGCAGGGCAGAGGGTTCAAGGGTTGGTGCATCTTGTGTTCTTCTCTCCTGCCCTGAAGGAAGCTTGCAGAGACAGCCAATGGCTTGTGGGGAGGGACTAGGGGAGCTGGGCTTTATTCTGTTGAAGCAGCAAGTAAGGTCTAAGCCAACAACTGGCACTCACTTTCCAGGCAGTTAGAAGGACCGTGGAGCCAGACTCTGCTCAGCCAGGAGGTAGAACGCGGGGCAGTAGCCACAGGCTGCAACTCGACAGATTCAGGCTGGGCATTAGGAAAATACTTTGTGTTGGCGGTTAGTGCAGGACCAGAGGGCACACAAAGAGGTGGTGGAGTCTCTGTCCTAGGAGAAATTCAAGGCTGGAGCTGGCAGTCTTCCTGTTCCCAAAGACAGGCTGGAGTAGACTCCGCCGAGGTCCCTTTGTGCCCTTCTGGGATGACAGATACTATCACGTTATGGAAGTGGGAGTCTGCCTTGATTTCAGCAGAAGTTGTTCTGGGGTGTGTTCAACTGCAGAAGTTTGACTGCTTTTTCTGTTGTCTTTTTCTCTCCTCACCATTCAGATATTCCCTTACTGAAGGAAGCTTGAGGCCTGCTGTGTTTGTCCAGACTTCTTCTTGGATCTCTTCCTTTTCCCATTCCCCTGCCTTCTGGGACAGAAGCACTCTGTGCAGCCTTCCCCATCCTTGCGAGCTGTGCCCTGGATACCTCCAAGCAGAGATGCCCTCAGCTGAAGATCCAAAGGATGTTGCCAGGCTGCATCCTGGATGCACCAGCGGAGTTGGTGCAGCGCTGGCTTCCCCATTCCATCAGCATCAGGAGCTCAAGGAACAGAGCGGATGTGAGCTCTCCTCATCCCCAGCCAGATGTTTGACAGCAGTTTCTGAAGAGCTGCTCTTTTCTTGTGCCTTTCTCCTCCTCACACCGGCTTGTTGCAGCTTATCGGTCCCTCTAGCCCTTCCGCTGTCTGGGGAGCAGGGGCTGAACCCGTTTGCTCCTGTGGCACAGCCACTGTTTATCTATCCGCGTGTGTGTTGTACAGGCTCTTCCCTCAGCATCTTCTCGGTGACAGTGCAGGACACCGTGCCCTGCTGGGACTGGAGCTGGGCTTGGGAGGGATCCCAGGTAAGGGTCAGCTCGTGATGTCTAGAAGCGCCTCAGATGAGACGGGCTGTGCAACAACGTAGCTGTGCAATAACAGTTCATTGACAATTGCTAGAGCACTGAAGGCTGAAAGTCCAGGGTGTGCAAATGTCCTCTGCCCCTTCTCAGAAATCAGCTGCAGGAACCCATTCCCAAAAATCACTTTCTTCTCTTCCTGTGCAGGCCCACCTGACTGTGCTGTTTCTAGAAGCTGGAGCTGAGACTGTACCAGGACTGTGTTGCAAATAAAACAACCCTTTTGGTTTTGCTGTGGTGCCAGAGCTGCTCCTGGTGTCAGGGTGTAGAGGAGCTTTGGAGAATGGCCAGCGTTTAACATGGTCCAGAGAGCTGAGGGGGTGACCTGGAGTTAACCTTGTGTTAGCTGTGAGTTAGCCTTGCTCACTGAGGCACTAGGACTGGACCCACATGCGTGGCCCTGCTGTTCTAAAGAAGTTCTGTGTCTCAGGGCCTTTTTGGTGAAGGCAGCTCTAAAGCTCAGGATCCTGTGGTCAGAGCTTGGGAGAGATCATTTGGAAGCAGTTCAGGTGTTTGAAAAACATCAGGAGTAAATATGGCTGTGGGTGGTGAATGCCTGGAACTGGTGGAACAATCCCAAATCCCCTTTCCAGCCACACTGGGACCTTGGTACCCGAGTCCTGGGCAGCTGCCACGGCCAAGGCTGGTGTGTCTTCCTAGCTCTGCGCAGCGAGAGCCTTCTGGTCTATCCTCATGGGCTGCAGTGGGCCCACAGAGGAGGGCTTTCAGCAGGGGGTGAGCAGCATTTGGAAGGTCTCTCTTAAACGCCGGTTGTTGCCGTGAGGGCAGGTTGGCTACGCTGACAGCGGTGCCAGAGGACACCACATCTTATCCCTGACCCTTTTCTAAGGATTGCTTTGTGTTTCTGGTAGCAGAGAGAAGAAAATCCAGAGACACATGTACCTGTGTCCCAGTTACCTGCAGCAGAGCTGAATGTCTTGGTTGCTGTTACCGGGACTCTCTTGCAGGAAGCTGCATTTGGCTGCTGTAGGTGATCCTGCGGTAGAAGCATTGTGGTGGTTGGGAGGTCCTTCAGTGGCGAGGTCTGAACACTGTTCCACGGGACTGGTTTCAGCAAGAAAAGAGAGTTGGAGATGCATCTACCTTGCCATCACTCTCTGCAAGTAACCAGAAAAGCGTTTGCCCTGTGAGAAGCTGCTAACTTTTTATTTGAGTTGTAGGAGCAAAATGTCATGGCCTTACACATCCCATGGTAATGTACAGGTAGCTAGGGATGCTCTCTTGGCTTTTGGTTTGTGATCCTCACCATCTTCATCCTTGTTGCTCCAGGAGCAAACCATCTGCATTTGGTACAACACCTCTAAGTCTCAAATGACTGTGGCTTAGCTCCAGTTTGTGGCAGTGGGGTCTGGCTGCAGTATCCAGCCACATTCCCACTGCTCCTGCTCCTGACGAGCTCTTAAATCCCAGGACACCTGGAATAGCTCGTGCCTGTGGATGGAAGAATCCTGTTTTCCCTATCTTTGTTTTAGAGGGATGCTACTAATTCTGAAAGCATTTTAAACTTCCTTCCCCAGTGTTCAAGTTACCCTGTGCTAACAGGAGGGTTTGAGAAAGCCTTTTGGATGGTTTGGGTGATACTTGTGTCCAGTGTGGATGGTGCAAGCGGCCCCTCCTTCTACAGCGGGTGGGGCTGCCCGAGAGGGCAGATGTCATTCACACTTCTGCTGCTGAAAGTTTAGAAAATAAGCTGTGGAGGGTTTGTGCTGAGTTTGTAACTCACACCTTGGGAGTGGTCCAGTCTTGAGCAGACTGTCTCATTCACGTGTTCATCAGTGATGGAGGGATCCAGGAGTAGTAGTGGGGAGGGAGTGTGAAGGGAAACAAAGTGACTTCTCTCCAGCCAGCTCAGAGCAGGAGGATGCTCACAATGCACGTGGAGTCCTGTCCACTCAGACTGACCCTGAGCAGTCGAGGAGCAGAAGTCAGGTACATGCTGCCTTCATGCAAGGGTCAGTGCTTTAACTCTGTGCTTGCTAGCACTGGGCTGGTGGGAGAATCCAACAGTGAGGCTGGACTTTGCCCTGCCAGCACTAAGCACTGTATGTCCCTGCCTCCTCTCTCCTGCACAGCACGTGGTGGTCAGTTTGGGAGCTGAAATGTGGTCTGGGTGGAGAAGAGGAGGAAGCAAGCTGCACAGGAGAGTGGTTTCACTTCCATTCACAAAGACAAATGGGGGAAACAGCTTTCCTAGGGAAGGGAACTGTGGAGCTGGAGGGAAACAGCAGTATCTTGTGACCAGGCTTAAACGGGCAGTTTTGCTGGCTGGCAGCTCCCAGGCTGCTGTGCTCTGCTGGCTGGTAAGCCCAGCTGGTGCTTCCCTTAGGAAACAGACCCCAAGGACCCCCGTGAGCCCCAGCACAGAAACCAGCGTGGGTGCATCACATTCCTCTTGCCCAAGCCCTCAGCTTTAGGAGTAGGGGAGCAAGGCCCAGCCTCAGTGATAGTCAAGTGTCTGTTACTCATTAATGTTTGGTTTAGTTCTGCGGAGGCCGAAGGATTGGTTAGTCTTTGGGGCAGAGATTTAGGAAAGACTCAACTGCATGGTCCTGTCTTTGCTTATGGGAGCAGGGGCTGAGGCTATAAAGTCCCTCAGCCAGGAGCTCTGCTTTATCTTAGGAACCTTCTTTAGCTCCAAGCAAAGGGGGTCCCCTTGGGCTGTTGCCACAGGCAGATGCAGGCTGGATCTCTCAGTGTGGTGGGTGGGGAGGAGGGTGAGGAGTTCAGCCTTGCGGGATGTAACGCAGGACGGTTTTCTGAGGAGTTTGGGTTTCTTTTCCCCTCTGGTGGGGCCACAGCCTCCTTCACCTTTTGTCTGGCAAAAGAATTCAAAGGGAGGCACTTTTTCTTATTTAAGACTCCTGACATAATCATCTCAAACTGTGTCAGACAAACATGCTGGATCCTGTGATAATCGAGAACATCCAAATTAATCCCCTTGGAAACATAAAAGCAGCACTTGGCTGGAAGGTTTCAGTTCTTCTCGGAGCCTGACGGGCTGAAAAATGGGGGCATTTCAGAAATCCAGAATGTTAGGTGCAATAGAAAAATCTCTCTGCTCCCTCCCTTCCAGTTGCACGGTTACTCGTTGGGTTGTTTAGATCACAAAAATGCACCCTCCCGTGGTGTTGACAGCCCGAGTGTTGCAGAACTGGACCAGCCTGAGAGAAGCAGAAGGTGCAGCCAACAGTAACACAGGGGAAGCAGGTCAGTCTCTTGCCTGGCTGTGCACTGGGAGCTCAGCTTGGCGAGCTGGCTCGGATGGGTTTGTGCATCCTCGTTCTAAACAGCTTGTGTCTCCACATCACTGACCACAGAAGAGGTGAAAAACAGAGTCGTGAGGAGCCTTACTGCAGCACATGAGCCTGTGGAGTTGTTCAATCTTCAGGAGTTTGGGAGGGAGAGAGCTTGGTGCGTTCTTATCCTTAACCACAAGGGAACCTGCTGTGTAGAAGGCAGCCTTGTGAGCCGTCCTGCTGCAGTGTCGTTCCCTGACGCCTCCCCCAAGGCAGCTTCTTAGCCTCACAGCTCCAGTGGGCAGAGTTGCTTAAAGCATCCTGAATTTTCACTTGGCCTTTTGGCACCTGGAAGAGTCAGATGTGTTAGGAAGAAATCCATCCATGTGTTTGGGAAGGAACCGTCCCAAGATGCCTCCAGAGGTGGATGTCTGGGGTCAAGAAGAACAAGCGGACGATGAGAGCAGCAGGCTCAGCCCTCGGGGAATGATCTGGGATGGTGAATTCACTAGCAGTGAACAGAAAAAGGGGGCACAAGGAAGGGGTGCAGCTGTGCTGCAGGCTGAGGAGCAGGGCTGTTCACAACGGGATCGTGAGGAGCCTTGTGCTTTGTGTAGATGGTGCAGCAGGCAGCAGCAGGCTCGCCACGCGCAACCACCCCAGTGTACAACTGGTTGGGCACACGTGGGCTCCCTCGCTGACCTTTGTCAAACTGGTTTGCAAAGCTTGGCTTTCTGTTCCAACAGCAGTAGTTGTTTTTAAAAAAAACAAACAAGAACAAATCTGCCTTAGATACTCAGTCCTGGTAACTAATCAAATCCATTTCACTCCCTGGTTTCTGTGTATAAATGCAATAAGTCCCACTTTGCACATCTTGCCTCACCCCCTCTTCACCCTTGGGCTCTTCGCCAGGGGACAGCAGACTCAACTTGCTCCTTGTGAACACTCCTGACTTGCAGAAGACCTGAGGTAGAAAACACCTGTGCCCTGATGCCCTTGGGAAGTGCAGACAGGCTTCCTGGAGCAGGCTTCCCCTCGTGGTGTATTTTTAGACAGGAATAAGCCCTTTCTGCTCCTTCATGCCCTCCTTCTGCAGGGGGGTTGGATTAGATGACCTTTAAAGGTCTCCCGCAGCCCGACGCTGGAATTTCCAGAGTCAGTGATTCTGAACTGTCTGCGCAGCAGGAGTCGTGGGGCGGCGGGTGGACGCTGGTGGCTGCTGATGCGGAGGGGAGGGGAGCTCGATGGCCTCTGCGCGTCGATCTTTTCTTTACTGCCCGTGTTTTCTTTTGCTCCGAGCGGCACCGCTCTGGGATCATCTGCGGAACGGTACTCCGTGCATCGGTGGGGTTTGAAAGCAAAACCATACCTGACGCTGCGCAGGATGTCACCCCGTCGGTTTTATTTCACTTCTTTTGCTTTCTTTTCTGTCTGTTTTCTGGTATCCTGTACATTGCAGTGGGTGTGATGATAGTATTTTAATATTTGTACAAAGTTTAATTTAATTGTTCTCTGTATATAACTGCATTTCTAAATTAAAAAAAAATCTTTTGAAGTGAAACTGCAATCTTTTGTTGGGTGATTCTTGTTTTTAACTGCTTGGGGCCTTGTGGACTGGAAATCCAGTAAATCCTCAGCGGAGCTTCCGTAGTGCAGCATCTCCAGGTCCTTGCAGTGGGGCAGCCCTGCAAAGATCAGGATGCAGCTAAAGCTAAGGATACTTGGGGAAGTGGGCTTGGGGGTGCAGGGTTGGTGTGTAGGATCGCCTGCTTCCAAAAATACCCTCTACTGCCAGGAGCACAGTCCATACTGCATGAGGAAGTGGGCCAGGCTGGTTCAAGTGCTCTTCCAGGGGGGCTCTGATCACCCAAGTGCCACCAGGATCTGTCATCTTGGCTGACAGAGTGGTTGTCTTTAGCAGATGCTTCTCAGCCTGCATGAGGCTAGGCACGGAGTTGGGTTGGGTTGACCCGGAGCACTGTGCCCGCAGAGCAATTCACTGCTGTGGTGCAGAAAGACCCTCCGCAAGTGCTTCTGCTCCCCCAGATAAAACAGGCTGTGCAGACCAAATTGCTGTGCAGGGGAGCAAGCAGCAGCAGTAAAGCAAGAAGAGCTGAGCGTGCAGGAGACACGGGCTGGATGAGAGCCAGGGAGGCCTCAAAGAGGGAGTAAGGTTGGGTCTCAGTTTGGTGTGAGGTGAGAAGATGTTTTGGGGAGCGCTGCGTAGTTTTCCTGCAGTCCTCTGCTTGCTGGGCCTGGAACCTGCTCTGGTGACAGGCACCAAGATGCGATGGCTGCTACACGGTTTCCACCCTCGAAGGGGCCCTTGTGAATACTAAAGCAGACAGTGGGAAAGGGGAAGGTGAGAAGGGTTAAAGGGGTGATGTGTGGTGTGAGAGGGCTTCAAGGAGGAAGGAGTCAGGAATACAGTAAACAGCTGATTGATCCTGGAGACTAGCTGTGGAGAGCTGTGTGTGCACAGGAAGAGGATGTCACTTTTAGAGCAAAGAGCTGTCATTGGCAAAACACTAGTGCAGAGCAGGGAGCAGAAGAGCACAGGGAGATGTTGGGGCGAGACCTCCCCAATACAGTGTCTGAGTGCAGAGGGTTGGGCTGGGTGCAGGCTCTGCTCTTCCCTTCCCTGGGCACTGCTGCTGCACGGGTTGGACGGCAGAAGCAGAAGCCGTGCAGGAGCGGACACTGCTTGTTCTGCTGAGCCTACACGCTGACCTTCTTGGTGATTGTTGTCTTTGCTTCCAAGACCTGCGGTAGCATTGCCCTTTGAGGACTCCACTGGTGAGTGTTCCTTGCGCTTAAGGAAATGTGTCGGTAACGGAAGGGGAGGTGAAGGCAAGAGGAGATACTTTTGTCCAACTTGTTTAAAACGAGACCCTTAAAGACGGTCCGTGATGTTTGTATACTCATGCCCATGACTTTTATCCGCTGGATGGACGTGCAGGTTAAAGAGAAAGGAAGAGGTGGCATCTGCTTTTCTCCTATTTCCATGTATTGCTTTAAGTATTCCCAAGGTCACGGCAAGCTGACCCTCCTGCAGTTCTCCAGAGTTCTGCATCCCGTGCCTGCCCTCCTCTAGCAGACAACTGGCCTGTGGGCGCTGGTGGTCTCCAGGAACTGCTTTCACATCATCACTCCCTTTCACTGGGCTGTGGTCTCCTGCCACAGCAGTTCTGGTAGCCAAGAATTCGCCTCTGCAGCTCTTAACTACTAGACACATTGGAAATAACCCATCACCTTTGGTTCGTCTGCAATGAGAAACGGCTGTGGGAACGAAGCATTGAGGGTAGGTGGTCTGGGAGGTCCTTCTGAACACTGGGTCTTCTGGCTGCAGGGCACAAAGACCGTGGCATGCAGCAACACCTCTGCTTCCGGAAAAGCAGCCTCATTTGAAAGACCTCAACCCTGCCACAGAGCTGCTCGCAGAAACTTGCTCAGAAAAGGAGTTAGATGGGCTGGCGTGGCTGCTGCTTCACAGGTACACGAGGCAGATCTGACCTGAATTTTCACGTCTCTCTCTCCCTGTCTGCTGGAGGATGAAACGCTCAGCTGTTCCCTAGTCATGGCTGCTTTTAACTTGCTTTCCTCACCTTTTCGAAGGGGTCGGTTTGCTCTGGAGCACTGTGCATGCAGAGCTAACCCTAACCCTCTTTTTTTTTTTTAACCATCCCCTTCCTCTTCCCCACCATCCCCTGGCTTAGGGGGGAAGACCCCCCCATGAGTGCTCTGTCCATTCCTCTGCCCCCCCAGACAAAACAGGCTGTGCAGGCCAAGTTACTGTGCAGAGGAGCAAGCAGCAGCAGTAAAGCAAGAAGGGCTGAATGTGCTTTCTTCTTACCCAGTCGGGGTGTCCAACAGTTGAGCCACAAGCCCACCTTTTTCTTGCCTGGAATGTGAAAATGATTAGGTAAAACTGCAAAGCTTAAAAATGGTCTTTTCTTTAAACAGGGAGTGAAACCTGCAAACATCCTTTGGTTTTTTTTTTATTTTATTGTTCTGTTTTGAGAGGCGTTCTTGAAAAAAGCCCGACCCGAAAGAGGACCAGCCACAGCTCCAGTGCGGCCGTCAGGAGCACTCTGGGTTTCCCTGTCTGGTCACAGTGTGTCACACGCCGAGTGCAGAGCGCTGGCACCGGCTCACTGTTCTCCACTGTGAAGCTGCCTGGCAGAGCCAGTTCCTCCTGCCCACTCTGCTGTCTCAGCTGGGGTCACGGAGAGCTGCATTTTGACTGGACAAGGAGTCCGTTGTCCTTCCCCTCTCAGCAGAGCAGCCTGGAGCGGCAGAGTCCGGTAACGTGAATTCCGCCTTCCCCGAGAGCAAGGGCTCCCAGGAGGTTAACTTGCCCCAACAGCTGGGAAGGAGGGGTGGGAGGCACCCAGGGGAGCAACCGTGTGTCTGGCACTGGGATATTTGTCATTTCAATCAGCTGGAAGGCAGTTTAACTCAGACACGGGGGAAACAGAGGGGAGGTCACACAAAAGCAGTGAAATTATCTGAGGCTGGAAGGACTTAGATGTATTTATCCCCTTTTATCTGTTCTGGGGTCTTGGCTGAGCAGGGATTACGGCTAAGGAAAGTTGGTCTGCCAGTCAAAGGGAACGGTCCCCAGGGAGTGAAAGAAAGGCTTTGGGGGCTCGTAATTCAATGTGACAGGATGAATTCTGACAGGCAACAGGGGTTAAGCAAAAAAATTCTTCCTCCTGATGTCATCTGTTAAAGTGATTTCCCACAGGGAGCTCAGCGGAAGCTCTGGCTCTTGATTTGTCTCTATGCCGGGGAAAGGAGAGGACGTCCTTTGCTGTGCTTTAGGAAAGGCAGGAGGTGCTGCTGAGGAACCAGGGCAAGTTTTGAGCCATGGACTGGCCTGCCAGGCTCTTTGCCTTCCAGCTTCCTGCCTGCCACGAGCACTGGGCTCTGCCTGCTGCTTATGCCAGCACTGGGATTTGACAGCAGTAACAGAGAACTGCCGGTGCATGTGCTGGGAGTTAGCAACTGGGGATGTTGGGGGGTTGTGTGGTAGACCCAGATCCCTGGAAAGCTGATGTGGCTTTATTTAAAATTAGTTATCTAAAGCACTGTGCGGCTCAGGAGGTGCAGGGGATGGATGCCTTGCCTGCTTCAGAGCTGCAGAAACAGCACCAACTCAAAGAAAGCTCCGCACAGCCATGCCTTTAGCTGCTGGCGGGCACACACGCAGGACACCGGGATGGCCAAATGCTTTCCTCTAGAGGGATAGGTGCCGTGCGACCTTCTGGATGGTCTGGCAGTGAAAACAAATAGAAAACCTGCCTATTCCCCAAAGTATTTATCAGCTCTAAACCGCCTCAAAATGTGCTTCCAACACTGGGCTCCCTGGCCATTGTGCCGGTTAGCAAAACCCTTGAGCACCGAACAGAGAATTAATTTTTGCCAAAATAAACCTTAGGAGGAAAGACACAGAGAGCTGGGGCTCTTTACTTTGAAGAAGAGGAGGCTGAGAGGAGACCTCATCACTCTCTACAACCACCCGAAAGGACAGTGTGAAGAGGTTGGTGCTGGTCTCTTCTCACAAGCAATTAGTGATAGATCAAGAGGGAAGGGGTTCCAGTTACAACAGGGAAGGTTTAGACTTGATATTAGGAAAATTGTTTTGACAGAAAGGGTGGTCAGGCACTGGAATGGGCTTCCCAGGGAGGTGGTCGAGTCACCATCCCTGGAGGTGCTTAAAGATCATTCGGATGAGGTGTTGAGGGATCTGGTTTAGAGGTGAACTTGTAAGGTTGGACTCGATGATCCGGGGGGTCTTTCCAACCGGAGTGATTCTGTGATAAAGGGATGTCCTCAGCTCAAGCTGCACAAGCAGCAGAGTCCCTGACCCGAGTGTAGAGTTTGGGCAGGCAGCTGCACTGTTGTTGATGTTTCCTTGTGGGAGGCGACACCAATCCCTGTGCCAAACGCGCAAGCGTTTTGGAGCCACCCCTGGAGAGGGCAGAGCTAATACAAACAGATCGTGATTCGCCGACAGGAACCAGCCACCAGCGCTCCTGGCCTTGACCTCTGCAGCACCCTGGCCACCTCAGCCTGCCCGATTGTGCTGTTGTGTTCTGAGCTGGAGCAGGAGGGCTCTGCTCTTCTCTAGCTCTGCATGGAGAAAGTGCACTCCAGTAGGCCCAGCACAGGGCGTTAGCAAACCCAGGGCAGTGCAGATGCCGCTGGTGAAAGGTCTTGGAACTGAGCTGTTCTCCTGTGAACCTGGCACATGGCTAGAAACTGAGTGATGCTTCTAACTAACCGTGTCCATAAGCTGCTGAAGGCAGATGTTTTGTTATACTGACCAGCTCATAGAATCACAGAATGGTTTGGGCTGGAAGGAACCTCAGAGATCAACCAGTTCCAACACCCTGCTGTGGGCAGGGACATCTCTCACCAGACCTGGTTGCCCAGGGCCCCATCCAACCTGGCCTTGAACACTTCCAGGAATGGGGCATCCACAACCTCCCTGGGCAACCTGTTCCAGTGCCTCAGCACCCTCACAGGGAGGAATTTCTTCCTGAGATTCAATCTAAATCCCCCCTCTTTTAGCTTCAAACCATCTGCCTCGTCCTGTCACTGGAGTCCCCAGAAAACATCCCTCTCCGGCTCTCCTGTAGCCCTCACTGGTCCTGGAAGACTGCTACAAGGTCCCTCTCGGAGCCTTCTCTTCTCCAGGCTGAACAGCCCAAATTGCCCTTGCCTGTCCCCACAGGAGAGGCGCTCCACCGCTGTCTCACAGCCCCTGGCAGGGGAAGAGCACTCCAGAGGGAAATTCTCTGTTGCGGATATGGTGGAGATGCAGAGTTGACTCCTCTGACAGCAGAGCCTGGCAAGGGCTTCTTCAAGAAACAAGCGTAGTAGCCTTGAAAACTGAGCTGGTAAAACTGAAGAAGAACGAACTGCAAGAAGGAGTAGCTGGGAGCAGAGACCTCCTGAAGCAAGCCTGCCACTGAGCTGACTGCGGCATCCAACTGCATCTACAGAAAGACCAAGTGTTGCTGTCTTTAGGCCACGTGCAAACAAAGAGCTCTGCATCTGGTGTGAGTACTGACAAAGGCTTGTCAGGCTTCAACACACCTTTTCAGAGGACACTGGGCAGCATAAAGAATCCATGGAAAGTAGGCAGAACACCTGGCTGGTTAAACACAGCTTGTTTTCCAGCAACACCTCTCTGAAGGTTGGAGTAGATTTAGAGTGGATGTGAGGAGGAAGTTCTTCACCGTGAGAGCGGTGAGAGCCTGGAATGGGTTGCCCAGGGAGGTGGTGGGGGCCCCATCCCTGGAGGTGTCTAAGGCCAGGCTGGATGGGGCTCTGGCCAGCCTGGTCTAGGGTGGGGTGTCCCTGCCCATGATGGGGGGGTTGGAACTGGATGATCAGGTGGTCTCTTCCAACCCGGAGTGATTCTGATTCCATAACTTCTCCAGTGAAGTGATCCTGCTGTGGCAGGGGGATTGGACTAGATGATCTTTCGGGGTCCCTTCCAATCCCTAATGATTCTAAGTAGTACTGGATCCACCTGAAGCAGCTTGGTTTGGATTGTCTGCCCTGCAAGTCCTTAGCCATTGATGATTTCATCTTTCGTTCCACTGCCTTTCTGGCTGATGATTAAAAAATCACTACGTTGCCACCAAGGTAGGCGTTCAGGGTGATGCTGCAGATGTTCATTAGCTTCTCCAAGGAGTTTCTTTTAAGGATTAACCATGCCAGCTGCTTGAGAAGGTGTGAGCTTTCTTCATGCTGTTCTTCCCCCGTCAGGATGTACGCGCTCTTCTTGGCCGAGCTGTCGGTACCTCGTCTCAGTGAAGGGAAACGCGCAGATGACACGCTCGGCGTGGCAGTCTGCCCTCTGCTGGACGCAAACACTGCTGCAGTGCTTGTCCCTGGGTCTGTGCAACGCTGCTCGGAGATCTAACAGCAGACTACGGCTGCGTTTGGGGCTACAGCTAAGGCTGCGCTAAACCAGGAACGGGCTTAGGCGGCTTTCAGGAGAGGTCTGCAAAAGCCAGCTGAGGAAGGACACTTGATCCCGCAGGCACTCCTCTGTTACCCTCTGAAGGTTTATAAACAGCTTTGACCCAGAAGAGTGTTTCCGTAGCTGTGTGCTGCTCGCTCTTCTCGCTCACAGTGTCACGGGATCGTCTCACGAGTTCACGTTCAGCACTTACAGCCGAACGCGCTAGGCTGCTGTGAACACCGCGGCGATTCAAACATCAACCCAAGGAGAAAGAAAAGCTCTTGCACTTTGTAAGATTCACGTTGCACCAGGTACCAGCTGCCTGCAAACGCAGCAGAGAGCCATGAAGCTAAAGGTTGCTGCAGGTACTGGCTTCTGTAAGAAGGTGGTGATGCACCGTGCCTTATCGGCATGAAATCCCCGTTAGGGTGAGACCTGATGCGGCGGTGCACCGCTCTGCTGCCAGCCTGCCTTGAGTGCCTCATGCAGAGGCGCTCTAGAGGTTCACGCAGCGCCTGCTCCATATCCTAGGGACGGGGGGGTGGGTTCCTGCCTCCTCTGCTTCTCCATGAGTCACAGCCACTAGCACAGCCCTGAGGAAGAGGCTCACCTGACACAAGAGCTAGGGTCAGTAACTTCTGACGAGCTGCAGATAACCTGCTCCCATCAGGTATCTCCGGGGTGAGCTGAATGCTGCTGCTGAGCTATAATTAATAGGTTATTAATTATGTTGAGCTAGGGCAGACGAGAGCTGTGTCCAAGGGCTTCTGGCAGGAGCCAGCCGAAATAAGGCTGGTTAGGCAGTGAGGGTGTTCAGACTGTGGAAGAGCAGCCCTCAGGCAGTTGCCTGACTCTAGTGACAGCTCAGTCACAGCCCTGTGGCAACACATTTCTGTCTGAATGCAGTCTAGTGAAAAAAACAGCGCTACAGCCAAATATATGTCTGGTTGGCGGGCAAGGTCATGTCTCAGCCTGACATGAATGCATGTTGTCTAAACATGTAATATTTATTTTGTATATTTAGTAACATTTATATTGTATAAATATGTAATAACATAGTCAACATAAATATATATTGAATATAAATATATGTATTGAATATATAGTATCTATTTAAAATATTTGGATAGAATTCCAAATTTATATGTTTGGATTTGAGCAGTTGGGGAAGCTGATCTCCCTGAAAAGTGGAAAGACAGAAAAAACCTAGCAACTTCATTTCTGAGTGTGTTATTCCATTACTTGGGGGCCAGTTTCCATTTCCTTTATCCACATATTTTTGAAGAAAAGCAATGGATGCTCTTTTATAAACTTTCTGTATCCAGAGCATCCTTCAGCAAGTTATGTCTGGGGCTCCTGGAAAGCCCGTTCCTTTTGCACCCTTTGAACATTGTTAGTTTAATTTGGTGACATCTGATTTATTTATTTTTTATTTAGACGTGAAAAAGTTAATCCCTACTGACTCTTGTCCACAAGCAGGACCAGACAGTAAAGGTGACTGGCCGGGACTTGATTTCACCGTTTACGTAGTCTTCTGCTGCCCCATGCCCTTTCTTCCCTAACGGCGACCGTGTTTATCTAGGTCCCTAGATGAATTAATAAGAAGGGTTTTAGCCTGCTGGCGTGGCTTTCAGCAGCCTGGAACCGTGAGGAAGGCAGCAGCGTGCACAATATGTGCTAGCCAGCAGCAAGAACAAGTCCTAGGGCTTCAAAGGGCCTCAAGCCAAAGAGGGAAATACTTCTTCCTGTTAACATAGAACTTGGAAAACCTGGCTAGGCAGTGGGTGTGTGGGGACCCAGGTGACTGCCCTGCACTAAGAACAACAGGCTGCAGTTTCACCCTGCTAAGAAGAACAGCTCTTCCTTACTGGGCGGTTCCTGCCCTTTCGTCTCCTCTCTGTCCAGAGACTTGGTTTCATCCCACTACAAGCTCATTTACAGGAAGTTCTAGCGGCAGAAGTCTGCTTCTCGCCCTTTCCAGGACTGGGTTTTGCTGGTTTAGCCCTGTGCACCAGCTCAGTCTGCAGTTAGAAGAGTCCCAGTGTTGACAGAAACCGGACTGCCTGTTGCCACGGCACCTGTTAGAGCGCTGTAACGCGTTATGAAATCAGCAGTGTGGAATGTCAGCTGGCACATCGGAATGCATCTTCCTCAGCAGGTACAGGTTATGATCCACCAGGACCATTCAAGGGTTGGCATTCGCTGCTCCCTCTACTGCAGACTCTCCCTCTACGTGTGTCACTCTTGCTTTTCTCAGCGACCCAGGCACCGCTCGGCACAGAAATACCTTTGCAGCCCGAGAGCGACGCAGGCAGTGCTCCCAGCTGCACTCACTGAAAACATCTACCCACTCCGTAAATCACAGGACATTAGGGATTGGCAGGGACCTCTAAAGGTCCTGCCACAGCAGGATCACCTAGCTCAAGTCACACGTCCAGCTGGGTTTTAAAAGTCTCCAGAGAAGGAGACTCCACAACCCCCCTGGGCAGCCCGTTCCAGTGCTTCATCACCATCACTGAGAAGAAGCTCCTTCTCATATTTATGTGGAACCTCCAACGTTCCAGCGATACATTGAGACACTTAAGGAAAAATAACCACTGCGAAGCCTAACGAAACGCAGCAGAAACCCTACTCTGTTTGAAAGGCCTAAATTCCAAAGTTGTGAGTCCCCCCTCCAAAACATCACGACATGCAGCCCATTAAAATCCCAAAGTGAAAAAAAAAGAAGGCTCTAACCCACCTCTAGGAGTGCATCAAAAAAATAGGCTGTTTATTCCAAGTATTATTTTAGTGGAAGTTTTACAGCACCACTCACTTGAATTCCAAGGAAGTTCAGAATTCTTGGTTCTGGTAACAGATCAGCTGACACTGTTGATCAGAAAGGGGAAATGTTATTTTTGTGCATTCATTTCCTGGTATCTGAAGAGTCACGGAAGAGAAACGATTCTCACCCAGCCTGAAGAAAATCCTTACTCTAGTTCAAAGTGAAACCCCAAACTTCTGTTGGCATTAAGTTTGCTGTTAGACAGCGTTAGGTGGGAATTTAGCCAAGTGGCCTGGTGAGGAAGCCCTTCTCGTAGCTGCCTGCTCTTTGGGGACCCTGCATACTGCTGCAGTCCCAGGATCGTGCGTGGGCAGCCAGCTAAGGCCGTGATGTCCCAGAGAACTCTGATCTGCGTCAGTGACCAAGCATGGAAAAGACACGTTTGTCCCTGCCGAGATCGTTAACGAGACCCTGGGCGCAGCACAAACGGCACCTCCCAGTCCGCACGGGGGTAGGGCTCAAGGCAGCGCGGGGCTCCGGCTGACGAGGCCGGTGAATGTCACCCTAAGGGTCACCTCGTCCTCAGGCGGCCGTGATGCAGCTCCAGTTGCCGGCTCCTCGTGAAGAGCCGAGCGCGGCAGCAGCGCACAAGCCTGCCGGTAACTCCCGCCGAGGCAGAACCGCCATCTCTGTTAAGAGACCCCGCGGGCGCCTCTTCCACTTCCAGGTGTCTCCTGGATTTCAGATACCCCTTGGGACAGGCTGCTGCCCGTACTGCCGCCGCGCGGGAAGCGAGCCGTGGCAACAGCCCGCGGGGTGACGTGAAACAGTCCCAGCGCTCAGCTCTTGGTCCCGTGGGGACGCGTAACTCCCCGCGCGGACGCCACGGGCCGCCTGTTCCTCAGGGATCGTTCTCTCCTTGCTCTTTGCTCATCACGGAGCACAGCAGCAGGGGTGTCTGGCGCCGTCGCCTCAGCCCTGCGAGCCCCCAGCCCTGTTTGTTTGCGTTTTTCCAGCCTCTCAAAATGGCTCCTAGATGAAGCTGAAGCAACAACCCGCGCCGGCGGAGCCGCATTAGCGTCCCGGCACTGCGCAGCGCCCGCGGGTACCTCACCCGCGAATCGAGCGAGACCGGGGATCACTGGGCTGCTGTACCCCGCAGCCGGGACGGACTGACGGACACACAGACCGACCGACCACCCCCCGCCCCCAGCTACCCCCCAAGCTACCCCCCCGCACTGCCCTGACCCAGATTCTCTGGAGAGGGGGCGGGGTTTAAGCCTCTCCGCCAATGGCCGCGCGGCGCCACCATCACGCGGGGCAACTGTGACGCGCAGGGGGCCGCCTCCATTTCGCTGCGCAGCGGTGCAGTCCGGGAGCGCTTGTCGCTGAGAGCGGACGGGTCGAGGCAGCTGGCCGCAGCCGAGCGCATCTCGCACCGACAGCCGCAGGACAGGTTCGTGAGGGGCTCGGGGCAGTGCGGGAGGCTCCTCGCAGCGCCGTGGGCGGGGTACGGTCAGCGGCGCGGGTGGCCCTCGAGCTGCGCAGCCCCCTGGCCGGTGCCTCCGTTGCGCTGCGTTACCGCGCCGCTCACTGCGGGGACGGTGCCGCTGTTGGGCGCGGCGCAGGCCGCCATTTTGTGGTGGNTCAAGGGTTGGCATTCGCTGCTCCCTCTACTGCAGACTCTCCCTCTACGTGTGTCACTCTTGCTTTTCTCAGCGACCCAGGCACCGCTCGGCACAGAAATACCTTTGCAGCCCGAGAGCGACGCAGGCAGTGCTCCCAGCTGCACTCACTGAAAACATCTACCCACTCCGTAAATCACAGGACATTAGGGATTGGCAGGGACCTCTAAAGGTCCTGCCACAGCAGGATCACCTAGCTCAAGTCACACGTCCAGCTGGGTTTTAAAAGTCTCCAGAGAAGGAGACTCCACAACCCCCCTGGGCAGCCCGTTCCAGTGCTTCATCACCATCACTGAGAAGAAGCTCCTTCTCATATTTATGTGGAACCTCCAACGTTCCAGCGATACATTGAGACACTTAAGGAAAAATAACCACTGCGAAGCCTAACGAAACGCAGCAGAAACCCTACTCTGTTTGAAAGGCCTAAATTCCAAAGTTGTGAGTCCCCCCTCCAAAACATCACGACATGCAGCCCATTAAAATCCCAAAGTGAAAAAAAAAGAAGGCTCTAACCCACCTCTAGGAGTGCATCAAAAAAATAGGCTGTTTATTCCAAGTATTATTTTAGTGGAAGTTTTACAGCACCACTCACTTGAATTCCAAGGAAGTTCAGAATTCTTGGTTCTGGTAACAGATCAGCTGACACTGTTGATCAGAAAGGGGAAATGTTATTTTTGTGCATTCATTTCCTGGTATCTGAAGAGTCACGGAAGAGAAACGATTCTCACCCAGCCTGAAGAAAATCCTTACTCTAGTTCAAAGTGAAACCCCAAACTTCTGTTGGCATTAAGTTTGCTGTTAGACAGCGTTAGGTGGGAATTTAGCCAAGTGGCCTGGTGAGGAAGCCCTTCTCGTAGCTGCCTGCTCTTTGGGGACCCTGCATACTGCTGCAGTCCCAGGATCGTGCGTGGGCAGCCAGCTAAGGCCGTGATGTCCCAGAGAACTCTGATCTGCGTCAGTGACCAAGCATGGAAAAGACACGTTTGTCCCTGCCGAGATCGTTAACGAGACCCTGGGCGCAGCACAAACGGCACCTCCCAGTCCGCACGGGGGTAGGGCTCAAGGCAGCGCGGGGCTCCGGCTGACGAGGCCGGTGAATGTCACCCTAAGGGTCACCTCGTCCTCAGGCGGCCGTGATGCAGCTCCAGTTGCCGGCTCCTCGTGAAGAGCCGAGCGCGGCAGCAGCGCACAAGCCTGCCGGTAACTCCCGCCGAGGCAGAACCGCCATCTCTGTTAAGAGACCCCGCGGGCGCCTCTTCCACTTCCAGGTGTCTCCTGGATTTCAGATACCCCTTGGGACAGGCTGCTGCCCGTACTGCCGCCGCGCGGGAAGCGAGCCGTGGCAACAGCCCGCGGGGTGACGTGAAACAGTCCCAGCGCTCAGCTCTTGGTCCCGTGGGGACGCGTAACTCCCCGCGCGGACGCCACGGGCCGCCTGTTCCTCAGGGATCGTTCTCTCCTTGCTCTTTGCTCATCACGGAGCACAGCAGCAGGGGTGTCTGGCGCCGTCGCCTCAGCCCTGCGAGCCCCCAGCCCTGTTTGTTTGCGTTTTTCCAGCCTCTCAAAATGGCTCCTAGATGAAGCTGAAGCAACAACCCGCGCCGGCGGAGCCGCATTAGCGTCCCGGCACTGCGCAGCGCCCGCGGGTACCTCACCCGCGAATCGAGCGAGACCGGGGATCACTGGGCTGCTGTACCCCGCAGCCGGGACGGACTGACGGACACACAGACCGACCGACCACCCCCCGCCCCNCGGGTGGCCCTCGAGCTGCGCAGCCCCCTGGCCGGTGCCTCCGTTGCGCTGCGTTACCGCGCCGCTCACTGCGGGGACGGTGCCGCTGTTGGGCGCGGCGCAGGCCGCCATTTTGTGGTGGAGCGATGGCGTTGGCTGTTCTTCTCCGGCTGGGCCGGGGCGGGGCCGCCGCTTGTTGCGGGAGGAGCCGGGTGGCAGTGACGCGCTGCCATTGGCGCAGGCTGAGGCGGAGCCCCGCCGGCCGCCGGCGGTTGGTGCGGATCGGGGGCGAGCCCGGGCCGCGGGCCAGCTGCGTGCTGCGACAGCCGGGGCGGCTGCGCGCGTGACGTGCTGAGTCACCGGCCGCGGCGCGGGGGGTGACCGCCCGTGTCCTCGCACAGAGCTCCCAGGCCACGACCATGAGCGGCTGCCGCGTCTTCATCGGAAGGCTGAACCCGGCCGCCAGGGAGAAGGATGTGGAGCGGTTCTTCAAGGGCTACGGCCGCATCCGAGACATCGACCTCAAGAGGGGCTTCGGATTCGTGGTGAGTGTGTTACTGAAGGCCCTTTTGAAAGATGACGCCTTTACCGCGCCCAGGGCGGCCGCTTAGCTGGCAACGGAGCGTTACCTGATTTAATGTTTTACTTGTCTGATGTGGTGGATTTGCAGGAATTTGAAGATCCAAGGGATGCAGATGATGCCGTCTATGAATTAGATGGAAAAGAGCTTTGCAGCGAGAGGTGAGGTGCCCTGTTTCATGAATAAACATAAGCAATGAGTCACGGAATCATTTAATTACGGAGCCTGGAAAAGACTTCTGAGATCTTAAAGTTCAGCCTGTGAGCTGACACCACCGTGTCAGTTAGACCAGGGTGCTAAGTGTCACATCCAGTCTGTCCTTAAGCACCTCCAGGTGTGGTGACTCCACCACTACCCTAGGCAGTTGGTTTTAACTCGCGTTGTGTTATCATTAAACATTCTTGCGGGGCTTGTCTGGTACTCGTTAACCAGAAAGGAACGCGCAAGGACAAAAATATGGTTTTATCTTCCTTTTTTCCCAGGGTTACAATTGAGCATGCAAGAGCACGCTCAAGGGGTAGAGGCAGAGGGAGGTACTCTGACCGATTCAGTAGCCGCCGTCCACGTAGTGACAGGAGGTAAGTGTTGGACTTGTGGAGTTTAAAAAAAGATCTCTGTGGGCTCGTGATTCAGGAACTTGAGGGAGAGTGAGATATTGAAAGGTACCATTGGCCATGTAGCAGCAGGACAGTGAGGACTGTGAAACTTGTCAGATACGGTGTCACCTTAACACTCCCTGTCCAAACTTCTTGATGCTTGTCCTGGATTCCTTGGGGCATTACGTAGTGGAGTTGTACTACGTACGGTGGCGTGCTGATGTGGGTTTTTGGTGTGGCCTCTGTTAATGCTGCTTTGGGGTTATGTTTCAGTTGCCAATAATAACCGTGAGTGCTTACTTTGCGACAGAAATGCCCCACCTGTAAGAACAGAAAATCGCCTCATCGTGGAAAACTTGTCTTCCCGAGTCAGCTGGCAGGTTTGTTAAAACACGATTAACTATATAGACTTCATTTAATTGGTATGTAATGTAACTATTTTGTGATATAATTAATTTTAAAAACTAATTTTAATTTATTAAAAAGTTTATGTAATTAACGTAATTTTAATTAATGTAATTGAAAAGTTTTAAATGAAAACTAGTTAATTTTAATGTTTAATAATAATGATAAATGTGTATGTATTTGAGGATATATATTTATTTTTTTCTTGTTTTTTAAATCCATTTTAACCACATATTAAACCCTTTATTTGCCAGCCTATCTGTGTCGTTGGCCTTATGACGAGGAGTGCCTGTGGGTTATCCTAATCGTTCTGTCTTGGTCACTCTTGGTTGGGCCTGGTTGACTTTCCAGTCAGCTCCTACAATGTCACTTGGCCACCTCTAGATCTGTGTTTGCCGGTCTAGACGTAATCGATGCACTCCTTAAAGTGCCACATTGCAGCGATCCCAGAGCGTTAACGAGATCTGATTCCTAAGTTGAGAGCTGTTCTTCCTGTAACGCTTCCGAATAACGAGGTCCTGGTCGAAAAGAATTGAAAGATACGAAGTTAGGTGGTCGTTGGAATCCTGATCGCAGTAGAGTGGTCCTTGGTAACATCAAGCATAGCGAATGTCTGGATCCATCAGTAGTCTCCTAATAAGGGAGCGCAGTGCGATTAATGGCTTCCATCGACTGGGTAGTGTTCGTCAAGTGGGTGGCGAAGAGCCAGTCGGGCATATGTCATGACGGTATCTCCGGTCGCTTAATGCAGTTTGCCGCTTGGCTAGCCTAGGGAAATGTTAATAAAGGTAAAGTAAACTATATTTTTAATGACGTACGGGGCACAAAATAATTGGTGTTATGTAACTGTAATTCTTTCTTGCATATAAGACTTTTAATGTAAATGGAGACTGAAATAGTACAGAGCTGTGTGGGTAGTATTTCACACCCAGTCCAGTATAGCTACAAATGTACTTTCTTATTGCTTTCCTCCTGTTCTCTCTCTCTCTCTCTCTCTTTCTCTCTCTGTGTCTTCTTTAATCTATATAGTCTTTGTAGATTTAATGTTTTCCTTAATGTTAAGACCCGTTGTTAGCATCTTGCTTAAAGCAGGATGCTGCTTTCGTTTATTTCGTTCCCCGATAGAGATAATTCAGTATTGATAGAAGACAAGTATGGCCATTGCCATGTTTTACGATTTATCTAACGTCTTCTCTTTCAGTAGATATAAGTTTCTTTTCTTTTTTAAACTGTTTATGTAGATAACTATCAATTTCACTTCTTTGCATAACGTAACTGGTCTTGTGTTAGGATCTTAAAGACTTCATGAGACAAGCTGGGGAAGTAACCTTTGCAGATGCACACAGACCTAAGTTAAATGAAGGGTAAGACTCTTAAAACCATCTGTTGGTAGCCGTGGAGCGGTGTTTGTGTCTGGGGGGGGGAAGCTGGCTGCTTGCAGTGCTCTGCAGCTCACGGCGCTTTAACGTCGCTGCCCTTGGAAAAGGCAGTCTCTGGTGACTGGGGAGGGGAATTCTCCGGTTCATGCCTGAGTTGTGACATGGGATGATTATCCCGTGCGGTGCGATGTTTTTTTGAGCTTTGGGGGGGGGGGGTTTGGGGGTTTGTTTTGCTCTGTCATCAAAATTACAGCCTGCTTACGTTGTTTTGTGCAGGGTGGTTGAGTTCGCCTCTTACAGTGATTTAAAGAATGCTATTGAAAAGCTTTCTGGTAAAGAAATTAACGGAAGGAAAATCAAACTAATCGAAGGCAGCAAAAGGCACAGGTAGGCGTTTGTGTTCCCCCAACATAGTGCTGAACTATTCATTGAGAAAGCTTGGAAAGCAGCCGGAACAAACGCCCGCCGGTGAGTTGCCTGATTGTTGCTGTGGTCTGGGACGTTGTGTTGCTAACACCGTGCTGTTTGTTCTTGCAGCAGGTCCAGAAGCAGGTCACGGTCTCGTAGCAGAAGCTCATCCGGGTCTCGTAGCCGTTCCCGTTCTCGCAGCCGCAAGTCTTACAGCAGGTCAAGGAGCAGGAGCCCGAGCAAGTCCCGATCAGTTAGCAGATCTCCAATGCCAGAGAAGAGCCAGAAACGTGGTTCTTCCAGCAGATCTAAGTCCCCGTCATCTGAGGACCGGCAGAGGTCTAGATCGAGGTCCAGATCTGTTGACAGTGGCAACTGAACTCAAACTAACTTGTCCTGGGGGATGTTTTTTAAACCATACTTGCTAAAACTTGTGGTAAGTATGTGACTTTCTGTGGGGAAGGGTTTGGATGGGGAGTGGGGAGGGACGGGGGAGCTTTGTAGATGTGGACCATGGTGGGAAGGGTTATTGACTAATTGTATTAAATGTGTTTTGATAACCCTTTTCTTGTTCACGTTTTTTTGGTGAATGTCTGATGTGTATAGTTTGTGTATATTGGCAGAGCTCTTTATAACTAAAGCAGGCAAATGGTTTTTGTGCTCAGAATAAGAGTCACCCGAACGCTTCCGTTCCCGGTGTATTCAACTGTGAATAGCAACTTGGAACATTAGTTTAATATCCCAGGTTAAACCCAACAGCTTTAGGCATCGAAGAGCTCTACATGTGCTGTAGATAAAGCTTTATTTCAGAGACTATTTTTTTTTTGTGCTTTTAAACCATTATTTGAGTCACAGGTCAGCAGATAAGTGCTGGTCAGTACTGGGAATAAAACCTTATTTTAAAAACCTTTTGTTTAATAATGACTTGCACTACACTAAGAAAATGCCCATTTGACTACCCTGTGGTAATAACCTATACAGCACCCTAATTCTTGATACTTAAGAATTAAGTAGCTCAAATAAAACAAAAAAGACATATCTCTGCTTCTAGTGTGTTCTTATTAATCAAGCGTACCACCGTGCTTCCTTCATCTTGTTGGGCAGTGCTGAAATGCTTCTTGAAGTTGGGTCTGCAGCAGAGCTCTCTGTGCTCTGGATGTGGGGGGGACCAGTTTCCTTTTGGAGATGCTGCGCTGTGTTTTTGGGTGCCTTTGATGTTCTGAAGTGAGAACCTCGGTAAGGAGAATTGTGCTATGAGCTGCGATAGCACAAAGTGGAATGGACAAGTCGCTGAAGCCCTCATGGCTTTAGACAGCGTGGGATGGACGTGTTTTCGTGTCGTGTGCTTTGCGAAGGCGCTCCGGCAATCCACTAAAACCATCGAAGTTGTCTAGAGCTTAGACTGGGTCTTGGATAAGGCCTGAGGAGGTGCAAGGTGCCTCTGCTAGGAGGGGTACGTCTTCTGTGTGGCGTCTGCGTGCCTTGCTGCCTGTTCTCTGTGCTGTTGCAGAGTTCTCGGGAATGTGAAGGAGCTTTTGTGTCTCAGGAGTCTGTCTGGTGAGTGGCACTGCCGTGCGCTCCTGAGAGGTGGCCGCACCGTCAGCTTTGGAGAGTGGGACTCTTCGTTCTTAGGGCCTGGTAGTTGAAGCTGGGTGGCCTTGAAAAGTGTGGAGAAAGGGCTTTTGAAGCTCGTAACAGCAGTGCTGACACGCCTGGGTGTCCGGTTAGTTCTGTTCTCAAGTAAGTTGAACCTTTGTTTTCCTTGCATGGGCATCTGTGTTCAGCAAGCCTTGCCTCCAGCTGGAACCCGGATGGCTGTTGGCACCTGCTTACTGCAAAGGGTTGGCATTTCTGACCCTTGGCTCCCTTGGACTGTTAAATGCCAGCTCTTTACGTAGTGCCATTCTGTTGTAAGCCATGCCACGTGCCTTCGAGCAGTGCTGTTCGAAGGTTGCCTGCCTGGTGTGATGGCTGTCTTCGACGTCAGCCCGCAGGCTTTGCGTTGTGCTGGGTTTTACTCACCTCTGGCTGGAAGTGGTTCTGTGGTTATGAAGTGTAGGTTCCGAGTACAAGCCTGTTCACTCCCATCGAGGATGGGTTCCTTGCGGTTACAGCGCGTGCTTAGCGAGCTGGAGGCACTGATGCTGGACTGGCCTACCCCGTGATAACAGCTAGCCGGTGTCCTGGGAGGGGTTACTTCACCGGCTCCACAGAGTGAGGGGCAGTCAAAGCTACCCTGTTCTCAGATGTACAGTTTGCTGCTTCCATGTTCAGAAACAGAATTGTTTAGGTTGGAAAAGACTTTCAAGACAGAGCCCAACCGTGATCGTCACTGTACCAAGCCTGCTGCTAAAACACGTCCTTGAGCTCCAGGGCTACATGACTTCAACACATCTGGTGAGCAGCTTGCACAGCTGTGTTCACCTTCAGCAGCTCTGCCCAGGTTTTGGAAAATGGGAGTGACCGACAGTCAAGAGGCTGCTGAGCTGCACCACTGGGACTTGGCTCCTGCACTGAGAAACTCCTATACCTCATTGTGTGACTGTTCGGTGTTGGCCGCAGGGGCTGTCTCCTGGGTA
Organism: Rhinopomastus cyanomelas; assembly: GCA_013400115.1. Taxonomy (NCBI): domain Eukaryota; kingdom Metazoa; phylum Chordata; class Aves; order Bucerotiformes; family Rhinopomastidae; genus Rhinopomastus; species Rhinopomastus cyanomelas. The sequence continues at coordinate 36,035 of VXBP01009909.1, forward strand.
TGCCGGTGCGACGGCTGTCGGGAGGTGAAGCTGAGAAAGGGAACTGATGTGGGCAAAACCGGGGCTGGCACTTGAGAGCGTGGACCTAAGCTGCCCCAAAGGGCTGTCACAGGGACTTTGAACTCGCTGGCCGTCTCCTTCATGGGGCATTAGGGAAGGCTTTAGACTGGAGCAAGGTCTTGGGGGATGTAATGGTGCAGAAGCTCTGTGGCAGTCCCTTGAATATGAAGGGAGCATGAATGCAGAAGCCTTACACAGCGCTGCTGGAGACCTGTGAGTCCTGTACAAGAGGTGGGGCTTGGAGGGGCTGTGATTGCAGCTGCTGCAGAATCTGTCTCTGGTGTTTTCCTGGTTTCCCACTGTTTCTGCAGGATCTTGACACTGGTTTCCTTGCTTGAGCGCTACCCGTGTTCATGCTTCTTGTGACATCTGAAGATTAAAAAAAGGGAAAACAGTTTGAAACCAGGTTCCAGGATGATTGTGATACAGCTACAACTGATTTTGCTGGGTGATGGAAAGCAAAAGGGAGGGATTTAGAAGTCACTGCTTTTTTTTTCCCCTGGTCCTTTATGACACGGCCTGGAAAGCCACGCTCTTAGTGGTGGTCTGGCAGTGGCTATTTCCAGTATCATCTGCCTTGCACTGGAGGAACACTTGACCTAAATCGAGTGGGGGTTGTGTCCCCATTAACAGTCATCACTCGGCACAGCGGTGTGCTCTGCCCTGTACGTGCTGCTCAGCTGCTGCTCCATCCCAAGAGATGGGACAAAGCTGCTCTGAAGGGGATGCTTGGTGGGGGGATCTCAGTCAGCAGGGCATTCTCCAGCAGCGTTTGCAGACGCTCAGCTGGGCTTGAATATGGACCTACTGAAGTGGGAGAAGAGTCTGCCTCACACCTATACCGGTACTGCGTGTAAATAATCAATCTTTTCTTTTCTAGCAAAAGACCCAAATAGTTCCCTCCGCTGCAGTGCTGGCGGTTCTGTCCTCTGCTTCCCTCTGCCCCCCAAAAGTGACGCCTAGAAAAGCCTCTTGTGGTGAAGCCAAGATTTCTTGCACCTCTCATGTTCTCGTGGAGTTTTACACACCCAAACACCCTATTCTCTGCGTGTGCTGGGTGCAAGTCACAGACTTCAGCAAAGCCTTTGACACAGTCTCCCACAGCGTCCTCCTGGAAAAGCTGGCAGCCCATGGCTTGGATGGGTGCATCCTCTGCTGGGATAAAAACTGGCTGGATGACTGGGCACAGAGAGTGGTTGTGACTGGTATTGCATCCACTTGGTGTCCAGTGACCAGTGGTGTTCCCCAGGCCTGGGTCAGTGCTGGGCCCAGTTCTAGTCAACATCTTTATTGATGACCTGGATCAAATCTACCCTCAGTAAATTTGCAGACGACTCCAAGCTGGGGTGGAGTGTCAGTCTGCTGGAGGGAAGGTGGTGCTGCAGAGAGATCTGGACAGGCTGGGTCATGGGCAGAGGCTAATTAATGGAGTTTAACAGGGCCAAGTGCAAGGTCCTACTCTTTGGTCCCAATAACTCCCTGCAGCTACAGACTGGGAGATGAGTGGCCTGGCAGAGGCTGTTCAGCTGGGATAACCAGCTGAACAGGAGCCAGCAGGGTGCCCAGGTGGCACAAAAGGCCAGTGGCATCCTGGCTTGTATCAGCAATAGTGTAGCCAGCAGGACTAGAGATGTAATTTTCCCCCTGTTCTGGGTGCTGGTGAGGCCTCCCTTCAAGTACTGGGGGCAGTTCTGGGCCCCTCACTTCAAAAAAGAGATGGAGGGGCTGGAGTTGGGTCCAGAGGAGCAACGAGGCTGGGGAAGGGACTAGACAGGCTGAGGTTGTTTAGCCTGGAGGAGAGGAGATTTGGGGGACCTTCTCCCTCTTTCCAACTCCCTGAAGGGAGGTTGTAGTTAGGTGGGGGTGGGGCTCTTCTTCTAGGTAACCAGGGACAGGATGAGAGAGCAGGGCCTGAAGCTGCACCAGGAGAGGGTTAGATTGGATGTTAGGTGATCAGAGCCTGGAATGGACTGCCCAGGGCAGTGGAGGAGTTCCCATTACTGGAGGTGTTTAAGGACAGAATGGATGTGGCACTCAGTGTCATGGTCTGGTTGATTGAGGTGATGTTAGGTCATGGGCTGGGGTGGATGTTCTTAGAGGTCTTTTCCAGCCTCAATAGTTCTATGATTCTGAGAACAGGTCTGATGGGGAAAGGCTGATGGAGCTGGGGCTGTTCATCCTGGAGAAGAGGAGGCTGAGGGGAGACCTCATTGCTCTCTACAACAGCCTGAAGCTGGAATGAGGCAGGTATCGGTCTCTTCTTCTTAGGGCCTAGTGATAGGACAAAAGGAAGTCGGGTCAAGTTATGCCAGGGGGTGTTCAGTTTGGATCAGTCTGCTCAGGGAGGGCGTTTAAGGCACTGTCCCCTGGAGGGGTTCAACAAATGGTCAGACGTGGTGTTTCAGGAGATGTTTTAGTGGTTCAGGGTTGTAGGGTGGATGATGGGACTTGATGATCTTGAAGATCTTTTCCAACCTTGATGGTTCTATGATCATAAGTTCTAATGTCTTCTTCAGTTACTTCTCAAGCTTTGGCTGTGGTTTATGTTTAAAGGGTTGGGGATGTAGCTTGATGTTAAAGGGCAACAGCATTCTCCTTCTAGCAAGCAGTGATTCCCTGGTGGTTGTATCTGTGAGTCAACGAGGTCTGGACTGGAAAGTGTAAGAAATACAGGAGTGAAGCTGTACTTGCCATTTGATTTCATTATTTGGTCGCAGATCCGAAAGGCCAGAATGAGCAGAAGTCCCTCTCCAAGCTGGAACAGGAAGTAGAGTAGTGGGAAGAAGTACAGAGGACCAATGATTTCTGGGGTAAAGGCAACTTTGAGGATTGCTGAGCAAAGCTGGATGTTCTGGCAGCCAGTTTCCATGCACACTGTTCTCCTGCACCTGAAAGAGGATGAGAGGTTTAACCCACTCACACACAACTCAAGAAGAACCCTGCCCACCTTGCTCCTGCAATGCTTTGGGCATTTGGCTGGCCTAGAGGTTGTTCTATCAGAAGCAGGGTGGGAATCCCCTAGAAGGTTTAGCCTTGTGCTCTCTTTGCAGTGGGTGTAGACAAATCATTGTCATAAATAACTTATGCAGGCACTTTGTGCTTAAGGGTATTTGGAGGCCTCGTGTTCCACTCCGGGCTCCACAGCCTTTCATCTGCTTATTCAGTGAACCTTCCACTCCTTCTGTGGTGATCAGATGCCTCTGTCAAAAAACCTGCTCCAGCCACTCCTGCCCTTGCTGATGGGCCAAGTGGAGGTTGACTTAATTTCTCTGCCCAGTCAAGGTGTCGGGGGGATTGACTTGGGACCAGTGTGCAGCATGTCCTCTTGCGTCCCAGGGTCCGTTTGAGGAGACTGCAACGAGTTCCAATTCATAGAATCAGAGAATGGCTTGGGTTGGAAGGGACCTCCAAAGGCCATCTAGTCCAACCCCCCCTGCAGTGAGCAGGGACATCCTCAACTAGATCAGGTTGCCTAGAGTCTTGTCCGGCCTCACCTTGAATATCTCCAGGGAAGGGGCCTCAACTCCCTCTCTGGGCAACCTGTTGCAGTGTTCAACCACCCTCCTGCTAGAAGAACTTCTTCCTAACACCCAATTTAAATCTATCCTTCTCTAATTGGAAACCATCGCCCCCTCATCCTATCACACAGGCTTTTGTAAGCATTATTCCACAGAAGTACCTCCAGCATGAAATCCACCTTTATCATTGCTGCATGGACCAGAACTATCATACTGGGATGTCCTTGCTGGTGACAGAGAGAGAAGGGAGCAGGGACTGAAGGAACATACCGGTCATTGAGCTTGAAGACTGCAGAGAGAACGTAGCCCAGCAGGAACCCAATAAAAGGCATCAAGGCAGAAGATCCCAGGAGGGATGGTGAGAAGACAACCATGATGCCACTTCCCATGCTGGCTACAGACAGAACGATGATCACAGTGGATGACAGTAGAAGCACAACCATTCCTGCCTAAGAGAATAAGGTGGTCAAGAGGTGGTTGATAAAGAAATCCTCAGCAGAACTTGCCTTGGTTGCTGGGTGTAGCTGTGTCCAGGTCCATCCCAAACGTCAGATCACAGAAGTGCCTTTCATGGACGTGTAAGTTGCAAGTAATTAACGAGAAACCATCCCGAGTCCTAGAGAGACCTTAAAAAACCAAATGCCTTTCTAGTCTATACACAGATGGCTGGTGCTTGCTCTGCCAGCTACTCTTTTTCAGACATTGCTCTGTCCAGATCCCTTTGTGGATCTGGTCTGTGAAAAGCAGGTGAGGAGGAAACCGCTTTGCTCACAGGTAAAGACTAAATGCAGCAGATGTGGGAAGGTGGTGGCTGCGTTTTCAGATCATTTCGTTGGCATTTGGTGATTGAGCAGATGAAGGAGTTGGGGAATTTTGGGAAGCAGAATATTCAGCTCTCCTGGTTTGTCTACAGTCTGGAGTTTGGTTTGGATGGAGTTTTCCAGATGTTGTTCAGGTTGTTCAGCCTGAGGAAGAGGAGACTCTGGGGAGACCTTACGGTAACCTTCCAACACCTGACAGGAGCCTGTCAAGGCTGGGGAAGGCTGTTCACAAGGGCAGGGAATGATAGGACGAGAAGTCATGGTTCAAAGCTGGAAAAGGGTAGATTTAGGCTGGACATCAGGACAAAGTTCTTGAATCTGAGGGTAGTGGATCCTTGGAACAACTTGCTTTGAGAGGTGGTGGAGGCCCCATCCCTGGAGATGTTCCAGGTCAGGCTGGATGGGGCTCTGGGCAATCTGTTCTGGTGGGTGATTGCTCTGCTTGTTGGGGGGGGGCTGGACTAGATAACCTTTGGAGATCCCTTCCAATACAGCATGTTCTACAAGCGTTTGACACGGTCTACCACAGCATCATTTAGACCACGCTGCCTCAGTTTAGCTGTGAGGATGCTATGTGAGACTGTGTCAAATGCTTTACTCAAGTTGAGATAGACCACATCCACTGCTCTGCCATCACCTGTCCACCTGGTTACGCCCTCATAAAAGGCTGTCAGGTTGGTCAAGCACGACTTCCCTTTGGTGAAGCCATGCTGACTGTCCCTAATGACACTCTTGTCCATGATGTGCCTGGAGACAGCATCCAGGGCAAATTACTCCATCACCTTTCCTGGGATGGAGGTGAGGCTGACTGGTCTGTAGTTACCTGGGTCTGCCTTCTTATCCTGTTTGAAGATTGGAGTGACATTTGCTATCCTTCACTCCCCAGGCACTTCTCCTGATCCCCAGGACCTAGCAAAGATGATGGAGAGTGGCCCAGCAATGACTTCCGCCATCTCCCTTAGCACACGCGGGTGCATCCCATCTGGGCCCATGGATTTGTGCACATCCAGTTTGCTCAACTTATCCCTAACCCAGTCCTCATCAACCAAGGCAGGCTTCTCTCTTGCCTCAACTTCCTCTGTAGTCTCAGCAGTCTGGGGCTTGATATCAAGACAGCCCCCAGAAGTACAGACAGAGGCAAAGAAGGTGTTCAGTATCTCTGCCTTCTCTGTATCCTCTGTCTCCAGGGCACCCACCTCATTCAGCAGGAGGCCTACATTGCCTCCAGTTTTAGTCCTACCTGCTATGTATTTGAAGAAGCCCTTTTTGTTGCCTGTGATCTCTCTTGCAAGGTTTAATTCCAAGGAGGCCTTGGCTTTCCTAGTTGCATC
>VXBP01009909.1:41811-109568 GCA_013400115.1 Rhinopomastus cyanomelas
CATCCCGTCCTTCCATGACCTATAGACTTTTTTCTTCTTCCTCTTCAGTTTGCCCAGCAGCTCCCAGTTTAACCATGCAGGTCTTCTGGCTCCCTTCCTTGACTTCTTTCCTGTTTGAATGCTCTTTTCTTGTGCTTCAAGAAAGTGATCTTTGAATGTTAACTGAATGCTCACTGCAGCCAAGGCTGCCCTCAACCTTCACTGCTGCAACCAGACCCTCCTTGTTGGTGAGTACAAGATCCAGCAGTGCTCCTCTCATAGTGGGGTCCTCCTCCACTTTTTGCATCAGGAAATTGTCACCAGTGCACTCCTGGACAGTGGATGGCTGGTTGAGTGGGTCTTCCAGCAAATATCAGGGTAGTTAAAATCCCCCATGAGAACCAGGGCCTGTAGCTGTGAGGCTGCTGTCAGCTGCCTGTAAAAGACCTCATCAACTTCCTCATTCTGATCTGGTGGCCTGTAATAGACACCCATGACAGTGTCACCCATGGCAGCCTGCCCCTTAATCTGCACCCACAAACTCTCGACTCTCTGTTCTTCTGCCCCTGGACAGAACTCAACACATTCCAGATGCTCTCTCACGTAAGAGCAACTACTCCACCCCGCCTTGCTGACCACATTCCAGTCATGCCAGCTGTCCCACCAGTTATCCGTAATTGCCACCAGATCATAATCACCTGACTGGACACAGATTTCTAACTCCTCCCACTTATTCCCCGTGCTGCTTGCATTGGTGTGCAGGCATTTCAGGGAGCGCTGAGCACTCTGATTTCACTCTAGGACAGCAAGAGGCCACCTAGTGTTCATTAAGACCAGAGCTCTGTCCCACTGGTATTCGCCCATCAACTATCCCACCCCTCCTCAAATCTAGTTTAAAGTCCTCCGAACAAGCCCTGCCCCAGAACCCTTTTTCCTCTCTGAGATAAACCCCTCCCATGTGGACCTGTAAAGTCTGGCACCTTATAAAACCAGTTATTATCAAAGAACCCAAAGCCCTGCCTGTAACACCAGTCTCATAGCCAGGCATTAATGGACTGAGTCCTTGTATTCCGGCCCGTGTCCTTATCCCAGAATGGAAGAAATTACGAGAATACAATTTGTGCCCTAGACTCTTTTACCAAACATCCTAATGCCTTAATGTCTTTCTTCAATCCCCTCAAGCTATGGAACACAGCTTCCTCCCCACCTGTCTTGGTGAGATCAGCAGTGGGTAATAGCCAGCTGATCTCACCAGGTTAGGGAGCACCCTAGTGATATCCCTGATTCGGGCTCCAGGTAGACTGTAGACTTTACTGTGATGAGGGTCAGCTCTGCATACTGGGCCCTCAGTCCCTTCAGGAGTGAGTCTCCAATAACTAAGACCCTTCTCTTCTTTGTGGAGGAGGTCGTCATAGTACTGGAAGATTTCCTGGATTTTGCGACCTTGCTAGGACCTCTGGTATGAGTTCTCTGTCCTCTACATCCCTATTAGACTGGCTGTCTTCCAGTAGGGGCTTATATCTATTACTCAGTGGCAACTGAGAAGGTGAGGTAGGCAAGGGTAGTGCTCACCTCCTGCCATGGCCCCGCACTTGGCTCCACTCACCCCTTCTACTTGGGCTTCTGTCTTCCATCAGAGAAGTGCAAAATATTTGGGCCCCCTGATTCTGGCTCTTATTTGGCTGTTGTCCAGACTGGCTTCACCAGTCTACCTCTATTTTAGCCTCTCCAATTCTCCTGAGCCTTTCTAATTCAGCTTGCAGCTTTTCAACCTCATCTTGCAACTGTGCCACCTGGTCAAGCAGATCATCTACCGGCTGGCACCATACGCGGCCAGGAAGACGCAAGAGAGCGCTACATTCCTGGCAGCCTGCCACCTGCACTGCCTCATCTTGTTGGGAGACCTCTGTTTGAGTTCCCACTTCCATATGCAGTGGTGGCTGCAGCCTGATCGTCCTCTGCTGCCGTGCTGTTACCCCTTTCTTTTCTACCCCCGGCGACTGAAGCGGCTGAAGTGGTTAGCGCTCTCTCTGCGTGCATTCTGAGCGCGACTTCGGGTTTCTCCTCCCTTAAAGATGTCTGGGTCTGCAACACCCGCGGTGTTTGCCTGGCCTGCGAGAGTAACCAAACCTCAGCGGCTGCCTCACAGCTCCCCTGAGCTTTCCTGTTCAGGGAACCCCCAGATACCCAGAAACCTCAATAAAATAGGATTCGGGGACCAGTGCTCCCGCTGCTGCGTGCAGTCTGAGCGCGCCTTCCAGTGGCAGTGCCGTTGTTAGCGTCTGGATTTGAATGCTGAACGTACCAAAGGCGGCAGGGAGGTGATTCAGTCACAAGTTGGACACTTGACATTTGTCTGTGTCATGAGTCCTATGTCAGTCAAGAAAAGGTGGAGGGTGGACCTCTGGCAATAATTTTCATAATTAAAGTGGTGCATTTATTGTTTTGACTTCTGCCTTTAGCCTTTCATTGATTCCTTAAGGATGTCAGTATTTCTGTGCCGCTAAGTTCCTCGAGGCCCTTGGTTGAAAGGCAGTTAGCACAGGATACTTCTTACCTTGATGATAAAGCCAGTGTACTGTGGCTTCTTTTCATTCAGGATGATGCCAATGGCGCAGGGGACTAGCATGAGGGCTAGAGAGGTGATTATTCCTTTGTAAGGGATCTTGTCTTCCAAGTCTCCCTTGTACATTCCTCTCGAGTAAAGGTACAGAAGCAGAGGCATTAGTCCGATTGCCAAGACCGTTGAGCAGGCGGTCATTACGATGCTGAGATGAAGAAAAGACCCCTCAGTTGAAGAATGACGCTTTTCAAAAAGGGAACACGCACGTTTTATTCCTAACCTGGACACACCGTGCTCATTTATTAAGCCTTTACCTCAATCTTTCCCAACCTGTTGCTGAGATTTCCCCAATATCACTGGCAGTTTGTAGAACTATGTGAAATGAACAGAGAAGATGCCTCAAGCTCTATGAAAGCTCAGACAGGGCCCTTGCTATAGGTACAGCTCACGTTTCAGAAGTTCTCAAGTGGCAGACAAGTGGTGCTGTGTGGAGATGAGTAAGTGCTCCTGTGCCTACCTCATCAAGAGCAGGGAGGTGGTGGAGGCACCACTCCTGGAGAGGCAGGCATGGTGTTTTGGGAGATGTTTTAGTGGTTTGGGGTTGTAGGGCAGACTTGAAGGTCTTTCCCACCCTTGGTAATTCAGTGGTTCTAAGAGCAGCATGCCACCGTGTGTAAATCAGGGACAGATTGGCTCACTGAGCAATGAGAGTGGTCTGAAAGTGTTCTAGGCTTAGTATGGTGTCTGCCAAGCTTCTTGGGGATTGCTGATGGTGACAGATCTATTTTCTGAGCCAACTGTACAACCAGAGATCTCCTTACCTGAGGTTCATGTCCGCTCTGAGGGCCAGACTAAAGATGTTGGAGAGGTTTCCTCCTGGGCAGCAACCACAGATGAGGATGGCCAGGGATTCTGTAGCACCCAGCTGGAAGAGCTTGCCCAGTATGAATGCTGTCAGGGGCATGATGCCATACTGGGCTATTATGGCAACTGCCACACCTTTGGGCTTCCTGAGGTGAGCTGTGATCTTAGCTATCTCCACTGTACACCCCAGAGATACCATGATGATAAAGAGGACCACAATAAGGATCACATTCAGGGCTCTGTCCATGGGCTGCTTGTCAGGTGCTGATGGTGGAGCCACGCTGATCAGTGAGGGGCTCTGCGTACTCCCCACGTTCCAGAGCTCTGAGCTCTCAGAAGTTGCCTTGGTCTTGTTCATCCTGCCAAAGGGTTCAGAGGTCCCTTCTTTTGAGACAGGTAGGGTGAGGAAGGGATTGATTTGGAAGTGCAGATAATGTCCAGTTAGTGCAAGCAGAATACGATATCCTCTTGCAGGCCACCACTCAGCAGCTGTCAAAGAGAAATCCATGTTTTGTGCATTCCTTAGCAAAACACTGTGCAGTTTGTGTAGCTTCTGCTCTGGTCCCCCACCTTTCCCAGCATCTACCCTCGCTCCAAGAACAAGGACTTAGCTGCTGAGAGCAAGATGGAGAGTTATTCAACACTGGTCATGCGAAGGAAAACAAACCAGAAGGACTCTTGTCCATAAGGTATTGCTGAGGCCAACACTCCAAAACATGATGCATCCAGGGCGTTTCATTTTTCAAATGGGCTATGAAGTGCTCATTCTTCTGGCCATAAATCAGTCTCTTGGATTCCCTCTTTGGAGAACCCTTCTCTAGGAGGGCGAGGAAGAAACATCCTCCAAGGACAAGTCATTTCCCTAGTAAAGTCTTAGGGCCCTTCACATACCTCTTCCCAATACTGTAAGTCTGACACAGCCTGGAGTTCATTCACCCTCTTGCACGCAGGAATGAATTTTCCAGGCCTTGCCGACCCTCAGAATATGACTCCCCGCTTAACACTGCGTGAAGGGTCTGCAGCGTCAGGAGCCGTGAGCAACCTCCGTTACGTGTGCGTGAGCAGCCTCTGCACTGTGACGCGGGCACTTCTCGTGCTCTGAGGCAAAGCCAAGCAGGCAGCTTTTACCCATCTCAGGCTCCTATTTGCTCTGTGCGGCTGCACCAGTGTTCAGTGCTCTGGCTGCAGGGAAATGGGTGCTGGGGCAGGAGAGAGGGGACTGCTGAAGGTAGTTCCTGCAGCTGCTGCAGAGGTCACCTCTGCTCACCCTCTCTCTGTCTGGGTGTACGGGGGATGCCCTTCCCTTGTCTCTGCTAGGGAAGAGCACGTTGCCTGCCTTGTCCCCCAGTGCCATGTTCCTCGACCCCGCTGCAGCTTGCTTTCACGTGAGGCATCCATTGCCTACGAAACGACCTCAGCCAGCCCCTGGTCGTGTTGTGGTGTTCTGGCAGCACGCAGAGCCCAACACATTAAACTGGAGCAAAGGGAACGTTGTTACCTTACGTGCCTGTTGATCCAGCCATAGGAGGCTTCGGTGAGGAGACCTGCTACTTCATCCCTTCCTGGCCAAGCTCAGTGAATGACGATGCTCTTCAGTCCCTCTGCTTCCAGATAATCTTGCCCCTGTGGCAGAATCCTGGCCTCTGCTTGCAGAATGTAATCCCTGGGTCTAAAACAGCCTTGTAGATGAAGAAGTTTTTATATGGAAGTTGTGTAACCATGCTGGGGAAGAGGCTTCACCCGGGGAGCTCCAAGCTCTAATCCCATTGCTGAAGGGCATTATAATGCTGCAGTAATTTGTCTGTTGCTCCTATTCAGCAGGCTCAGCCTCTCCAGCCCCATTGCTTGGAAACGCTGCTGGCGGCAGGCAGGAATGTCAGAGCTGCTCTCCCTGTTCCTCCCCTCTTGCTCTTACTTTGGTTGGGAACTTTGTTTTCCAGGCTGGCAGCCAGGCTGGAAAAGCACTGCCGACACCTCTGAAGCCCTGTGTGAGCAGCCCATCCCGCATCCCGCGGGAGGAGGGTTGCCAGGAGTTGCATGGGACACAGCCATGCCAGCAGTGGCTTTGCATGCCCACGCGTGCAGCTTCTCCTAACTTTTCCATGCTTGGGAACCTGGATCCTCTCCTAGAAATAGCAGGTGATGCTTTGAGACCTCTGTGGTGACAGGGCACTGCCCAGCCTCCCTGCTAGGACTCTGGCTGAGCAAAGGGATGACAGTTTAGTGGTTCAGGGTTGTAGGGCAGGCAGTTGGACTTGATGAGCTTCAAATGTCTCCAGTAAACACACAGGACACTCCTTTCCTTTGACTGCTTCTTGGGCTCAGCCCTTGAAAGGTAAATTTCTAGATGCTCTTGAGGTGGTCTCCTTTATTCTCATCAAGCTCAAACGCGCTCAAGCATCTTGTCCTCTCCGCCCAAAGGCTTGGACTTCTACCTGTGCACGGGCTCGGTGGAAAGCTGTGGACGGGTGTGAGAGGCCCTGCACAGCTCGGCCCACTTGAGGGCAGTGGTTGCATGCACAGAGTCTGGCTGCTCCCACAACAGACCGTCACCACAAGCGCCTTGGCTTAGCTCGGTTTCGTTAAGCCCAATCTCCAAAACAAAGGTAGGGTCTAGCACGAGACGCATCTCAGGAAGCTCAACGAGCCTGAAGCAGCGACGGAGATATTAAAAAATAGAATAAAACCAAACGAATCTGCAGATTTCCAGTTTGAGGTGCGCGGTGGACGTTGGTTCTGTTTTTAAAGGCACACAAGGCGTTGTTGTTTGGTGCTTCCAGAGTGCAGCTTCACAAGTTCTCCTGGTACCCATGCACTGGCCCAAATGCCCCTTCCGCTGGTGCGGTGCTCAGGGCCAGTTGTCCAGTTTGTGTGTGTTGCTGGTGTCTCTTCTGGGTTTTTACAGAATTTACTGTAGCTTGAGCTTGGGCCAGTGGTTGCCCAAAGACAGTGGGTTGCGTTTGGCAGCCATGCAGCATAGAATCATTCAGGTTGGAAAAGACCCTTGGGACCATCAGCCCTACTCCACCACTAAATCACATTGCTAAGCAATAGGAGTGGTGGTGACCTGACTTGCTTTAGATTTCACACTGTTGGCCCACGATTCAACCTTGATGTCTGATGTCCATATCTTGCTCAGAAAAGGTTTTCTCACTGTATAAATATTAAGAAATATTTCTTTCCTGACAGAGGAAATACTTCTTAGGAAACATTTCTTTCCTCACCATCCCTGGAGGGGTTCAAAACACCTGTAGATGTAGCACTTGAAAGCAGGGTTTAGTGGGTAGGGTGGGGCTGGGTTGATGATTTGACTTGATGATCCTGGAGGTGTCTTCCAACCTTAATGATTGTGTGATTCTATGATGAGGTGCTTGGGTAGTCAGTCTGCACATTTCTGTGTGATTTTGAGGCAACCTGACCACCACAGCTCTGCCCATGTGGTGGGTGCTGGGCTGGAGTTGCTGTCAGGGTGGTAAAGAGGGAGGGATTCTGGAGAAGCAATCGTGACTTGGTCCAGGACTCGTTCCAGCTGTGGCTTCCTCATGCCACTGTTTTACACTGGCCGGGTTTTCTCATTTCTGTCATCACATGAAGATGTAGCCCGCTTGACAGGGGTGTCCTACAACTAAAGTCTAGGTCTGGTCTGCCCTCCCATGGGAAAAGCTGTATGTTCGAAGTAGTGCTTCGTTTTGCTTGCATCAGAGTCCCTGTAGAAGTGGGGTCGGAACTGCTTCAAATGCCAACCCCTCGCTGCCCGGTGTGGAGCCGTCTGCCGTGTACCACTGGCCAGCTGCAGTGTGATGCCACAGTGATGGCCACACTCCCCTCTCCTCATCCCCGTGCTGGGGGACATTGTGTTGTGAAGCCAGCTGCATGCTGGGGACAGCTACCAGCATGTTCCAGGGAATCATAGGATCCCAGACTGGCTCAGGTTGGAAGGAACCTTAGAGATCACCTACTCCAACCCCCTGCCATGGGCAGTGATGCCCCTCAACTAGACTTGGTTGCTCATCCAACCTGGCCTTGAACACCTCCACAGAGTGGGCAGCCACAGCCTCTCCAGGCAATTGATTTCAGAGTCTCTCCAACCTTGTGCTGAAGAACTTCTTCCTAAGATCTAGTCTGAACCTCCTCTCCTTCAGTTTCAAACCGTTTCCCTTTGTCCTGTCACTGGAATGCCTTGGGAAAAGTCCCTCTCCAGCCTTCCTGTAGGTTCCCTTTAGGTATTGGGAGGCAACTCAAAAGTCCCTCTGGAGTCTTCTCTTCCCTGGGCTGAAGAGAAGGTCCTTCAGCCTGTCCTCATAGCAAAGAGGATCATCTTTGTGGCCTCCTCTGGACTTGCTCCAAATGAAGGAGCACATCTGGAGCTGGAGAGGCTCCCTTTTCTTTGCCAGTCGCCTGGGGCAAGGCTGAGCCCTACAGTGATACCGGCAACAAGTATCGGAGGCTTCCCACAGCCACAGGGATGTGGTGGAGACACTTCACTGTCCACTGATGAGCACAGAAGGGGGTCCCATCCCTGTGCCCCCACAGCAGGGTGCTGGGATCTTGTACCCCATGGTTTCCTGGTGGCAGTGGTGCCCTGAACCCCTCTTGTGGGTATTTCCTATCTCCCAACCCTGTTGGCACCAGGCTTTCAATGATCCTGAGTTAAGACAGGAGTCCAAGTTGTTTTTATTTATTCAAATCCCATTTAGCAACCAGCTGGCTTAGAAGTCCCATGACTGCCTCTTGTCCAAGTTGGTTTGATAGGAAAAGAGGCCATTTTGCAATGAAACTCTGTTCAGAAGAAGTGATGTAAGAGCTCAATCAGTGCCTGCTGAGACCCAGCGCCAGCAGCTCCGTGCTCTGGTGATGTCTGTTTGAAACAGCCAGGGGATGGGATATTGCACCCCCCTGCAGTTTACTGATGGCTTTGATTCATGTGGAGACCCAGAGCAGCCTTGGCGGTGTCAACTGCAGAGCACTCTGGTGGGTCAGCAGTGAAAAACCAGCTCAGTCGTGGCACAGAGCAACAAAATTGTTTGGGTTGGAAAGGGGTGCTAGAGGACATTTAGTTCCAAGCCCTCTGCCATGGGCAATGACAGCTCTCCTAGACCAGGCTGAGATGGCTAAGGAAGTGTGAAGTAAAAATAGGGTGATCAGGGATTGCCAGGGATTAATGAGAGTCTAAGATCCTTCTGCACATCCCAGGGAAGAATCAAGAGGTCTATGAAAAGGTACCTCTCTAGGGAGGGACATTTTGTTTCTTGGTGTTGGGGTGAGGATGAAGATGCTGTGTGACAGACATGTGCTACTAGGCTCCATCATGCATCGATGCAACGCTGGGAACTTGGTGTGATGTGCTCTTGGTGTGTCCTTTGGTCAGAGGAGAACTCAAGGTGCCCAGTGCCCTGGAAGATGGTGTCTACTATCCTGTCACAAAATCACAGGAATTTAGGGGTTGGAAGGGACCTCAAAAGATCATCTAGTCCAATCCCCCTGCCCGAGCAGGATCACCTAGATCAGGTCACACAGGGCTGCACCCAGGTTTGAATGTCTCCAGAGCAGAAGACTTTACAACCTCTGGGCAGCCTGTGCCAGGGCTCTGTCACCTTCCCAGTATGAAGTTTTTCTTCTGCTTATGCGGAACCTCCTCTGCTCCAGCCTTCTGTCGATGTCCTGTTGCCTCCTGCCTGAACTGGTGCTGCAGGCACCTCACCTTCTGCAGTCTCGCAGGGCTGTGTGCGCTGAGCTCTGCCTAGAGTAGCATCTCTGGATGCTGGATCACAGTCTCGGTCTCAAACGTATCTGCATGTTTTGCCAAGTTTCTCAGCTGGTGGAAACCTTACAGCTTTGTGTTGCCTTGGGGTTGTTAGCATCACTGTGGTCAGCCTCTGCGCCAGAGCTTGCCAAAGCACCCCAGCAATGCTGAGCCAAACGCAGCGGGGCAACGCTTTTGTCTTGCTTTGGTTCAAGTGGGACACAATTATCACTGGCATGTTTTTATTTCCATTTGTTTATTCTGACAGCAACGAGAAGGAGCCATTATCTCTTCATGCGGGTGTTTCAGTAAGTGTTCTGGGAAGTGAAGTCAACAGGACCAGTGTGAGAGAGAGCATCACATTCTCTCACGGGCAGCAATCAATAACCAGGCTGTTAAAAGCCAGGTCCTTTCAAGAGACATGATAGTGAGTTTGTGCTCCTATCAGCTTTGATCTTGGGGGATGACAGCTCTTCACAGGCTGATGTGTTCATCACAGTCTGTCTGCCTCATAATGCAGGCGCCCATGGCAGTTCTTTCAGCATCTCTGGAGATGAAGAAATTGAGTTGGACAGCACCACCCCACCCCTTTTATGGAGTAAGTTTCTGTATTGATCAGGCTGTAGGTGGGAGATCAGGCTGTAGGTGGAAGATCATAGAATCACAGAATCATTAGGGATTGGAAGGGACCTCGAAAGATCGTCCAGTCCAATCCCCCAGCCACAGCAGGATCATCTAGACCAAGTCACACAGGAACACATCCAGGTGGGTTTTAAACACCTCCACTGAAGGTCTGTAGGTACAAGACCAGGCTGTAGGTGGACTATCAGATCTCAGTTTAACCTCGGATAATGTTTCCTGACCTTCCCTACTCCACGAACAGCAGCGACCCCAAGCACACAACGTGCTCCTAGAAACTAGGCTTCTCAGGTCCCTCTGGCCTGGGACAGTAGCCTCCATTTCAACTTTTGTGCAGCCCTGGGCTGCCAGCAACGCTGCTCTTAGAGCAGAACATCCCTGAAGACCTGTTCTTCACACTGGCAAACAAAACCCTTTGCACTTTTGCATGAGAAATATGGTCAGACACAGGTATCCTGTGGGGTGTTCGTTCTGGAGATCCCCTGTGTTTCCTGTTCCTCTCCTTTCAGCTTCAGTCGTTTGATGTTTGCTGTTTGCCCCAAAGCTGTGGGCACTAGGTGAGCGCCTCAATTTTATTTTATAATAAAAATGTACAAGTTTGTAGCCTTCAGGGATTTGGAGAAAAAGTTTGAAAATGTGATCATAAAGTTCAAGAAAACAGGGTGCAATTAGGCAAAGCTTCAGCATTTGTAATTTTCTTTTTTTAAAAAAAACCAAACACATAACAAAAACCTCGTGATTTTTAAACTGTTCTTCTCTGGAGCCTGACACATAATCCTGAGTATGTGGGGTTGGCAGCGCTGGGAAGGATGCTTTTCTCTGCCCAGTCCATGGGGAGCTTCTTCTGCTGGCAATTCGGTTTACTAGCCACCTTAACCATTCCTGCCCCTTTTCCTTTGTTGGCCTCTCCTGTGGCTCAGGACCCCTCTCCATCTCAGAGGCTTTGGAAGGGCAGTTGGAGGAGGGTGGTGTCAGCTGGGACTGCCCCAACAGCAGACACCAGGGCTGGGCCGCACGTGCGTGTCTGGCCATCTGCTTCGGACCTGCCAGGCAGCAAAACACCTCTGAGCCCTCAAAGCTTGCTGTCCTTGCGGGGAAGGAACTGGTCAGGTCCAACGACACCTCCTGTCCCTCACTGAGTTGCAGACAGGGTCTGTGGCCCCTCCTCCACAAATCAACAGTTTTGCTTGGCAGACGTGCACTAGCAGGAGAAGGGCAAGTGGTTCTAAGCTGGAAAAGGGTAGATTTAGGCTGGACATCAGGACAAAGTTCTTGAATCTGAGGGTGGTGGATCCCTGGAACAAGTCGCCTTGAGAGGTGATGGAGATATTCAAGGTCAGGCTGGATGGGGCTCTGGGCAATCTGTTCTAGCAGCTTCTTATAGGGGGTTTGGACTAGATTACCTTTGAAGTTTCCTTCCAGCCCTATGATTCTGTGATTATCTCTAACCTACAGGAAATGCTGAGATGATGCAAACAGGCTCCTGAAGATTAGGAGATCTTTCTTCAGGGGCTTGTTTTCGTGGTGTGTTGGCCCCTGCAAGCTGGGCCCCTGGTGTGCCCATGCTCTTGGTGGGACATGGCAAGGCCCAGTGCCTTCCCCCAGATCCCACAGGGATTCAGTGACAGTGTTTCTTCCCTCTGCCTCTCCTGCCCCCAACCACCCTCCCTTGGGTCCACTGGTCATTTGTGCTTTTAGAAAGCTCTGTTCGTTTCTTTCAATGTCAGCAGTCGCTGCACAAAGTACCCTCAGGAGCCCGTTTATTCTGCAAGGGAGAGTTGTACCCTGCAGCAGTGGTTTCTACGGCGAGCAGCAGGACCAAGGAGGTGGTCCTGCCCCTGTACTTGACCTTGGTGAGGCTGCACCTTGAGTACTGGGGGCAGTCTGGGCACTGCAGTATAGGAAGTAGATCAAGGTGCTGCTGGAGAAGGGGTGGAGAAGAGCAATTGGGCTGGTCAGGGGTCTGTAGAACAGGTCTGACAAGGAGAGGCTGAGGGAGCTGGGGCTGTTCAGCCTGGAGAAGAAGAGGCTGAGGGGAGACCCCACTTCTTTCTACAACTACCTGAAGGGAGGTTGGAGTGAGGTGTGTATTGGCCTCTTCTCCCTAGTGACTGGCAATAGGACAAGAGGAAATGGGGTCAAGTTGTGCCAGGGGAGGTTCAGATTAGGTCTTAGGAAAAGCTTCTTCCCAAGATGAGTGGAGAGGCCTTGGAATGGTCTGCCCAGGGAGGGGATAGAGGCACTTTGTTCTGGAGCTTTAGGATGACAGCGGAAACTGGAGCTGCAGTTTGAAAATTACCAGAATTTTCAGATGTACAGATTTTTTCTTTCATGAAGAAAAGGTTTTGTTGCTTTAAGAGGGCCCCCCCCCCCCCCCCCAGTGACCTGTCCTGGAGGAGGTGAAACTATAGAATTGTCCCAGGTGCCTGCCGTTGAGGGATGGGCTGGGTGAGGACATAAAAAGGGCGAGTGATCTTAGCCCTGCCCCTTTTTGCTGAAGGCTCCTAGCCCAGCATGTGACTGCTGTCCCATGCTCATCCCCCCACACAAACTTCCAGGGTGGCAGGGAGGGAAAGATGAGCCTGCTGCCGCCTGGCCCTGGCCTGGACCCCGGCCCCGGCCCTAGCCCTGCTCCGCCGTGGTGAGGGATGCGGCAGCATTGTGCGGCCCTGACCCCAGCTCGGCAGCGGCGGCACCGGCTTCAACCCAGCCCAGTCTGGTGCTGGAACTGCAGACTGGAGAAGCAAGACCTTAGTGCTGATCTACCACCCCCCACCCTCACCCCCACCACGGAGCAGCCGTTCAGCGACCCCTGGTGAGCTGAAAGGATTCTTCCCTTTCCCCTAGAGCTGAGACAGGAGGAGAGAGGAGAGGGGGAGGGTCGTGGAACCCTCTTGGCCATGTTTGCAGAGTGTGGGGGGGCCCTGCTAACTCGGCCATGTGGTCTATCTCCATCTTGGGTCCCGCATGTGGCCAGGGCCATGCAGCCATCACCGCCTGTGTAGGAAACACTGAGCAGCCGGAAGAGAGGCTGTTTGTCATTTCTGCCACTGAGAAAAACTGGGGATGCTCGAGTATTGGGGAGAGAAGGAGCATTAAGAGAGGCATCTGAGAATTCCGTCGTGCTTAGCTGAAGAAAGCAGAAGGACTCGAGAACCCTTAAACCTTGGGCATGAAAGACAGTGTCTAGGTTCTTTGTTTGAAAGCATGTCTCCTGCATCGAGGGATGCAGTTCAGGTGCTGAGGAGTCAGGCCTGCCTGATGAAAGTTGAGCTGGAGAAGCTACACTGAAGAACTGAAGCATTCACCAGTCTGGACAGCCGAAGGTGCCGCTGTTTGCAGACAGGGACAACACATGAATAATAGAGAGGGTGGTGATACTTGTCTCTACTTGACTGACATGCTCTTTTCCCAGGTCTCTGATGTGGAAAAAAACCCAAGGACCAATAAGACAGTGATCGCCCATTGTATTTTTCTCAGAAAATGTGATGGCATTTGTGACGCAGTTTCTGTGCACTAACTTGCTTAACCTTTTCTTCATTTCTGTATAGAGTGATAGAGTTAATAAACCCTTTTCCATTTTCCCTAAGCTATCCATAGTCTGGTAAATTCTATCCAAGATCTCGTTGAGACCTAACTGCTTTGTTTTCTTCTCCTTTATCTTTAATTGTGGTCTTGAACCCACCACAACTGGGAAGAGATTTATCCCCTTTTATCAGAAACGGCAAGGAGAGAAGTTCAGAGACTGGGGACTGGGTGGCCAAAGCCAGGCTCTCCAACCTTGCTCTGACAACTCTCCTTAGAAATGAATTTTCTCCACCTTTCCCTGACCCTAATGGCTGCACTCATGTTAACACCATGTACCTGCAATTTCTTACAAAATTATTCCGGGAAGCTGGTTTGTCAGCGTGCCTCTTGTAAGCACCCGTGGGCTGTGTGGCTGCTGTGGAACTAAACTGTACCAGATCCAGCTGAGTTTTCAGGACTTTGAAAGTTTTCACATTCTCCTCAGGCTCCGCATCCTTGTGCATCTACAGCCTGACACCATTCATGCTGATTTATGCTCCCTGAGAAATGCAGTTGTATCTATTTCTGTGAAAAGAGTCCTCAGAAACCATAGATGGGGTGATCTGCAGAGGGGTGAAGACTGCCTCGGTCTGGGGCTCGCAAAATTGAAATGATATTTTCCTGAGTTGGGCTTTGTCTGTTGTTTCAGCCAGGATTTTTCCCTTTCTGAGGTTTCTCCTTTCAGTATGCACCCATGTACAAGACACACCACCCCTTATTTCAACGTGGAGCCCACACGTCTAGGCTCTACTAGGGTTCGTCCCCAGGTAAGAGACTTTTTTGCTTTGTCTAGTTCCTTCTTACATTTGCTGGTGCACTTTGAAAATAAGTTCTGCAGAGCTCAGGATATCATTGATGTTTGGTTTGAGCTCATGAGACCTCACCTAGAGTCCTGTGTCCAGCTCTGGAGCCCTCAACTCAAGAAGGACAAGAACCTGATGGAGTTGGTCCAGAGGAGGCCACAAAAATGCTCAGGGGGCTGAAGCACCTCTGCTATGGGGACAGGATGAGGGAGCTGGGGTTGTTCAGCCTCAAGAGGAGAAAGCTCCAGGGAGACCTTATAGTGACCTTCCAATCCCTGAAAGGGGCTGTAAGAGGGCTGGGGAAGATGGTTCACAAGGGCAGGGAAAGACAGAATGAGGAGTCATGGTTTGAAGCTGGAAAAGAGTGACTTTAAACTGGACATTAGGAGAAAGTTGTTTAATCTGAAGGTGGTGAATCCCTGGAACAACTTGTCTCAAGAGGTGGTGGAGGCATTCAAGGTCAGGCTGGATGGGGCCCTGGGTAATCAGTTCCAGTGACTTGTTGTAGGGGGGTTGGACTAGATAACCTTTGGAGATCCCTTCCAACCCAACACACTCTATGGTTCTGTGATTCTATGATTCAGGGTCTTGCTAGTGACGAGGGCACAGTCCTCACGTGGTTCCTAGCACGATGCACTTTATGTGAGGCACAAGGAAACTCTGCTCACCTTCAGCATGTGCAAGCTGCTGTGCAGCACTGACTCGACCTGTGGAGGTTTATGAAGGGTCATGATAATGTTGCCCAGAAGGCCAGCACTTCAAAGGCCAGGGAGCAGTTAAAATGCATTACGAGCTGTTGGCAGCGGTTGTGGGGGGTAGCTGTGCTTTGCTGCTTTGGACAGCCCAAGTAAATGAAAACCCTCTGCATTAATTGCTACACCAAAGGGGTTGTCAGGAGAATGGAGCCGATGGAAATGCCAGAAAAGTGGAAATACAGATAGCTGGGTGTGCTGATCCACACCAGGGTACTGCTGATTAGTGTGCAGCTCCCTACCGTGCCCTGGGAAGCTGCGGAGAGCTGGGGGTGTCCCACCAGCAGCTTGCCCAGCACTTTGGTGGGAATGGGCTGAGCCCCACAGGCAGCATCTGCTGCTCTGCTGTTCCAGCACAGCCGAGCGGGTGGTTAGAGGTGAGACTTACCAGGAGTCTTATGACACCTGGACACCATGGGACAAGAGTGTAATTATTTTTAATGATGTAGGGACTGGAGGAGGGAGAGGAGGGTGTGTGGTGCCTGGTGTTGCAGAGCAACTGAAACCGGGAACTTCAAGACTGGTTTGCACAGACATTGTTGTCTAAATCAGATGGAGACCACCAAAGAGAGCGTGGAATGATATGATTCCATTCTCTTCTAGGACACCCATATTCCAACTACTATTTTGTGTTTCAACTAATGCTTCAATTATAGGCAAACAGTCTCTAACTAAGTGTTCCAGTGACAGTCACACAAACACCAGTCATACCAGCTCACTCACACACCACTTGACTGGCTGGTGGAGGACCACCACCTCTCGACACACCCCAACATACCCAGTAAGTTGTGCCCTTGCAGAACCCCTCACTGATGATCAGGGCAGGGTATCTGTGCTGACAGTGGACAACCCAGGGATCTTTTACCCACCCATGCTGGGGCTGCTAGGGCAGAGTGTCTATCTCCTCTCTGATCAGCTACTGGGCTCACCAATGGGTTTCCAAAGTAACTTCTCCAAAGCCAACTTGCTAAGTACTGGTGCTTGATATCCCTCAGTGGGATATCCTGGGGTCATCCTGCTAGGTACTTCCTCAGTCTTTTGGCCATGCTCTTACCTAGTTATCAGTGACTCTGGTGGATCACACTTCTCTACAGTTAGTCTTCACTAGACACCTTGCAGTTTGGGTGAGTTCTTATTCTGTTCCTCTGCAGCTCAACAGTCTGCTCCATTTCAGTTCCCAACTTCTTAACTCCACCCTTTGCATATTTGTCTCTTGCAGACTCGAGGAACGACAAACCTGAGACACACACACATATATATAAAAATCTAAAATCTGGTTTCAGTCTTAAAGCTGAAGACAGGCATCAATTTAAAATCTATTCCTAAAGCGAAGGGCATTGTAATTTATAATGTTAAACTGGAGTGTCTTATGTGCTCTAGTTTCATTTCTGGTGAAGTGTTTTCTAAAGGTGACAGCACACAGCATAAAGAGTCCTAAACACATTTATTAGCTTATTAAAGATAATTAATTTAATCTGGTTGCTAATATTAGCTGTGCCTTTGCAAGTGAAAAGCACCTTTGGTTCGCCAGACAGTTGCTTATCAAGGAAGAAACTCTGGACATTAAAACATACGCAGCCTGCTGAGCAACCAGGCTGTTTTCCAGAAAAGCAGAAGAATTATTGCTGAAGTGCTCTCCAAGTGCCAGATTTGGCAACACACACAATTAGGCCCCATTTGATCAGTTTTGTGTCCATGGTAACAGCCACACTCCTCATCCATGCATCAGTACATCCTTGAAATAATCTTCCAGGGGGATGAAGAGCTTCACTGGAGAGCCTTGTGGAACATAACCCAAACGCTAATTTCCTCTGTTCCCATCATTATCCTTTATCTTTCATTTCTAAAACAGTGCATGCCTTGCTTCTCAAAGGTGATACACTGCTGCCACGAAATGTCACCACGCTTTTATCCCTAAAAGGAAGATCTCTTAATCCTCTGCATCAATCCAAGAGCCTAAAAATCTTCCTCTGTTTAGGGATGCGTCCTGTTGATTGGCAAGGCTGTGGCAAGCTGCTCGAGGCGGTGTCATCACTCGGAAGGCAGCCCGTCTCAGGTCTGCTGCCCTCTCACAGCCCAGGACAGCCTGGTGATGGGTAAGGCCTTCTGGATGTTCTTTTAGGCTTTTGCAGGAGCCCTGTGAAGATACTGCAAGGTCTCAGCACAAGGACTGATTTTGCATCAGATCCAAGCCTCCGAGAGAGCCCGCGAGTGCTGAGCTACCGCCAACCCACAGGGAACAAGCTTGGAGGGCACTGCATGGCTCAGAGTGGAACCCAAGAGAGTTTGTTTAGCTGTAGATGCAATAGGAATTGTTCCTGCAGTTTATTTTTACATGCTTAGAGGGCAAATGAGTGTGGAAGAGTTGGAGAGAATGAGCAGAATGAATGATTGTAAGAGGTTATTTATATAAAGTGAGAGAACTACATCTCCTGGTGCAACAGAGTATGCCCGGGGCTGGTGAGAATTGCTGCTCTTGCAGTAATTCCTACTGGGAAATAGTTGGAAGAAGCTCTTTCCCCCAATAAGGAAGAGACTGAGAAACAGCAAAGTTCCTCCAGTTGAAGGCATCAAGGAAAGGCTGGTCTGTGGCAGAGGAAGCCTAGGCAACGGGCACTGAGAGTCTGGCAGGAGAGGAGTGTGGAGTCCCAGTCCTGGCCAGTCTGGTCCAGAGGGATAAGGTTTGGCTGGTGTGGTCACATCAACATTTCCACCAGTGCAAGACAGCCACAGGGTCCCCTTGTTTGGACATCTCACTCTGTAGAAACAAGACAGGACCTGTCCACAAGGGCAGGGAACAATAGGAGATGGGGTCATGGTTTGAAGCTAAAAATGGGCAGGTGTCAGGAGAAAACTCTTTAACCTGAGGGTGGTGAATCCCTGGAACAGGCTGCCTAGGGAGGTGGTTGAGGCCCCATCCCTGTAGACATTGAAGGTCAGGCTGGATGGGGCTCTGGGCAACCTGTTCTGGTTACAGATGTCCCTGCTTGTTGTAGAGGGGTTGGACTAGATGACCTTTGGAAGTCCCTTCCATCCCAATCCATTGTGTGATCCTTTCAGTAGGGACCCTGTTTGGAGATTTATAATGGAGAGGAAACGAACACTGAACGTTTGTGAAGAAGAAATGCACAAAGATGATTTGGGGTGTTCATGCACCCTTCCCTCTTCTCTTGCAGTAAGTGTTGTTTTTAGCATTGCTTCCCAAAGCAGGTCATTGCTCAAACCAGTTCGTCACCGATCACATTGGCACCAAATTTTGAGGTCTGAAAGGGTCAGTTCAAACTCTGTCTACTCTGGCTAAGAGCAGGAGAACTCGAAAGGGAAGAGGGTTGTTTGTGAACCCTGCAGTGTCAGTAGTGATGGCTGGCCCTGTTTTAGGGCACCTTGTGTTTGAAAGCACACTGGTGCTGGGAATGCCCAGACACTTGGGAACGTCCACACACTGAAGGGTATGGGGGGCTGGGGTCACGGGTGGTCAAACCAGTCTGCAGGGAGTCTGGGAGTGCTGCTAAAGGCTCAGTGGATGGCTTAGTATGTGAGGCACAGTGCTCACAGACATGGGCAGGTATCACCAGCATTTGTTCCTCCCTGTGATAAAATAACTCCAAGTACAGAAATGTAGAATTTCTGTTTTCTAGAACAAACTGGGAGGAAAAAAACCATCCAAAAAAAAAAAAAAAAGGGGGAAAAAAATGTTTCCTGGAATTAAAGCAGTCCCGTTCAGAAATGTCTCCATGTCCTGTTTTGACATATTTTGGATCAAAGTGAAGCATTTTGATGTTTCAGAGGTAGGAATGTTTTGTTTCAATTTGTTGAACGGACATGAAACATTTCATTTCAAGTCTGCTTAACATTAAAGTAGGCAGCGCCTTGCCTTGGGTCTGGGTCTCGTTCCCTCCTCTGGGCTCTGCTCCCTGGGAGCTCTGCCCAGCTCCCATAAAGCTTGGGCAAGATCCACGTAGTTCTCGGTAACTCCAGCTCAGCCACAAGCCTCGTGTGCAGGGAAGCAGAGAGGCCTTTTGGGGAAAGTCTGTTTTGATACTGAACTTGACTAAAATGAAGAGTTGGGGGGCAGCTGAAGCAGAGCTCTCTGTTCTGGTTCACCTCCACTAAACCACATTCCTTGGCAGCAGCGTCTCTCTCTTCATGAGGGCACTCACTGTGTTGCAGAAGCTGTTTTCTCCTAATAAAAAGATTTCCCAGTCAGTCCCTGCATGGGTGTTGACATGGTCTGCACCAGTAAAGCCCTCTGAGGCCTGCAGACTACTGCCCTGGACTTAGCAGTGTAACTGTCCTCTAGTGTCAGTCAAATGGATTTTCCAAAGGCTCCACCTTGGGGGCTGACTGAAGACGCCTCAAGGGAGGCAAAGAAGTTGCAACACAGACAGGAGTTTCATAGAATCAGTAAGGTTGGAAAAGACCTTCAAGATCATCAAGTCCAACTGTCCACCTTACAACCCCCAACCACTAAACCAGTCTCCCAAAACGTCGAGTCTGCCTGCTTGTTGAACCCCTCCAAGGACGGTGCCTCCACCTCCTCCCTTGGCAGCCAACGTGTTCCATGGCCTCCCCACTCTTGTTGGGAGAAGTTTTTCCTAAGATCCAATTAGGAACCTCCCCTGATGCAACCTGACCTCATTTCCTCTTGTTCTGTTGCTAGTTCCTAGGGAGAAGAGGCAATCACCTGCCTCACTATGACCTCCCTTCAGGTAGTTGTAGAGAGCAGTGAGGTCTCCTCTCAGCCTTCTCTTCTCTAGGCTGAATGACCTTGTCCTCTTCTTATCAGACTCTCACAGGAGGAACAGAATTTCTCTCAGGATATCAGCAGACTCTGCTTCTTTCTTTTTTGTGGAAGTGACTATAGGATCTTCCAGGGATTTCAGAAGAATTTGACTTGAAAGTTGATGCAAGAGTTGCTTTGGTTTATTCTCAGCAGCTCTCAATAGGACCAGGCCAGTTCTGCTACGGGGATAATGGAATCCTTTTCCCTCCCCCTTTCCTGGGCAACAGCTTCAAAAGATCTCTGATTTTGCTCACCAATCAAGCAATCTCATTTGCAAAACAAGTGGAAGGGCCCTTGGAAAGCAGAGGGCTGCCTTCTTTGTTAAATCGTTGCTTGTGGTGACACAAAGGGATCATAAAGGTGATGGAGCTGCAGCCTGCACAGCCGCCTTTTCTGGACTGGGTGGACTGGCCTCCTGCCCCCACCCCACGGCAATGTCAGACCCTGAGCCTAAGGATTATGTAGGGCTTGAGCCCAAGGGGAACAAGGTGCATTGCCACAATTCTTGGCTCCAAAAATTATTCCTAGGTTTGCTTTGAAATCTGAACCAGGGTTAATTTCTCTCCCCCTTCCCCCAGTCGGTTTCCTTTTCTCTTTCATGTACCTATCTGCATAGACTGTCATCATAAGAATCTCCATTAAAATTGAAAGCCTCCTTCCTGCATGTCACCTCTCACAGCCCCCTTCTGCTTGCCCTGTGTGACTTCTGGAGAGCAAAGGTCCCACGCTACCATCAGCCACCCGAGCTCCGCATTCCCCCTGCCATCGGTCCTGCTCCTGTGTTGCTATAGGAACCCCTATCAATTTGGGAGTGCCAGAGAAAAAGACCAGAGGATTATCTTCATTATTTAATGATTAATACATGTTTACAGAGCGCTTCAAGCTCATGCATCTCTCTGTACATTGTTTAGGAACAGGGCAAGCGGTGTAATTCGTTGAACATCCTCCACTCTTTGGAGTGGGAGGAGAGGTGTTTTGGTGGGAGGAGAGGGTGCCAGCAGACAATCGTGTTGCTAAGAGCACTCCAGGAAAAGAATTTCAATATGAGCCTTTGCCTCGAGTTTTCGTAGGCAAGTCTGATCCAACACCTGCCACTGAGGTTGCTCAAACACCTCCGTTATATGGGTGTATGTTCAGCTGTTCTTTGGCAGATTTAACCCACCTGGAAGGAAGGGTCGGGCTTGTTTCTCCTTCAGGCTGGATAAAGAGAGCACTTGCAGCTGGCCTGACAGCAGAGCTGGATGGGCTCAGGAGGCTTTTGTCTCAGTAGTTTCTCTCCTGAACTTCTATCGGGAGGATGTTGATGTTGTTGTGTGCTCTGTGCTCATAGTGGTGGGTTGGAAGTACCATACAAAAAGGTAGTATCAGATGGGCAAGAAACTGTGGAAGCAGGAGTGTGGTTCTGTGCCTGATGCCTTGCCCATACATCCTGCTGACCATGCCAGCTAGATCCATCTATCTGCTGCCTACGTGGTGATGCCACCCTGCCTGACCCAGGTGACCTGCTGAAGCTAGGCTGCTTCTGCTTTCTTCAGCCTCAGGATCTTCTCTAGATGCTGCATGCCATGAGCACTCAGGATCAGCCAGTGTTTGTGCCGTGCCCTTTGCCCTGGTGACCTCTGGCTTCCCCTTCACCTGCTAACAAGCTGAGACCCTCCTGAAGAGGAATCACAGAACATTAGAGGTTGGAAGGGACCTTAAAAGATCGTCTAAACCAATCTTTCTGCCACAGCAGCATCACCTAGATCAAGTCACGCAGGAACATCTCCAGTCAGGTTTTAAACATCTCCACATGGAAGGAGGAGACTCCACAACCTCCCTGGGCAGCCCATGATGCCAGGTAAGTGCAGCCTGACCACTTGAAGAGCTGTTTTGCCAAGCACAGGAGAGCTGGGACACACAACACACCCGAGAAATGAGATTTGCAGAGTGAGCAGCTTCACTGCCTCCTGTCATGCACCTTGGAGACCCCTGGGGCTGGTACAAGCTCCCTGTCTGGCCTGACTGTTCTTGTAGGTGCAGGCGTGAGGTGGGCTGATGCAATAGGATGCAGTAGCTGTTGAAAGCTGGTGCTGCCTGACTCAGGCAGGTTCCTTCCCCGAGCAAGGCCTGCGGAACTACGGTTCCGGTGCTGGAGGATGACTGAAAGGGTACTAAGGATGTCTGGTGCTCCTGGAGTTCCAGAGAGCTGCGATGCCACGGGTAGGGTAGAGCAGCGGCGAGGTGTGTGATGCGCACGGCATTCTCGTCGTGAAGTGGATGCACAGAATGAACGAGGAGAATTGCAAAATGAAGCAGATTTGCCCTGGATCCACGTTGGTACTTAGGAGGTTTTAGAACTGTACTCACGTGAAAGACTGTCAGGCTTCTCAGTCCCTGGGAATCCACCTGCTGTGGAGCAGTCGTCCTGCAAGGCCGTGCTCATTTGTGGGGACTGCCTTCCTGGCCCACTTACCGGGCTTCATCGTGAATGGCTGCCCAGATGGAGAAAGTCCAGATGGAGAAAGCTGTAGCAGAATTCAGCTGCTATTCTGAGGTAGCCCAGCACTAGAGGGGGGTGTAGCATGTGCTTTCCAGCACATTCTACGCGTGCGTGCAGCAGTCTCTTGCAGGGGCATTTCTGAGGAGGCTGATTTTTTTTAATTGCTGATGTGAAAAGTTTTCTCTTGCAGGGGCAATTTTCTTGCATGGGATAAAAATCAGAGAGGCTGTTATTTTCCAAACCTTTAAAGACTGCTTGTAGCCAACGAATGTTCTTTTGGTGAATGCGTGGCTTGGATACCGGGACCTCAGAACTGAAGGCCGTTCTCAGGTCTCTTTTAGTCTGATGTGAGTAAACAGCAGATAGAGGCTGCTCTTTACTTGGCTGTAGCTGGAGGGGTCTGAGCTCTGTCCTCCTTGCCATGGGGACACGCTGTGTTCAAAAAGGCCAGCTCCCTGTCCCCTTCTCTTGTTTTCTTCCTCATCTCCAGCGAGACGAGCTCCAATTATCACATTTTTCTCCCCGTGCAGGAGCAGGTCAGTGTGGCGAGGTGACTTCTAGCCTGTGAGCCCTGGCGCTCTTGGGTATGATGTCTTTGGAGAAGGGCAGCCTGGCAGACGTGTGCCAGACCTGCACAAACACAGCTATGGCAGAAGCAGGAATGCCATTTCATAGAATAGTTCAGGCTGGAAGGAACCTTGAAGATCATCTAGTTCCAACCTCCCTTCTCTCCAAGTTGCCCAGAGTGCCATCCATAGAATCATAGACTCCAACCTGGCCTTGAAAGTGTCCAGGGATGGGGCATCCACAACCTCCTTGGGCAACCTGTTCTAATGCTTCTCCACCCTCACGGTGAGGAACTTCTTCCTAATATCCAATCTAAATCTGCCCTCTTTTAGTTTCAGGCCATTGTCCCTTGTCTATCGCTACAGGCCCTTGTATAGAGTCTCTCTCCAGCTTTCCTGTAGCTCTCTTCAGGTACTGGAAGGTTGCTGTTGGTCCCACTGGAGTCTTCTCTCAGCTGAACAACCCCAGCTCTCTCAGCCGTGCTCCAGCCCTCTGATCATCTTCGTGGCCTCCTCTGGACATGCTCCAGCAGAGCCACGTTCTTTTTGTACTGTGGGCTCCAGCAGTGAACGCAGGACTCCAGGTGGGGTCTCACCAGAGCAGAGCTGAAGCAAAACCCATATTCAGGCCAGTGGGCGCAGACTCTCATAGACCTGAACTTTGCCAGCTTGATCTGTCTGTGGGAGAGCGTCAGGCGCAGTCCCGTGCCCTCCCCTCTTCCTCGTAGCCTGGACATGGTGCGAGGCTGCAGTTCCCACCTCTGTTTGCAGCAAAGATGCCCCTGTTCACGTTTCCACATAGAATAAACTTTTCTTCCCCTACTTTTAGCGCCTGTAATTACCTCTTTACTCCAGTGCCAGCAACCTTCCGTCAGGCATCGTTATTAACGGCAAGAAAAGAGAAGGGGAGGGCGAAAGCGAGCGAGCCACAAAACTTAATTTAATCGCAGCACCCCATGCTCAATTTAACAGGCACAACAGCTCGGAATGGGGTCCCTGTGCAACAGGGGGGCAGGCAGTGGAGCGTCCCTGGAAAGAATTAATTGCGGATGACAATGTGTAAACAGCGCGGATGAATGGGGCACGCAGGTGTGAGGCACCAGGGCCATCCCGGGGACTTTTTCACACGAATTTCAGTTCCTTCACTGCTGACCTGCTCCCGAAACTATGATTAGTGTCAGCGTTGGGAAACCATTCAGGGTGTCAGGATTTGGCACATATTAACTAGCCCTGGGGGAGAGGGGAGGGAGCACACAGAGGGCTGTGAAAGGAGGAAGTCTGGCGGACAAGGGGATTGTTAAAGGGCCAGAAAATCCTCGCTGCTCCAAGGTGCCCTCGCTGCTTGGAGGAAAATGGCAGCAGAGCACAACTCCGAGGCATCCTAGCCCTAAGCAGACTATGTGGAAAACAAGGCATCGCATCGAGAATTGTTTTTCACGGGGTGCCCATCATGAATATTGATGATGTCTGTACTACTGACTTTTTCTTGGCTGTGGCTTTTACGGTTTGAGACACTTCAGCTTGACACATAAATAGTCAAAACAAGGAGGGAAATTAATGACCCGGTGGTACCCAGAACAGGAAATATCTCCTGGGTAACATATGGGGGTTATTCAGCTTGCAAAAACCCCCTTTCATCAGTACCTGCTTTATGTGCAAGGTGACATGGACGGGGTTCTACAGCGGGCCAGATTTACCAAGCACTAGGCTAGATGCCCTTAACTTATGTTCCCTGGGCCACTCTGGCCCTCTATGTCCAACTGGCAGATTTAAGTACATCGAGCAGGTGAGGTTACTGGTCTTCCCCCCCCCCCCAGGAGAAAGATACAGGGGGGAAGGACAGAAGTTGAGGACTAACGTGAACACCCATGGCTCTGCTGGACATTCTTTTATGCTCTTTATTTCTTGCTGGAACAATTTTTCTGCCTGTCTTGTGGTTTGGGCAGCACGACATGAGTGCTGGGCAGATGCCTGCTGAGATGCCCAACTTTGCACTCCTTAGAGCACTGCAGCCCAAAGGCTCAGGCCTCACAAAATGTCGAAACGGTGACAGCGACTCCAGCTGTCCTGTGAATGTGAAGGGGAGGCTGGATGCTTGCTGGCCTCGGGAAGAGAAAGGGTATTGCCCCCAGGACCAGTTTGGCAGCAGAGACAGAAGTGCAGAAAGCAGGGTGGACCAATCCCTTGCCAGGCAGTTTTGGCTTGGGGAGATGAAGCAGGTAATGAGGAGAGGGCATGAAATATCAGAACAGAAACCATGAAGGCCAGTATACCCAGTAGAAATCTCACCTCAGATTCAGAGTTGAGTGTAGTTAACAAGAAGAGGAGGCTGAGAAGTGACCCCATTAATGTTTAAAAATACGTGAAGGGTAGGTGTCAGGAGGATGGAGCCAGGCTCTTCTCAATGTCTTCCAGTGATAGGACAAGGGGCAATTGGTGTAAGATGGAACATAGAAGGTTCCATATGAATATGAGAGGGAACTTCTTCACAGTGAGGGTGACAGAGCACTGGAACAGGCTGCCGCATGGGGGGTTGTGGAGTCTCCTTCTCTGGAGACGTTTAAAACCCACCTGGATGTGTTCCTGTGTGACTTGGTTTAGGTGATCCTGCTCTGTCAGGGGGATTGGACTAGATGATCTTTTGAGGTCCTTTCCAATCCCTTATGTTCTGTGATGTTGGAAAATAAGCTACTTATTTTGTTGAGTAACGTTCACACAGGTGAGAGCCTAGTAGAGCGTCCTATCTGGTGGCTGATGTTGCATCCTTCAAGGGCTGTTATGGAGAAGAGAGTAGGCCGAAAGTTTCAGTTCTCAGGGGGTTCTCAGGGGGTGTAAGAAAGAGTGTTAAGGCCTTGGAACAAACTGCCCGGGGAAGGGGTGGAGGCACTGTCCCTGGAGTGGTTCAAAAACCAGGTGGACGTAGTGTTTTGGGAGATGGTTTAGTGGT
The DNA here is from genome assembly GCA_013400115.1 of Rhinopomastus cyanomelas. Taxonomy (NCBI): domain Eukaryota; kingdom Metazoa; phylum Chordata; class Aves; order Bucerotiformes; family Rhinopomastidae; genus Rhinopomastus; species Rhinopomastus cyanomelas. Next base: position 67,500 of record VXBP01009909.1, read on the forward strand.
TGGGGGTTGTAGGGTGGATGGATTTGGCTTGATGGTCTTGAAGGTAATTTCCAACCTTGATGATTCTATGAAGTTTTACCTTTGGTTCTGATTTTGGCTGTTGTAGATGGTTTCTCTGGTAAATCACAGCACTGTCTATGTGGGAAAGGTACTCCAGAAGCACTAGTGTGACCTGACAACACTTGTAGGCTCCAATAAGTTGTTGGCAGAAGAGCAAGGTTTCTTTGCTGTTAAGCCCAGTAATGTCTAGATTCATCAGAAGCAAGAAACAATAACACAGCCTTTTTCCAATGTTCATCTAGAGGAGTCAGATGACAGCTCTCATCTCCTACAGCTCTTGAGAAGGAATCCTCCTTCTCCAACTAGCTTCCCAAAAGCTGGATGCTCTGCTGAATCTGTTCCTCTTGTTTCTCCTTGGGACACCAAACGGTGCAGCACCTCACTTACGTCCTCTCAGCACAGTGTTGGTTCAATGGAGAACTTAGTAGAGTAGGTTTAATGGTTGGACTTGGTGAGCTCAGGTGTCCTTTCAGACCTGACCTAGAGGCTATTGCAGGCAGCGCAAGATTGCCTCGAGGCAGGCTCTGCAGATCTGCGGTGTCAGATAATTACTGATAGGTCAGCGAAGACCGGTTTCTCAGAAAGGTTCTAATAGTCTATCAGGTAGAGGATTGAATAAGTGTTCTTTGCTTGTACTTCCAGCTGCCTCTACCATTGCCTCTTGGAATACTGTGTCCAATTCTGGCCCTCTCAGTTCAAGAGGGACAGGGAACTGCTTGAAGGAGTCCAACGTAGAGCTGCAGATGATGAAGAGAGTGTGGTATCTCCCTGACGAGGACAGGCTAAGGAAGCTGGGTCTCTTCAGCTTGGAGAAGAGGAAACTGAGAGGTGACCTCATTAATATTTACAGCTATGGAAAGGGTGGGTGTGAGGAGGATGGAGCCAGGCTCTTCTCAGTGGTGTCCAGTGATAGGACTAGGGGCAACGGGTACAAGCTGGAGCAGAGGAGGTGCCACATAAACATAAGGATAAACTTTTTCACTGCCTAGAGGGTTGTGGGGTCTCGTGCTCTGGAGATATTCAAAACCTATTGGGATGTGTTCCTGTGTGCCCTGATCTAGGTGATCCTGCTCTGGCAAAAGGGTTGGACTAGATGATCTTTTGAAGTCTCTTTTAACTCCTAACTTTTTGTGATCTGTCCAAGCTCCTGCCACAACTCCCAGTGCGAAGCTTTTCTTGGGGCTACCCCATGGTAACAGTGCTGAAGCCCTAAGGCACTCTGATTCAGAGCTGCCTGGAGAGCAGGAGTGGCATGGCTTGTTCTTGGTCCTAGCTGAAGAGCCTGATGCCACACCACCAGCATTAGCTCTGCTGATGTTTGCCAGCTGAGGACTGAGCTAAAATGCTGATTGTTCGTGACTTCTGACACTTCTTTGTCCAACACCTTGCTTTATGGCCACTGGCTGCTGCAGAACCTAGGAAGTTCAGGAGTGGAGGAGCTGAGGACATTATGACCTTTGCAAAGGTACTGATTTAAGTGTGACATAGGTGGGAAGATCTGCTGCCCTGTCTGGCTGAAGAAACCCTTGAACAGCAGCTTGTTGTGGGTGTGGATAGAGTGATGGATTTACCTACAGAAATCCAAATGTCTTCCAGCAGAATTCCTGATGGAATTCCTAAATTGTTGTGCAGTTCATACCTCTCTTCTCTCTGCCTTTTCCTAACATCAGCTGCCCTTTCTCAAGCCCGTCAGCTTGTTGCCTGAGCAGACACCCACATGTGTCCTGAGCCACATCTTCAGATCTGTCCCACTCATTAACCAGAGGAAGAACTCTGCTCTAGAAGCAGATGGGACTGAAAATGAACTTGTCTGCCTGACATTTTCATGTGAGAAGGGAGCTTGATGTGACAAAAGCAGAGACCTACCCTTCCCCCAAACCAAGGCAATGATATTGAAAAACGTCCCTCACAGTGTGTGTGTGTGTGGGGGAAGCCCTGGAGTGGCCAGAAGGGATGTTGCTTACAGTTAAATAAAAAAGGCGACTGGATAAGTCCTTCCAATTGTGTCTTCAGGGTGGTTCCCTTTGCCAGCTGCTCTGAAGGTCCCCAGGTTTCTCTCACTTTCTCACAAACTCTTCCGCAGAGGATATTGATTATGATGTCTGATGAATTTGGTGATATACTGAGTCTGGCTCTGCGCAGGTTTCTGTTCTGCAAGAGGGCACCCAGTACAGTGTTTGGCTTCCTTCGGCTCTCCGCCAGCGTCTTGGCAGCACTGAGGTTTTCCAAAGTGCTCTTAGATACAGAACCCAAGGAACTTATTTTCCTTGTAGTGAGGCTGGAGCACAGGCTACAGAAGAGGGCAAGGAAACAGGAGCTCTGGAGCGAGAGAGAGCAGCCTGCCCTAGGAAAGAAGAGCTGAAGCTCTGGGTGCTGTCAGCTACTAGCTTCCCTGTGCAAGGGATCCACGCTACAACAAAGTCTGGACCTGCCAGGAGACCTGGGAGTGGAGAGAAATGTTCATGAAGGGAAATTCATTGCTCATATTCAGGCCAAGGAGAGTTGTGTCACAGCTTAGTCATTCATCACCGTAGCATAGCTGCTCTGCTCCCAAATTGTGCTGGTCTGGTTGCAGCACAGAGATGAAGGGGTGTAGCAAAAAAATAAATGATGAAAAGCAAACCCTCTGCTGGTTTAGAGGTGATCTGAGGGACCTCAGATGAAATGTTGTGGAGCTTGACGTCAGAATGTACTCCTTTTAAGTTGGAGATGGGTGGACTGATTTCAGCAAAATAAGACTGGAACCAAACTTTCAGCCAAAGCTCAGATCAAGTGAATTCTGAGTAAGTTGCTCTTCCTGACAAAGTGTCAGGACTTCTGCTGGAAGTCCTTGCAGAGCTGCTAAGTGTCACTTCTGAGACAGGCTCGTTGCATATTTCGTATTTCCTAAACAGTCACTGCACTAAGGCACAGGAGAAGCCGCACCGGTTTCCCTGCCAAACTTAGGAGACCCTAAGTTTGAAGGTAGACAAAGCACTTTCCTCAGTCCCAGGTAGACAAAGCACTTTCCTCAGTCCCAGGTAGACAAAGCACTTTCCTCAGTCCCAGGTAGACAAAGCACTTTCCTCAGTCCCAGGTAGACAAAGCACTTTCCTCAGTCCCAGGTAGACAAAGCACTTTCCTCAGTCCCAGGTAGACAAAGCACTTTCCTCAGTCCCAGGTAGACAAAGCACTTTCCTCAGTCCCAGGTAGACAAAGCACTTTCCTCAATCCCAGGTAGACAAAGCACTTTCCTCAGTCCCAGGCATCTGTCTGTATGAACTAAACTGGAAACACCTCCCCCCCCGAATCCTCTGTAATGCAATGATGCTGCTCTCTGACCTGGAGCAGGTACCCATGCCTCATGTGCTGCTATGTGGATGGTTGCCAGGCACCCTGGCCTGGCAAGGTCTTCTTTTCCAGAACATCCCCAGTGCTCCACTCCAGCTGTGTGGTTCAGCTCTTGCTCATACAGGTTCCCCTTAACTGCCTGAGGGATCCAGCCAGCCCTCACAGCACTGTCTGTAGCTTTTGCCAGCTTCTCACAATATTGCCTCTCATATCCAGCTTCCCACGTGTCACATCCACTAGCTTCTACGCCCTTTCTGGGTAGCTCAAGCTCAGGCCAGGGCCAGCAGACTGCCTGCAGTGTTCCCCATCCCCATCCTCCAAGTTGCATCACTGTTATTTCCTTGTAAGCAATCCGTATGAAGACTATTGATGTGTTTATTTGACAACCTATGTTGAAGTCTTTTTGAGGGTATGTGATAAAGTCAAGACAGAGGTCATCTGTGAACACAGCTCTCCGGCTGACGCCAAACTCAATGGCTGTTTAATAAAGCAGCAGACTGAAAGAAGGTGGTTGTGAAATGTTTGTGGATGTCCTTGCAGGGTCCCTGGCAAATCTATGGTATCACCTCTTCCACTCTGAGGGTGGCGAAGCAATTCAGCTTGGTTGTTTCTTTCACACCTTCGAGAATGTGTGAGGTATCATTCTGGATCTGCTAAGTGATGCTGGATGCCTGCCCAAACCAAAACTCTGGCCATGGGAAGAGTCAAAGTCCTTTTGAGAGAGACGTGGCGGAGAGGAGGCAAAAGCAGCCAATTACAGAAGGGGAAAGCACTCAGGAGGTGCCTCCTGAGTGCCCAGGCAAGGGCAGAGACACCAGTTTTGCCCCTCTGTTGAGCCCTGATGGCACAACTTCCCCCTTGCCAGCCAAGGGCAAGGGAAGTGTCTTCTCCACCTGAGTCCTTGGCAAGATGAAACCCCGCATGTGGCTGCTCACTCTCAAGGAGCTGCACTGATGTGGAGGGATGGACCCTTGGCCCAGGTGACTGCTAAGGTTCAGCAGCTGCTGCAGCTCTGCTCTCGCCCTCCTGCCATCCACCTGCACAACTCCAGTTCCCACCAGCAACAGTAGACCTCTGCCTGTCACTGCTGGGCTCTTTGCGCCCCTGAGGGAAAGATCCTTTCTGAGCCTGGCTGTCATGGATCTTAAACTTTAGCACCATAAAAAACTTGAATAAGCTAAAGAACTTGTGAATCCTTAGGTGACATGAGTAGGTGACCCACACCTGAGGGGAAGTGGTCTCGCTTAGGCTGCTGTCTTCCCCCTTGCAAATGAAGTGACACTGTCCCAGCTCCGAGTGCCCACTGGGCACAAATGGACTGCAGCAACACCGCTGGTCCATCTTGATGTTGCAGGTGAAAATCCTCTTGGTGAGTTCTTTGGGCGCAAATAACCAGGTTGTCCTCTGTTTGCATGGCAAGGCTTTGATCTGTGACTATTTCCTTGGTGAGTTGTGTCTATAGTAGGATCTGTGCTGTATCCTAAGTAAGAACAAGAGAATTGGCATCGCCTGCTTGAAAAAAGCCAGAGAAATGGGATTTGTTTGGTTTTTTTAGAGAAGCAGATTATATTTAGAGACATACTGTGTGGTAGTTTGACCTTGAACCAGGTGGGATTCAAATCAAGGACCTTCTGCTTGTAAGACTGATGCCATTGCCATGGAGACGTGACAGCCGGATATCCCTCCCACAACCCTATCCCCAAAGGAATTTTTGGAATTCCGAACTTGCGTTGCTCTGGGACTTCCACAGCCACCGTCTTTTCGGAGTGTTTTCTGCAGCCAGTTGTGCAGCAGGATCTCTCTCCCAGCTCACCGGTTGTTTAGGATGAGTGATAGAGAATTCGTTTTCCACATCTGTTTGTTTTCCTTCTTCTCTCTATAGAGCGAGATTTAGTTTTCACGGTGGTGGGAGCGTGGTGTGGCAGGTTTCACCTGTACTGGGAGAAGAGGGGTGGAAAGCAGTGGGAAGAGGAGAAAGGCTTTGGCCTCAGCCTTGCTGTCTTTTAAAAGCCTACCTTTACTTTTTTCTGTTGAGGAACTCCTTACCTTTATAATGAGTTGGTGGATTTCGCTTTCATCCCTGAGAGTAGCAAACAAAACCAGCACATACTGAGATACCTGAAAACACCGATCAGGAACACGCTGAAACCTCTCTTTAACCGTACCACAGAACCCCATTTTCGCCGTGTTCCGGTCACCTCTGTCTGTATGAATGAAAGCTGAAGTGCTTGGCCTCTTCCCAGCTGAGACTGCACACTGGGATTTTACCCAGCTCCTCTGCTCTAGTCGTGCACACAGCTTTGCATGCAACGGCACCGGTGGGCTGAGCTGCCTCGGCTGGTGCTAACGCTTGGCCTCAAAAATTTGGCTGGTTAGCTCTTGGTGGTCACATCTGGCTGCAGAAAGTTTGGCTGGAAATGGTTTCTGGAAAATGTATGTGTACCTCTGACCCCAGGTACACATACACGCTCTTTTCTGCTCCAGCAAGTAGCTTAGCTTGTTGAAGAACCAACATGCTCTTTGATGCATGGTGCCTGACAAAGTATCTCCATCCTTGGGTCACTTTCAGGAGATACTCCTGTTGCACATCACCAGAGATGACATTTTAGAGCAAATCTATTGGCTTACACAGGTATTCAGGGGCTAGACCAAGAGACCAAGAGACTTGGCTGGTACTACCAATCACGAGGATGAGCCCATGGATACCCCTACTAGTGATGCCCTTTCTGTAGTTTGGAGGCCCGAAGGGTCTTCTAGGATGATTCACCCATCATAGGCTTGCCCCACGGGTGGTGAAAGGGGGTGTTTTGCACAGGTAAGTGGAGAGTGGCTGTCACCTGCTGCTTACAGTGGAGGGCAGTGAGGAAACACTGTGTTGGGCAGCTGGCACATGAAGGTGCAGAGAGCACCGTGGTTCTAACTTAGCAGCCATCCAGCAGCTCATTTGAACAAAGAGAGAGCACTCAAAGCATGCAAGCACACAAGCTCATGCCTTGGGGAGGCCCAGAGGCAGTGGAGGCTCTTCACAGGAGTGAGGCAGATCTTGTGCTGACAGCCAGTCCGTGCTCCCACATGGCTGTTGACAGCATAACCTACTTGCCCTTTCTCCAGCAAACAGCTAAGTGGAAGGGAGGCCTCTGTGACTGCTGCAAAGCAGCAGCATTTCTGCACATCTTCACACACCACATGGGGCAGGAGGAGGCTGTAATAAGCACACTTCAGGAGACCTGCAAGCTTTGAGGAGACCAGAGATGTGCCCCCAGGAGGTCTTCCATTTAAGTCACGTTGCGCATGCTGAGGACCCTTGTTTTCTCAGCAGGGGTGGGCGCAGCCTTTGGCAGAGCTGCCACATGCAAGGGGCTCTAGCATTCACCTGCAGAGCAGTTAAGGCAGGGCCGCGTACTGGGGAGGTGTTTGCACACATGTACAGGAGGGGTGCTTGTACACAAATATGTCTACACACACACAGAGCTCGTGGGGCTGTGTTTCTTTGAACTGGTTCCACCAAAGTGGCTGGGCGATGGGTAAAGCCTGCATGCCTGCTCGTGGGAGTATGGATTTGCAGGAGCGCGCTCATGTTTTTGCAGCAGACGACTGTTCTCAGCAGACTGCAGACTTTTCCCCTTCTCCTTTTGAGCATGAAAACATTGCATGTGCTCTGAGTCTCTGAAGTCTTCCCTTGCGATGCAGGAAATATGTCTTAGTACTCCGCACAACCTCAGCACCCGAGGAAGCAAACAGCAGGCAGTGGGGACCTGTGGTGCTCAGCACTCTGCTGCTCCTCTGGATCGGTCCCAGCAGCTGTGTTCTCTACTCCTGCTCTCCACTGCATCCCCAGTGTGTATTACACTTGCCCTAGCTTTGCTGAGATAATTTGCACTCTCCTAGTTCATTAGCTGCTACCCCCCTCCTGTCCGTGGGCAAAAAAAAGCCCTTACTGTTCAAAAGAACACATGCAGCAATCATTAATGCTGACCCTAATTGTGCCAATTCAAACCACTCAATAGCTCTAATTAAAACCTCTCTTGTGCAGGGCACTGAACAGTAACAAAACTGTCACCCCGAACAATCAAATCATGGAACTAAGACTTTTTTTTTCCCCCGTCGAGTTCAAATGTTGTTGCTGCTGTTGGAAGGGTCATCTGAAGGGATTAAGTGTGGGGCTTTTGTGGGCTGCAAAGGGGGCTGGGGTTGGGGGAAATGTCTAAACCTAACCAATATCTTTTGGTCACAGTTTGAATCAGAAGGCCCCAACTCTGTTCCAGGTCTCCTTTCATCCACTTTACCCACCCCCATGCAGCAAGTAACACCTGCGGAGTAGACAGGCTCTTGGTTATGAGACACATGGACACCACAAGTCAACTTAAACATCTGTGAGGGAGGGGGTGAGGGGGAAACCCAGCCGTTCCTATCCCTGCAACCGTGTTTCTCAGGGTCCCTGACTACACTTTCCTGTGTCCCATAAATAACTCTGCAATTACATTAATTGGTTGCATATTTGTTGACACAGGGGTGGAAAAGGGTAGGTTGTGGTGGGAGGATTTTTGCTTTCGGTGCAATTTTATACTACTTTCTTCAGATGTCCCTTAATCCCCATTCTCCCCTCCCCCATTATTTAGGATTCTCATGTCTTCCAGAATAACTTTATAAGCCTGGGGGGCTGGGTGGGGGTGGGCTGGGGCAAGTTTGATGGTACCCATGCACACACATCTGTTCTGCTGTGCTTCCTTAGCAAAGTCTATCAATCAAAAGAAAAAAGGTCGTGTTGCCGTGGGGAGCTTCCAAAAGCTTGTTGCAGGTGACCGTGTGCTGGAAGCTTGCTTTCTGCGCCAAGTTCGTGGCAGGGCTCTGCAGGAGGACGCTGTGCGCGTGCATACGTCTGCTGTTTGTACACTGACCGTGTCTGGAGAAGCTAGAGAAGGGAATAGAGCAACAGCATCAACTACGGGCATTTCAGTCTCCGTGTGTTTTGCTCCGTGGAGCACACTCTGAAGCCCAAATCTGGGATCAAAGGTAAGAGCCTGCAAATGCTGTAGGCAATGTTGTACCTGTGGTTCTAGTTTAGGTGATCACAGGTGCACACGCTCGCTACCAGTTCAAACAACCATCTCTGAATATTTGATACAGGATAGGGCTTTGAGCAACCCTGTCTAGTGAAAGATGTAAGGAGGGTTGGACTAGATGATACCCGAAGGTTTCTGCCGACCCAGAGCATGAGTCACAGAACCATAGTGGCCCAAGCTGTGCACGACCTCTCACACATCTTCACAGCTTTCCACAGAGCCATGGCACAGGCAGAAGTGAAAGCTTTTAGACAGGGGGACAAAATGTTTGAGCATGTTTGAGCCTGATGAGAACAAAGGAGAGCACCTAAAAAACATCTAGAAATTTACCTTACAAGGGCTGAGCCCAAGGAACAGTCAAAGGGAGGGAACAGCACACTTGCTGAACAGGTGGTTTCTCCAATTAAATCCTCCTCTGAACTGAGCAGGTGAGGGGGCAATCAAAGACCTTTAAAATCATCAAGCCAACTGTCTGCCCTACAACCCCGAACCACTAAACCAGCTCCTTAAACACCATGTCTGTCCATTTTTTTAACCCCTCCAGGGCTGGTTCCTCTAGCCCCTCCCTGTTCCAAGGCCTCCCCACTCTTGCTGGGAAGATGTTTTTCCTAGTAATCAACCTGAACCTCCCTGGCACGACTTGACCCCATTTCCTCTTGTCCTATCACTAGTCACCAGGGAGAAGAGGCCAACACCCTGTGAGTCTTTCCTCCCAGTATCTCCTTGGTTTGGCTTCCTTCTTCTAGCAGTAATCAAAGTTGTAGCAAGAGAGTTCATCACACATTGTTTTTCACCTTTCCATCTTTCATCTCTCCTGAGCTGCTGCCCCAGATGAAGGCTAGGGAGGAGGATGACACCCACAGAGCCCTGGCAGTTTGCCTCTTCAAACACCCCGAGCCTCAGCTTTCTGTTAGCAACCCCCTTCGTTGTTTCTTGTTCCGACTGCCGGATTGTGCCGTTACAACATCACCCTGTCTCAGGAGTGAGGCTGTTTCACTGAGCGATGAGTAAAATAGCCCAAAATAGCCCCATTTAGAGTAGAGCTTGACTCAGCCTTCAAGTATTCAGCCTCGGTTAGCGACCAGGCACCGAACCTTGATGTATAAACATCAACACTTGTTCCTTAAGTTTAGACGCAAGGAGACAAAATTTTGCGGTGTTTTGAAGACGCTTTGAAAGGAAGAGCCTCTTTTGGTGCGAACTCGGAGAAAACTCAGCCTTTTGAGCAGGTAAGTTCAGGATAACCTTGGTTTTCCCCAGTTTGCCTCAGACTCCACAAATTCTAGCCTAGGTGTCAGTAGAACGGCCCGCTCTGCGTAGGGGTGTGCGCCATCTGTGATGGCGTGGACCTGCTCCTGCCTTCACGTCCCCACCGAGGGGTACTGCAACCCTGTGTTGCAGTGGGAAAATCTTTTCACGATGGGGTGGTGAGGAATAAGCAACACTACTACGTGACATTCAAACCGGTGCTTTTCAGAGCAAGGTCCCTTCAACAGCAGCGCTAGGGAGAAGAAAACAGAGCTCTCTGACAGTTCTGATGCTTGTTGGGGGCTGGGGGACACATCACAACATCCACATGGGGTTCTTGTACCTCTTGACACTTGCTGAAGAGTAGGAAATGAGGCATAGATAGGGTTTTGGGCGCTTTTTGTGCAGCTCCAGGTCCTTTTAGCAAGCCAGCAGCTCTGCTGAGGACAAACCCTGGGACCTCAGTAGTGTCTCTCTAGAAAGCAGCGCCCCTGTTCTGAGCTGCTCCTTGCCTGTCTTTGTACGGGAAGCTCTGCGAGCTGAGAGCAGGGGATTTCTGTAAAACGCGCTCCAACGCAGATTCCCATCGCTCTCTGCAGGGATCTCCCACGGTCTCTGCCCTTCTTCTGTCCTCATTCCTCACCCCCATTTTCTAGGCAGCACTGCTGCAGCCTATCCTCTTGACTAAGCAGTTGCACTTTAATTTTCAACAGGCCCCTATTGCTCTTGCACCTTGTGTGTGGTCTTTGAACGTTATGTGGCTCGGCAGCTGGGAATAGTGAGTGGGTGGGCAATTTAAAACAGAAAAGACTCTGTATCAGCACAGGGCTGAGGTTTGAACTCTGCTCAGCTTTGGATATGTATAGCTGGTTCTCAGGGCTGTGATTTAAGTGCAGTTTTGCTGGTGTCAGTGTGAAGCCTAAATCAGCACTACGGAACCGGTAGGAAAGAAAAGAACAAACCTTGCCTGTGTGACAACGAGTGTTACTCTTGGCCCTGATGGAAAAGTGCAGGATCAAGGCATCTTAGAATTTGTTTTCTGCTGTTTTGTCACCATTTTACCTCCCCAGCTCAGAAGACGGAGCGTCTAATGCGATGCCAGATCTTCTTTGCTGGAGTGTGTTTCTGAGTTGCTTTCAGGCTCTTTATGACGCTATTCTGGTTCTGCGTTTCCCGAGGATAAGGGCTGAAGATGGAGGGAGGCAGATGAGGAGGCCAACCAGTGACACAAAACACTTTGTTCCGTTCACCTGAGCATCTCTCAGAGACAAGGTAAATGTGCTCGAGTGTCCAGAAATAACCCCAGTGTCCTGACTTGCTGAGCTCACAGGGCTTTATCCTCAGCTGCTCACTCCTCTTTGCCGTTGTCTTTGCTGGTGGAGGACCATATGGAGTGGGGGTCAGCCAGAAGACTCTGCCTGCTGTGTGCCCTAGCATGATCCCCCAACACTTTCAATTGTGAGCCCACTTTGTGGGGACAGAGAAAGTTCACATATGGGAGATTCATCACTTGCTCTCTCTCATCTTTGCAGACCGGAGTACCCAGTCCTCAAAATTTCAGCAGAGAGGTATTTCTTTCCCCACCCAGTTTCCATCTATCCCACCCAGAAAGAATCCTTGCCTTGATAAGATTGATAAATGAGGTTGGAACAGAGCTTCTGTCTTCTGGAGTCCATATGGAGTCCAACCCAACTTCAATCTCATAGCTGACTCAGAAAAAAACACAAATTGGCAAGTCCCTAAATACTTTCAAAGATTTTAAAGGTTAAAGATATGGTCGATTGGCATTCTGCTCAGAGCCTGGAGTGATATTACATTTACTTCACCAAATGAAAAAAAGTGCACAATAACCTCAGAAATCTGTTAGATAGATTATTGGAAGAAGTCCCTTCATTTTCCATTGCCACAGAAATACCCACCTTTCACCAGCACTGCACTGGAGTTCATACCGACTCACAACACTATACCCTAGAATTTGCAAAATAAAAGAGTGAAAAGACAAAAAAAGGACAATATCATTGTTTTCAAGGAACTGGCAGACTACAGAGTAGCATCACAGAATCACAGAACATTAGGGATTGGAAGGGACCTTGAAAGATCATCCAGTCCAATCCCCCCACCACAGCAGGATCATCTAGACCAAGTGGCACAGGAACATGGCCAGGTGGGTTTTAAACCTCTTCAGAGAAGGAGACTCCATAAGCCCCCTGGGCAGCCCCTTCCAGTGCTCTGTCACCCTCACTGTGAAGAAGTCCCTTCTCATATTGATGTGGAACCTTCTACATCCCAGCTCACACCCATTGCCCCTTGTCCTATCGTTGGATGCCACTGAGAAGAGCCTAGCTCCATCCTCCTGACACCCACCCTTCACATATTTATGAACATTAATGGGGTCACCCCTCAGTCTCCTCTCCTCCAAGCTTAAGAGACCCAGCTCCCTCAGCCTTTCCTCATCAGGGAGATGCTCCGCTGCCTTCATCATTTTTGTGGCTCTGCGCTGGACTCTCTCAAGCAGTTCTGTGACCTTCTGGAACCGAGGGGCCCAGAACTGGACACAATATTCCAGATATGGTCTCCCCAGGCGAGAGGAAAGGGGGAGGAGAACCTCTCTAGACCTACTAAACACCCCCCTTCTAATCCACCCCAGCATGCCGCTGGCCTTCTTGGTCACAAGGGCCCATTTCTGGCTCATGGTCATCCTGCTGGCCACCAGGACCCTATGCTGCTCTCCAGCAGGTCAGTCCCCATCAGCCAGACCACTGCAGAGGTTTTGTCTTTAACAAGAGGCATGTGCTTCAGGACCATGAAAAAACAAACTGAAGCTCAAACGGCCTTTACTGCCTCTTTACTGGGCCTTGCCATTGACTGTATTTCTTTTCTGGGTTTTTTTTCAGAATAATATTGGTGTACAAGCAGCAGCCTCTTCTTGCGGTGGAATAACACGCGGGCACAGGGGTACGGCTGGGCAGTAGGATCAGAAGAATGGGCATTAGTGAGAGATGAGGGTTTGGCAGCGATGGGGAACTAACCAGAACTATGAGCAACTCTTTGGGAAACACACAACAAGAAAAGCACAGCCAGGACCCACACAGTGCAATACACTTTTAACGTGTAGATAAGAGAAAAAGCCTGCACAGAATTCCTACAGGAAGCACCGCGGATGAAGTGGGGGACTCCAGAAACAGACTTGCAATCCTGCCACGTTTGTAAGGGAGCTTTTTGTTCGAGTAGAAAAGAATATTCTGCAAAGGGCTTTCAGGATGAAAAGCCCAACAGGACATTTACTATTGCTAGTGGGATTTCAGTTCCATTTAGGCACATATCCATAATTAGGTTTCATAAGAAGCCGAGGCTCCTTTTTGTTGAAACAACCCAGCCAGTACACCCCAAGACTTGCTAACAGCAATGTGTCTCTCCATATTAACGAGTGTGAATTCTGTGGCCAAAGCCACAGCAGCAACTGCACTGACAGAGGGATGGCACCATAAAATTGCTGTTTGCTGGGACATGAATCCTTTCAAACCCAGCGAATTCTGATTTGCAGCCTCATCATTACTATGTGCCAAGCTTACTCCTCCCCACAACACCCATATTCAACCTGTGAAATTGCATTCTACCTGCTTTGAGGATGACTGCAGATCCTCCCTTATTCTGTGGCTGCTACTTCAACTCGCATAGGGTCAAGAGTACATTCAGCTGCTGTTTTCCAGCCTTCATTCTGGCCTGCCCTGAGCTTGCCTTTGGATGGAGATTTGGGCGTCTCAGCGCAGTCAAAACGGCTCTTCCACTGATGCAGGTTTTGAACAATTACGCCCTGGCAGCAATGGAAATTCTCTGATTTTAACTATCCAAATATTTCAATAGGCCCAACATTAAAAAAACAACTCTAAATTCTGTATTGTTGAAGCCTACAACAATCGGTGCCGCAGCAAATCCCCTACATTCTTCTTTACTGCTTTTTGTGACAAAAACTGAGCTAAATCTAAACCTGCTGCAGCTCTAGACTGTAGCACCCACTGACTTAAAAAGAACCACTAACATTAATTTAGTCCCTAAAAGCCATTAGCTCATATTTGGAGGCAGCAGACTGCTCTTTATTGGAAGTGTGAGTAATCATTCCTACTAAAAGTGTGTGAGGGTGCATACGTTCCCTGATGGAAGCTGTGGCAGCCAGATCCCATGACAGTTCTGTGGTGGATGCCAATATTGTTCAACAGGACAAAGACCTTCTGAAACTTGTCTGAGGACAAGTAGATGCAGAGGCAAATATCAAAGCAATCAAACAGTTCTCCCTGAACAGTTGTCAAGACCACCAGTAGATACGTCCCGTGCCATGGGTTTGCGGCGGTGCCCATGATAGGCAAACACTATAGCAACAAGATGTTAATCATTAACGCATACAGGCACATGCTGGGGTTAGTCTTCAGAGGTGCAAGTTGTAGGCTGTACCTCGTATACGCAACAAGTCCCAACGGTACCAGTTGCAGTGCTACCTCCAGCAGCATTGCATAGTTGAATTCATTATGACTGGGCTTACATCTTCCTTAGAACGATCCAAATGTTGGGCCAGGCGTACAAATGCCTGGACATGAAGAGCTCTTCTAGCTCTGTGCCCCTCTCTTTGTAGTTTTCAGTTAAACACCCTGGGCAAGTTCTTTGCTGGTGAAACACCATTGACTGGAGTGGCACTGTGCCAGCACAGCGTTTGGCACTGCACCCTCGGAGTGACGGCAGGGATTTTTGGAGGAGCTGTAGTGCAAAGGTTAGGCACCCTATTTCCTTCATGTTTGGACACCAGCCTCCTCTCAGTTCATCAGCATCTCTGTGAAGCCATTGTAGGCTCTTCTCACTTGCCAGCAACCTGGAGAGAGTCAACAGATGATTGAGTGGTACAAGCCCTCCTGTTTCAGCAGTTTGTTCCATTGGCCTGTGTTTTTCTTTGAACATCACGCACCAGTAAAGGGCATCTATACCAACTGGAGTACCAGGCCCAGTATGCCAAAAAAGTTTGGCACACAGTTTCAGTGGAGAAGGTGATTCACTGCTGGAACAAAGACATAGATTCCTGCTCTTGCTGGTGTCCTTAAACTGGGACTGCATGTCCCCTGTCCACCCGGATGATGCTTTCCTATGGTCTCTGGGCTCAGAATAGCTCAGTGAGACCTAAGAGTTGCAATACACAGGCCAGGTTGTGGAGTCTTTTCAGGAACTAAGGCCATTACTATCTGCAAATGAAATACATGCTCCCTGCAGAGAAACACCTGGCCATGAGAATATCTCAAGGATGGAAGTACATGCTGCAAGGTTGTACAGACGTTTTTGACCATAAAGGGGTCAGAGAGTTCAGTTACCAGGAATTCACAGACCTTTCTGGAACTTGTACATCACGTTGTGATGTTGCCGGTATCAGGGCTACGTGGGCATTGGAGAGTTGGTTTCCAGTGTAGCTGGTATTGCCTGTTATGGAATAGAAAAACAATAAACACAGGAAGGCATCATGAAAAAAAAAAGTCAGATTCAAAAATGTCCTCCCTGTAAAAGTCAAGGGAAATGTAGACAAGTGGGATATTCTTAACCGGACCGGGATTTAATAAAAACTTGGCTATGAGTTAGTTTATGTAGTTCTTCAGGGGTAGGATCGCCACCTCGACAAAGCTGTGCTAGATTCTGCCTGACTTTACACAGGCATCAGGTGTGCACTGATATAAATTGTCCAGCCTCGACAGATCCTGGAGTACACTGGACACTAATACCCAAAGTTCTCAGCACTCCCCCTACTCTTCCCCTTAAGGTATCTCTGCTCATGTCATGTGGAATGGCATAAGTTCAGGTGTCATGTGGAATAGCACAAGTTTAGATGTGGATCTTCAGAGAGACTTTGAAATGGAAAATGAGAGGATACCACAGGCCATACTGAAGAAGATCTGGCAAAGCTTAGAATGAGGATAGCACAGTGGTGAGGGTTGGGACTATGGTACGTTGGTAGGCTTGCACAGGGTGCTAGGTTTGGAGCTCCAGAGAGATCTGCGAGCCAAGAATAACGAATACTGGCAGAGCGCTGCGTGAGTAACAAATGTCTTATCCCGCCTAGGTGAATGACAAAATGTTACGTACTGGAATTTTTAAAAGAAATGCTGAAAAAAAAAAGAAGAAAGATTAAAGCAACCGCTACAGCTGAACAGCCTGCTTTGCTCTGATAAGATGCCAGAATTATATGACTTCTGCTGTGTAACGAGGTTCTCCATGTGGGTGTAGCAGCCCCTCCCATACCTAGCAGATACACTGTAGGGAATCGTTTACAAGTATGAGTATTGTCTCCCGTAAGGTCACCGAGTAAATAAAGTGAAATACATCGTATGAAGAGATTGCGTATGTCTTGTGTGTTTCCATGAGACCACCACAAAACTGCCCAGTGGAAAGGTTGTGTGAACAATGACTTACTGTGCATGTAATCCTGCAAAATGTTGGGCCTCTGCCCTGCCATGGCCCCCATCAAACCCACACTTGTGATTTTAAAACACAAGACTTGATGTCAACCTGAGTCAGCCTGGTTTACAAGATCCCTTCATCACTCGGTCACCAGGTAGACAGAGGCTGGGCATTGCTCTTAACCCCCATTGCTCAGGGTTTACAGCAGACTGCAGTTCACTGACGCTGGCATTGTGCTCTCCTGCTCCTAATCGGACAGATGAGCCTGCAGAGACTGGGCCCTGTGGGTAGATGTGTCTCCATCTTCACAGCTTCAGCCGTTTGCCTGTTGCAGGACTCAACACTCCACCCAAGCTTCCCACTACCGAGTGCTTGGTTATACTTGGACATGCTGAGCCTGGAAGAGCTCAAGACATGTCCAACCTGATCTGGTGTCAGTGGGGCTTCATGTTTCAAGAGCTGTCCAACTGGAGATAGTTTTCCAGGTGTAGTGTATGTATTATGGAGTGACCTCAAGCACATCACCTTCTGGACAGAGTAGAGCAGTGTACTGTGGGGTACCTTCTGCTGTAGGCAGGATCTTCAGGGACAGGAGGGGCACTGTGGCCGTGGATTGGAGGTGACGAAAGGACCGACACGGTGAGTGTCCCAACACAGTGAGAGTCCCACGAGACACAAACTTGCCTCTCCAGCAGCTCTGACCTAGGTGTCCCGAACCAAAGCCACACACCATGAGGAAGGTTCCTGTGCTGAATGACCTTGCCCCTGG
This sequence comes from Rhinopomastus cyanomelas, assembly GCA_013400115.1. NCBI lineage: Eukaryota > Metazoa > Chordata > Aves > Bucerotiformes > Rhinopomastidae > Rhinopomastus > Rhinopomastus cyanomelas. The sequence goes on from VXBP01009909.1 coordinate 84,399, forward strand.
CCCACAGGAGCCAGTCTTTTCTCAGTGGTGTCCAATAGTAGAACGAGGGCTACAAGTACAAGCCGGAGCAGAGGCGGTTCCACGTGAATGTAGGAAAAAACTTTTCACTGTGAGAGTGACAGACCTTTGGAACAGGCTGCCCAGAGAGGTTGTGGACTCTCCTCTGGAGACATTCAGAACCCGGCTGGACGCAGCCCTTGTGTGATCTGATCTAGGTGATCCTGCTCTGGCAGGGGGCTGGGACTAGNCCCACGGACGCGCTGCTGCCGGGCCGAGGGGTGGCTGCCCGCCCGCCGGAGCCGCCGAGACCCGCCGCCGAGGGACGATGGTGCCGCGGGCCTGGCGCTGCGCGGGGTCTCGCCCGCTCCTGTTGGCGCTGCTGCTACTGCTCTACCTTCCGCAGAGTCGCGGCCACCGCGCTACGGGGCCCCGGGGAAGTGAAGCCGGCGGCGGGGCAGCCCCGCTCCCGCTCCTCGACCCCCGTCCCGCCTGTCAGCGCCTCAGGTGAAGCCCTCCCGGCCCCGCTGATTCTCGCAAGGGGTCTCACAGCCTGTTAAATGAGGGATCCGGGCGAGGAGGGCAGAGTTCGTACATCGGTGCTAACTTACTGGGGTCTGTGGCAGGATGAAGCCAAGCGGGGGGTGTGTGNTGCCCAGCCGCGGGGCTCTGGGACGGGCGGCGCAACCCCCAGGCTGGCCCCGCCGGGGCTGCCCGCCGCCGCGCACCGGCCGGCCGCTCCCGGGGCCTGGGGCGCAGGGACACTGCCCGCCGCCTCCCCCGCCCGCGGCCAACCTGCACCGNAGTCGCGGCCACCGCGCTACGGGGCCCCGGGTAAGTGAAGCCGGCGGCGGGGCAGCCCCGCTCCCGCTCCTCGACCCCCGTCCCGCCTGTCAGCGCCTCAGGTGAAGCCCTCCCGGCCCCGCTGATTCTCGCAAGGGGTCTCACAGCCTGTTAAATGAGGGATCCGGGCGAGGAGGGCAGAGTTCGTACATCGGTGCTAACTTACTGGGGTCTGTGGCAGGATGAAGCCAAGCGGGGGGTGTGTGTGGGCAGCCTGTGCTCCAGTGTCGCTCCTCTGGCCTGTAGGGTACCCCCTGCTCCCATCAGAGCTTCGGGACTCTGCTTTCCCTGCTTTTCCCAAGTAGGGATGAAAGGAATCCCCGCAATAAACAGCGATGCTTTCAGCCCAGGCTTCTCCCCGTAGGAGCCTCGCTCTGGTTTTTTTTTTCACTCCGGCAGTGTCTGACTCTTACTGGGGCTGCTCATTTCAATTTGCCAAACTCTTACATTGCCCTGGGGGAGAACCCAACATCTCTTCTAAATATGGTCCTCCCCGTGAGCTGATGTTGGTGCTGCAGCACTGCCACAGAGGAGCACCAGAGCTTTCAGCTGTAATGCTGCAGACCAGTAGCTGTTCCTCAGCCAATGCTGCCCTGAAAGTGAAAGAACTCGATCTCCCTGCAGGCATGATTTGACCGTGTGCATTCTTCACCCATCAGTCTGAAACGCTATGAAATTGTAGGACCTACTTAACTTACACCACGGTTAGGCAAGACCAGGAGCCTTTGGAATTCCCTACTCAGCCAAAGTGTAACAATAAGGGAATTTAGTGCAGTGTTCCAGTTTTTTAATAGATGGGCATTTTGGCTGTGATGGCTGTTAAATGGTCAGAGCTGTGGGAGGTGTGCTGGCTCCGCTGGTGTCCTTGTGTTCAGCTGGGCTCTGCAGCCTCCCCAACAGCCCGATGCGTAACGGTGACTAACGGTTAGAACGTAGCAGATCAGAACTAGTGTGCGCTGAAAAAGTCCTGTTTTAAAGAATGAGGAAACATTGGGGGGCTCACGCATGTATCAGCATTTCCAGATATCAAGCGTAAACCTCAAAACTGGAGTGATGCCAAGTGCAGAGGAGCTTTGAGTGGATAAGTGTGAGTCTGTGTGGATGACGAGGGCCGTTCTGCAGCAGTGGTATCTGAATGCTTCAGTGAAGAGCAACTGAAACAAAGAACAAACTGCAAAATCCCGATGGCAGTGCATAATTGCACAGCGAGCCTGTCTATCAGAGTTTCCGTACGTGACATTTTTGTATACTGAACTTCACAAGCAGCTTAGTTCCTCCATGTGCTGTGCCTTTGGAATAGGAGTTACTTCAGGAGAGTGGAAAACCAAATACAAAGGTCTACTGATGCACTTTTCACTAAGTGAAACTAACTTTGCTGTTTCTCCCTTCGTGACTGGGGGAGGATTTCAGCTGGGAGCGCAGTCTGTCTCTGCAATTCTGTGGAAAGATATGTCTTACAATTTTAATTCCTGAGCTTTTGAATGTCCTGGAAGTTCACAGCCTTCCATTTAACTCTAAGTGTGTCTTCTCACCCTTTTACATGTCATACTTGAGGTGGGGGGGGGTTTGGTACTGGTTTGCAACCGTGATGATCCATGTAAGCCCCTGAGCTTCAGCTCCTAGTGATTAGGCATTGCCAATGAAGTTGTTGTTAGTATGAAGGTGCCATACTTTAGACTCTAGTGTACACAACAAGTCTCTTTGTTATTCATTTTTAAAACAATGACCAAGGCAGGCCAGTGTTTCTCGTGCTGACTTGTGATCAGTTCAGAATCATCTTGCCCTGGATTGGGGGACGGGGTTGCTGTTGCATTTCTGGGGTGTTCTGCATCCTCTAGGAGTTCAATTGCTGGATGTGATGTTTACCCTTTCCCACTTTTTTCTGTATGGCAAGCACTAGCACTACAGTGCATGCAAGCTGAAATGCCTGCAGAGGTGAGCGACAGCTTTTAATCCTACTCGGTGAATTTAAATGAGCAGCAGTAATGCTTGAAGCAAGTTATTGATTTTCCTCCTTGTGATTCCCTCTTCTTACTGCACTGTTGCTGCTAAGCTAGGCAGCCAGCACTGTCACCAAATACATAGGCAGAGGAGTATGGCTGGCTACTGTTGGCAGAAAATGGTGAAGACATACAGGTATCGAAGAAAAATGGCTGTATCTGTTCCTGTGTGACTAAAGGATCAAACCTGGGCATGAAATGACTTATTTCAAGATGATCACTTGAGCACCAAGGTAATTTACAAATGCAGCTAGTAGTATCTGCCGGGCTGCTGAGGTGCATCTGTCTCTCAAAAGATGTTTCCTGTTGCAGTGAAACTGTGAGCAGCGGCAAAAATCCCTTAGACTTCAGAAGTGTCCATGACACGTAGGAACTGTATGGCTTTGGTGTGTACACTGTGGCCTGCTGACAGTAGTGGCTGCTCCAAGTGCAGGCTTGTAGTAAGTCTAGTCTGGAAGTCTAAAAATAATGTGGAAGCCCAAAGCTGTCATGTGACTTGTTTCCTCACTTGACAGACTCTAGAAAAGCTGTGGCTGTTACACAATTGCTTGGTCACTTCTGCTCTTGCAAGTCTGAAGATTGCTGTGGAAGGGCTCAGCTGACTGCATGTGGAAAACGTCTGTCTGAAGGATGTTGACTTCTGGAATAAGATGTTCAGGCTTTACTGTTTTACTTTCTTTGTGTTCACGTGTACCTTTTTATCCCTGCTGGCATGAGGTCTGAACTGGTGTGACAAGCCACGTCTTGCTGTTTTCTGATCTTAACCCCAAAGTGATAGATGAGGAGCTTGACTGGGCTGGTTTTTGCATCTCCATCTGTGTGGTGGATTTGAGCAGTACACTCTCACAGCACATTGAATAGATTGTGCCTCTAAGCTCTGGTTTTCCCGTATCTGGACAATAAATGGTGACCTTTGTCTTTCTAGTTCAGCAACACAGACCTCTGCAGGCCCCCTGCTTTTTGAGTGTAATGCCTGACCATTATGAAGTGGCTCTGTGGCAGTAATGACAAACACTAGCACAAGAAGATGGTGACTGCCTGCAGAAGGAGCAGAACATGACTGCAGCAGTCAAAAGCTGTTCTAGGAATGGGCTTTTGGATTTTTGGAAGACCTGGCATCTGTAACCTCCCCACCATGCAGTGACTGCAGGGAACTGGAAAATGGAGTGGGGGGAGAAGGAATGGCAGGGTGGTCATTGTGTCTTTCTAGTTTCATACACAGAAACATGCCCTGTCTCTTCTCGAAGGGCGTGCTGGTTAGAGGAGTGGGGGACCTTCCCATTCAGTGTTGTTGTAAAGGAGAGGTGTCAGATAATACAACTGTGAAGATACTTGCGTTCCATTGCTCTGTGGCACTCCAGCTTATGTACTGGGTTTCTCTGCTGCAGCTGGCTACTAGCTAGAACTCCAAGTAAGAATCTTCTCCAAAAGTGCTGGAAAGTCTTCTGCTGCTTTGCCAATGCCTCCAGAGGAGCATGCAGCATTGCAGTTTGTGCCAAGAAGCCCATGTTCTGCTATGTGTTCTCACTGCAGCCCCACCGTGAGGGTTCCACAAAACCAAGGGTCTTTACCCATGGCAGTTAGCGGGACTGTTCTTTATGGAGCAAAGAAATTAGAAAAGGATATATGATGAAAAAGAGCTGAAGCAAAGAGCTGGCTGTGAAGGAGATCTAGAACAGAAGAGCAAAGCTCAGGGTAGGGTTTTAGCGACCAAGCTTTAGTTCTTGGTTTGAGTTTAGTCATCGCTTTGCATTGTGGAGGTCTGCTCTCGTAATTAAAGAGCAGAAGCACTCTGATGCTTTAGATTTCCTTACTGTGAGAGCAAGTTATGTTAATGAAGGAATAACTACCCAGAGGCAAGTTTATAGAAGAGCATCCCCTTGACTGGATGGATTTATTGCTCTAGCAAGTAGCTTTTGGTTACAGATACTCTATTTTGCTTTAGTGAGATGTTCTTCCCTAAGTGGGAAGCCCTAACTGCATATAGAACTATGCTTCTGGTTTCTCTCATTCCTATGGAGATCTTTAACGTTAGGCAGTTGAGTTCCTTGATGTGCACCAGAGAAATGGATCTGGCTTGCTCTTCATGCATTTTTCAAATGTACTGAGAAGCAGGATTAGTTATTATGAGAGATAATAAAACTATGCTCTGATACATTAGTATTGGGTCAGAGAGTCCTTGTACAAACTGTAGGGTCTGTGTAGTCTTAGAGCTGGTGCCGTTACTGCTTGAGTTTGAGTTGGCTGTAAAACTCTTTTGTGCTCCTGTTAATGACCTCTACTGCTAATGAAAGATTTTTGACCACAAAGATTTGATACTGAAGAAGAAACTGCTTGTGTATTTTTCTGGTGGTGGTGGCAGCAAGCTCTGTAGCTGTTGGAACACCTACAATGATAGCCTTTCGGGCTAGTTTTCAAGCTTCTAGCGCTAGTCATGTGCTAAGGTAATCTTTGCTGCCATCAGTGCAGAGCAGATGCTGTCTTGGTTTCTTTCATTTCCAGATGGCCTGAAGCAACTGGTAAGATGACTGTAAACCTCATTTCAGTACTACAGGAGCTCTGAAATTTTAATGCTGCTGTTTAAATATCTCAGATGTTCTTATCCTGCCATCTCAAACTAATTGCGACATTACTCTGTTGAAAAAAACCCAAACAAACAAAAACCGATTTGTCTGCTACTTGGCTTCTGAGTTCCTGGTTCTTGTGGGGCTGGCACATCTGCCAGTGCAGCTCAGTGTTGCACAATAAACTCTGCGTTAAAAGCTGTGCAGGTGGAACTGAAGCTAATCCCTGAAAGGTGCCGCGCTGTCACACAGCCTCCTGCGACAGCACGGCAGCTTCCAGTCAGAGCCCCTCCAGCAGCTGCCACAAGGGCTTGTGTCCTGGTGCAGCACAGTGTGGCCCAGCAGAGCTTGAGCCCAGCTTGGTGTGCAGGGGTGGCACTTGACTGCTTTGTTGTCAAGAGAAGCCAGCGTTCCAGCTTGTGACTTGCAGCCTAGTTTGAGGTTGTGCTGCAAGCTGTGCTATTGTCACCGCGTTGGTGCGACTCCGAGCTTCCTGTGCTTGTCTGTGGGAAGCAATTCCATTCGTTAAGTTCTTGCCCCAGCGCTGAAGGGTGCCGTTGCCTCCTGGCGATGCTGGAGAATGAGGCTCTGCCTTTCTCTTTTTTTAAATTATTTTATTGGAGGCACTGTAACTGTAGGAGAGTACCAGCAGGGAAGTGTAGACAGCCACATCAGTGTGAAGCATGCACTGGGACAGTGAAAACAACCATCCACCACACAAAGGAGCTCTTTGTACGTGACCTCATGTGGGCTATCAGCAGGTCTTCAGCCTGGGAGGAAGAGGCTCCCTCAGGATGAGGCCTTACCTTGACAGGCTCATGGCTCCTGGCCTGGACAGACTTTCTTATTGCATGTGGTGGTTTGGCCTTGGCTGGTCGTGCCCCTTAAAGCTGCTGTATCACTTCTTAGATGGACAGGGAAGAGAAGTATAATGAGAGGCTGGTGGGTCGAGACAACGGTTTAATAATGCAGAAGCAAAGGCAAATACTAAGGATTATTCTCTGCTTCCCATCGACAGCTGATGTTTAGCGTGCCTAGAGGTAGCAGGGTTCCAGTACAGGTAGCAGTTGCTCTGGAAGAGAAACACCATCTGTGGATGCTGCCCCCTTCCTTCTTCCCTTTGTGTTTAGATCCAGGCTGACATCATATGGTCTGGACTATCCCTTTGGTCAGTCTGGGTTAGCTGGTCCAGCTCACCCCTCAGCCTACTCTTGGGGATCATCTTAGGAAAGAAACCCCCCCCAAGCCTTGATGCTGTATGAGCCCTGCTCAGCAGCAGCTAAAACACTGGTGTGTTATCAACACTCCTTCAGCTCCCACCACACACACAGAGCTGGGAGACCTGTCGTGGGGACCATCAACTCCATCCTAGCTAAAACAAATACACATAATAGCTTCCTGATGCAACTTAGTCCTGTAGGATGCTGCAGTAACACTAGATAATGTTAGTGATAATTAGGAGCATTTAAAAACATAATCTCCTCATTTGATGAGGAAGGTGTTTTCCTGCATGGCAGTTCTCCTCACTCACAAATGAGGAGACAAACGTGGTTTTTATGCTCCCTTACAAGAATCTGAGGAAAGCCTGTGCTAACGGAGTGAAAGGTCTATGTGCTGGAAGCACAGTCCCTACAGTGTGGGAAGGGCTGATGGAGCAAGCGTGAAGGGATTTATTCTAGTCTGTGTGGACCTTCCAAGGTAGTGTTAAGACTGGCCTGGGCCTGACTGGGTGATGCCAAGGTGCCAGTGCCTTGGTGGAGGGCTCTTCTGTCAGCTGATTCTTATGCTGACTTCTCTGGGGCAGTTTTGCTCCTGTCCTCAGAGCAGTGATCTAGAAGACCCCATAAGCTTCCAACTGCCTGCACTGTTAGACTCTTCCCTGGTGGTCTCCCAGCTGCAGCCTGCTTGGGAGGACATGCCTACATGTTGGGTTGTGTTTTTTCCTCCCACTGGCTTCTGACTGAGCCAGCTGCTTATGAGGGCCCACTGACAGGTGTTCCCATCTAGAGTGGCAAGTAGCCATGCAGTGGGCAAGTGAGTGGTAGGTGGGAAATGAGAAGCAAATGTAGACCTTGAGGGGAAGCACTTGTGCCTAGAGGTGGGAAAATAAATTCCTATAGGAACAGAAGTTGCTTCACTAAAGATTGGCTCGGTTTTTTGTCAGGTAGCGCAGGCCAGCTGAGCTACTCACCAGTGCTGCTGGCAGGCTCTTCTGTGCAGGTGGAGGAAGCCACACAGAAACTGGTGGGTGTAGGTAGATAATGTGCTCTGCCACGGGCACCCAGATTCCTCTCCTTGGATGGAGCTATAGTTCCTAGGGAGGAACTACTGCTTCTGGGTGAAGAGCATGAATGAATATGAGCAGGACAGTTAATATGTGGGTGAGAGCACTGCTCAGTACTCGAACACAGACCCAGACCATGTGCCATGATCCTACAGACTGATGTCTTCTCCAAACCCTTTGAGTTTGAGTGGCAAAGGGGACAGAAGCAGACTGCATACAACATTCCTTCAGTGCAAAGTGCAGACTGAATACGTTGACACTGGCTCAGTAGGATATGTGTCAGCCCTTGTCAGTCTAGACTTCCATCTGATCCACTGCTGGAAGAGTGTTGGTCTATTTTTCTCTATTGCAAGTCCTGTGGCAAAGTGGAAGAATGGAATTTCACCCCCTTCAGAGTAGAAGAGTCCTCTTGTTTTGTGCCATTGAGACATTTGATTAAAGATGGGGTGGAGGAGGTGGGAAAGGCGAGAGCTTTCTCCTGGGTGAGCTTCTGATAAAAACAATTGTAAAAAGTGGGAAGGGAAGGTGCATAAGAACAAGGAAGATGGGGAAGAAAGATACACGAAACAACTTGTTTTTCTGGTATTTTATTTGGCCACTGGTCCAGTTTTAATGGTATCCAGAGGGAAGTGCTGGTTCTCAAACAGCAGACGGTCCAAACACTTAGTGGGCAGATTCTGTTTCAGAGTTTCTCTTGGCTACCATTTTTGTGTTACCATTAGCTGGGTTACAGACTAGAAGGAATGTGGACAGTGTTGTCCATCCCTGTTCTGTGACTGAGATCAAGCACTTAAATTTCACGGGGAATCCATACTCTCCTTTCCACTAGCTAGCTGCAATACTTGGGCTTGTTGTGATGCATGGAATAGTGCTTGTTCTGTGCTCTTGTAGACTTGCAGAGCGCTGGGTTAAGAACTTTTGAGAGAACTTGAAGTAGGAGATTGTGCAATGCTTCAGTTGTAATTCTAATACTTAGGGTTTGACACCAACAAATGAAGTCAATCCAGTAGTCTTAACATACAGATAATGATCTGATCTTCTATGGGCACCATGCTCCTTGGGCTGCAGAACCAGCAGTGTGGTTTCCTCTGGTATAGAGGGGGAGTGAAGCAGGAATCGGAGAGATAAGAAAGCATCCTCAGGTGAAAACACCTGGTGAAGGCAGTGCCATCCTTTAATATACACCAGGGACACACGCCTAGCAAAGATGTCCAGATGTACGCTATCTCTCGATCTTGCCTCTGTGTACCAGATACATACCAGTAGGAGCACAAAGGATGATAATCTTTTGTTGCAACATGGAGTAGCTTGGAGATTAAAGAACCTACTCTAGTTGGTACATCAAACCATTTCCCTTCCCGTCTCTTTGAAGCAGATTTACATGCAGTCTACACTTAGGCTTAAACAAATATTTGGTGGAATGAGGTGCAAGTTAAGAACTTAAAAAGCCAGAAGCTCTTGGGTGTAATTTTCAAGTGGGGGATATTAAATGAGTTGGAGTTTGTGGATACTGGCCAGATAAAGGCGTTTCTGTCTGAGACAGGTCGCTACTTCTGATTTGGGTCTCGTTACCATACAGAATGGTGGTAATTCTCATTGCCTTCTGCCTTGAGTTTTGCATCTGGCTTATTCCTCCGCTCTTAAAAGCGAGTGTTGCAAGAATAAGGTGTGCAACACTGACTTTTAAAAGTGTCTGGAACAGTAGAACATAAACTGCACCCAACTTGTAAGGAAAGGTGAGTTTTACTGTGTCTGCTTTTCAGTCTTAACGGATGCAAAAAAGGTAGAAGTCCACAAAAGACCGAGATGTATTAAATCAACACTTTTTTTGTTCTCTCCATGGTTCTAGAGATGAACTTCACTTGTTTCCTTTTCTGTGTTTTAATCTGAAAACACGTATGTTAAAAAAACCCCCAACTTGCTCTACCCTTTTAATTTAAAGACCAATACCAGTGTCTACCTGTACCTCCAAGACTCTGGAGTTCTGTCAGGTGAGGCAGTTACACAGCACTGCTGCTCTAGCTTCCTGCTGGTGTAGGAAGCTGTCGCCAGTTGGGTTCTCAGTGCTGCTGTTATTATATGCTAATAACTTTAGTTAGACACAATGGATCTGAAATGTTCTTGAATGTTAGGGTAGACGCAGGGATCTGTTCTGCTAAAACCTTAATTTGGCTTCTGAAAGCGGTTGCCATGGGCTAGGATATCTTCAGTGCACTGCATGTGTGTGGAAGTAGACAGGTTTCCTTCTTGGCTGGAAGGGAATGGTGCTTGTGGTTTCTGGACCTAAGAACTCCAGTCACTCGAGATGTTGTCCTGCAGCTTTATAGGTAGAATCTGAATTGCTAGCAAAGTGGCTACTGTGTGTATGACTTAGGTGATACCTGATGGTGGAAGAAGGTACCTATTACACAGGTACAGCCAGTAATATTAGCAGCAGGAATCGTACCCTTTGGTGCAGGATTGAAAGGCGAAGCATCTTTTGTAGACTTTAGCTTGCTGGATGCTGTGAGAGCCAGTGGTGTTCTCTCAGTGGCGGTCTCTGCTCTTGCACTCACTTTACTCTTGGTAACTTAAGCTTGAGCTACAGAAGGAGTAGCTGCAACTTTTGCAGACACAAAATGGGCATAAACACAATTTGCTGCTGAGAGCTATTGGTGATCATTGAACTCTTTGGCTGGAAGTATGAGGAACTATGTTGGCCCAAATTTTTTTGGATATTCATCTTCAAGAACTTCCAGGGACCCCAGTGTTCTTTTCATGGTGATCTATGCTCCAACTTGGTGGTGGCTTTCCCTTTTAAATTAAGGACTCTTACACTGAGGGAAGTCAGTTGGCTTCAAAGTAGTCTGCATGTTACTGGCTGTAGCTATTCATAGAATTGTTTGGTTTGGAAGGGAACCTTTCTAAGGGTTATCTTGTCTAAGCCTCCTGCAGTGAGCAACTAGATCAGGTTGCTCAGGGCCCTGTTGACTCTGACCTTGGATGTTTTCAGGAATGGGACTTCTACCACCTCTCTGGGTAACCTGTTCCAGTGTCTCACCAAATGTCTTCCTTATATTCAGTGGTGTCTCCCATTTTTTAGTTTAAAGCCATCACCCCTTGTCCTGTCACAAAAGTGCTTACTAAAAACATAATCCATGTCTTCTGTGCAGACTCAGACTTAAGTCCTGAAAGGCCGTAGTGAGTCTGAAGACTGTTTTCCAAGGCTGCCAGATTTTGTCCTCCCCTCGGTTGCCCTGAAATAACACGTGTGCTTGCAGAAAAATTTGTATTCTGCTGGACTTGGGCTGTGACCAAAGCTACTGCCCTCCTTAAGCTTGTAGAGCTGTTAAAATCTAGGAAATCTACTAATTTCACAGCTCACCTACCGCTTCGCTGTGCACACCCTCACAATCAGGATTACACTTAAGGTAGCTGATGGAGCTTTAACTAGTCAGGTTAAGCTTTTGCCATGTTGTCCCTAGTATAGGAGCTTCTTGAAGGTGAATTGGATGGGGAGTGTGGAGCAACTGATGTGCAACTAAGGCTGGTGGTGCTTTTCTTGTCTTCATTCTCAGCTGTCAATGAGACCATCTAAATGCCAGGATTTTTATTGTGAATGACAGATACCTAAGGGAGTTCCAAGCTAGCTGGATTTGGAACAGAAAGATGTTGAGCTTTTCTTTACCACAAAAGTGCTTCTTTACCTGAAGCGCTTTGGCAGCAGTGTTGGAGCTGAAGCTTGCTGTTGCTTGTAAATGTAGTGCAGTGTAGGGTTTGCAAAAATACCCGTAAGACAGAGCACCTTAACTCTTCTGCCCTCTTTTGTAAAATCTGTCATGGTACGAAGAGCTGTCATGTGTAGCTATGTTAGCTCTTACACTAGGAGGATGAGGGTGTCCTGGTTCATGTGTTTGCTTGAAAGTAAGTCCCAACTTTCAAATTGGGTTTTGCCTGTGAAATTAACTTCAGGAAAAGCTCAGTATGTTTAGTAGAACATTGGTGTCTCTTGGTGCTGAAATTGAAACTGAGTAGGAGGAAAAAATCTGCCATACTTGTGTAAATTTGAGCATTCTGTAGACCTGACCTTCAGCATCTTTTGGAATTGACTTGGTTATGTGACGGGTACATTTTGAGCAAGTATTTGAGACTGATCTAGCTCGAATAGCTGGTGGGTGTCAGCACTAAATGAAGGCTTTTTAAGTTTCCTGTTGGAACTCTAAGACTTTACCTCCAAGATTTGCTTCTGGTTCTGCTGGCATGAAGACAGAGTAAAACCAAAAAAAGCTTCCACAATTGCTTCACATAACCCCGGGACTTCATCCCAGGAGGTCCAGAATGGACAGGAAGAATTCAGTAGGGAAATGCAATGCAGTTTGCAAAGAGAAGGATCTGATTTTAGTTGAAATTTACAAAAACCACAAAGAACACTTGTGCTGTTGAGTGAGTGACAGTCCCAAGTAGAAAGCCTGACTTTAACTGTCAGCAGGTTTTCCTCTGTAACAAAAAGTTCCAAAGGCACATTTCTTTTTCCCTGTGTTAAAGAAAGGTAGGTATCACAGGAGGTGTTGTTCCTGTTAACTTCATATCTTCCATGCGACTGTTAGCTTGTTATTGCTTGTCTTAGGAGGATGTCTTCACCTTTTTAACTGGGGGACTCCACCATTATTTATTTCCAAGTTAACCTGACCGCTGCTTGTGTCACCTTGAAATCAGCTGTAGGTGAAAAGCTGCTGACTAGCTTTTTCCTTATGTCCAGATTCTTGTCCAAGTCTACAAGCTGCATACTTAGTGTGTGCCTGTGTTTAGGAAGGGCGAGGACAGGGGGAGAGCAGCTCCGAACTTGGTAGCTTACTGAACTTTGCCTGAAGTCTTCCTCCAGGCAAAGGTGAGTCCAACTTCAGAAATTCCTGCTTGTCTTTGGAAAGCACTGGGGCAGTAAATCTTGTTAAACTGTGGATGTGTTTTCCAATGGCACGCTTTCCTTCAGCTTGTTCAGCTTCGATAAACTCTTCTCAGGTGCAGGGAGGCAACCAGCCTTTCAGGACAATGACTAAGTGCAGCGTGTTGGAGCAAAAGCTGAAGATGACTTTCACTTGTCTGTCTTTCTCTTCACCTTGCAGGAAGCCATGAAGAATACAGGCACTTCTGTTGAGGAAGTGCCAGGAGGCTGATGATAGACATGATGAGGTCACCTCCGAATGAGAGGACAGAATAGGGTGTTATCTTTGGCTTGACTCTGGTTAGTATTTATTAGAAAGCAAACCTAGGGATTACCACAAACAACCTAAGCCAAGCGTGTCAGCTCTTCGCTGCGTGGCAGACTGATACTCATGCATATCCATGTGTTTCCTAAGGCAACCAATTAGGATCAAGAGAGAAGAGATAATCTTGTTAAATCTCATGCCAGTGTTCAAATGGGTAGGACCATACTTATCTAAAATTGCTTGAGTGGAACCTGCTAGTGGCTTTTGTTTCGCCAGCAAGTGCTGATATAAAAACACAAGACTTTCTTGGCACCTGTTGTGTTGGGAGATGATTGACACCAGTGCTAGGCACTGCTTGCACAAATCATAGAAATCATCGGAATGAAGACTCTACTGAGTTCAACAAGATGCCAACTGAAGATAGCATCTATAAATGCTGACACTGATGAAGCTTGCTCGGTTAATGTCCTTTAATAAATTGCAATCAGAATGTGAAGGCTCTGAACAGAGGAAACTGCTTAAAATAGGCAGGGGATGGAGTGCGAGGAAGAATTTATTTCCCAGAGAGTAGAGGATACTCTCTTCTTCCTCATTCCCCAGCAGTGTCCTTTAATTTTTGCTGATTAAAGCAATTACTGAGTTGCAATATCAACTCGAACTGAAACTCTTGTCAGTCTGCTGTCTAGCATCTTTATTAATCTGGAGCTCGGAGCTCTAGAGCTCTGAAGTGACAAGAAACCATCAGGAAGTTTCCCCTTACTTTAGGAAGAGACATGTATCTGTCTTGGGTATTCTTTTATGAGGAAGCTGATAGGTCTGCTGTGCCTTGTTCTCCATTGGTGATGGTTAGAACATACAGCTGGCTCTTAGGAACCTTTCTAGATGTATTGTAGGGCAACATCTGTGTTGTTGAGGCTCCTTGACTTCAACAGTTTTTGTTGCATCTACTGCTTTCTGAGAGTAGGAAGCTTCCCTTTCAAGTGTGCTTTTCCTTTTGGGGGAAAGTCTGTGGAAATTGGACATGATTAATAGAAATCTGACTTCATAACTGAAGTGGCACTGATGCCATAAACACTGAGCTACTAAAGAGGCAGTTTTGGAGGGTGGAATCAGTAACTGGCAAGTGTCTTGGTGGAAGCTTGGAAACCACTCTGGTAATAGCAATATAAGCTCTTAGGCTACAAAAGAAAAACAAAAAGCAGGTGTTTCTCTCAGTCTGAAAGGGCAGTAGTTCTCCTGGAAAGAAAATACCTCAGAACCTCTAACTTGGTGTCAGCTGATGTGACAGAAATAAACAATACTGTAAATTAATCATTTGCATTCAGTTAGTTCTTCATTCCTTCCCTCGGCTGGCTCGTTTATGCCATTTCAAGCTATCCCTGTATTTCTGGGGTCTTGCTTAAGCTAGACACTTTGCATGACAAGCATGATGGCTCAGAGCATAGCATTTCTTACTGAAGTGTGATCGTGGTGCCTAGGGTCTGCAAATGGGAAAGGTTTCTGCTTTTTGCCTTGATGTGGACGGTTGACCTTGCTCAGCTGCCAGACCCCTCATCATTTCTTCTCCTGCTTCAGCATGGGTTTCTCCCGTGGACTGCAAAAAATCTGCTCTGTTGTAGGCTGTCTGTGGGCTGTCGCTTCTTTCAGGAAGCGTGCAGCTACCCTGCTGTAGCATCCTCTCTATGGGTTGCAGGGCAATATCTGCTCCACCGTGGTCTCTGCATCTGCTTTGTTGTCTAGAGCGCATCCTTCTTTGACCTTGTTCATACTTTGGCTTCTCTCCTCCATCCCTCAAACCCCTACCTTGGCCCACCACGTGACAGTTTGCCTTTCTGTTTTCAGAGATACTCCCTGTCTGACTGATGGGCTCACTCTTGACTGTGTTGTGGAACCAGCTGTGTCCACTGCAGAGCATCTCTTGACTTCTCATACAGGCCACTTCTGTGCCATGCTGCTACCAAAACCTTGCTGTTAATCCAACAGCTGGTCAGACCAGATACTACACTCGGTCTACAAGCTGCAGAACCAATACTGTCTTGATCTAGTACAGCCAGCAATGGGTGTGTTTGTGCTTCTGGAAGTACCACCAACATGAGGTTAACACCTCAGTCAAACTGGCTGTGCCCTGAAGTCAACTGCTTCATTCCCTTTCAAGGGAGAGTGCATGTCTTTGAGATAACATGGCTTTGTTGTGAAAGCTGTTAGTGCACCTTAAGCTCAAAGAGGAGGCAATCTAGCATAAATTCTACTGGTTTGATTTATTTGTTTTAAGAAGTAACCTCAAATTGACTGAGTACTTTCAGGTTTGTTCCCATGTGAATGTACTGATTGTGCTGCTGGTTTTTCCATGTGAGCACCTCCGCTTCCAGAGCGCTGCAGTTCTGTTCTGACTATGAACAGCTGCTTTGCAGGCAAGTCTGACTTCCATAGTGCAGAAGGGGAAAGTCTGGTCACCTGATTTGAAATTCTTTGGGATTCTAGCTTCTAGATGATGCTGATGTTCCAAATCATGGGGTGTTGATGCGAGTTCTCTGGCTGTGTGGGTACTGGGTGCTAAGTCCCACAGGAACTCAAGCACCTAGATGCTATTCATTTCTGTTTTAATGGCTTCTTGCTGAGCTTCCAAGTCTTGGAATGGCACTGCAAAGCTGTCACAGACAAACCTAGGAATTTGCTTTTCTTTCCCCTTTGGAAGAGGAGGAGACTACGTACTCAGTGATGACAAGAAGTGCTATTGCTGGTACTGTACTGAATAATTCAGCAAGAGCAGCGTGCCAGATATTGTAATTTCTTAAACTTCAACCTGGGAAACTTACAGAAGCAGCTATAGGACATCTGGATCTGCTCTTCTGCATCTTTGGGTGTGTACGAGCCCCATGCTTTGATTCTCTGATCAAAGTACTTTGGTCCTTATCAGCAAAAACTCAGTTATGTCAAGGCTGTCCACAGAGGCACAGGATCACATCACATTTTACATCAGTTTTAATTTGTGAGCAGTTTCCTTCACTTGGAGTTCAAGTTGCAGGTGACAAAACTTGACATGCACTAGTGTTCTGTGCTTGGTAATGGAATATGAAATACTTGAACAGAAGTAGCTTCAGAGAAACTGCCCATGTAATTAGGCTGTCTACTTAAATACCTTGTATGTCAAAGAGAAAAGCTTCTTTTATCTCTTAAGAAGTTGGAGTTTTTTACTCTTACTTGAAGCTGAAACCTTTCTCTGATAGTTGTCTTTAAATTCTGTCTTTTGCTGGACAGCTAGAAGTTGGTAGTTTTGGTCAGTCTCAAAAAAGGGTAGAAGTAAATGTGAAGTTTCAATAATCTGCCACCTTCTTGAACACTTTAATCTCAGGGTTTAGGGTTACTCAGTTTCTCCAAGCCTTGTTGTTGCAATTTGAAAATTACCAGAAATTTTAGATATATAGATTTGTGCTTTCATGAGGAAAAAGTGCATTTTGCCTTAAGAGAATCGTCCCAGATACCTGCCCTGGGGGGGTGTGGGCTAGGTGACAAGATAAAAGGGTCTGATCATTGTGGCCCTGCCTCTTTTGACTGGGGTCTTCCTCCTGGCACAGGGTTTTGGCTCCAGCACAACCCCTGTCCTTTCCAGAGTAGAGGGGGAAGACAAGACTAGGCAGCTTGTGGCAGCTTGCCGAGGCAGCCTGACCCTGGTCCGGTCCGTTGCTGATTCCTGGCTCCGACTGAGGCCAGTCCCGGCTTTGACCCAGCCATGGGCTGGCACTGGAGACCAGAGAAGCAAGAAATTAGTGCTGATCTTCCCCACTCCACCCACAGAGCAACCATGCAGTGACCTGTTGTGAGCTGAAGGATTCTTCCCTTTCCCCCTGTAGCTGAGGCAGAAGGGAGGAGAAGGGAGACACAAGGGTCATGGAACCCTCTTGGCCATGTTTTCAGAGGTTGGGGGGGGGGGACCTGCTGACATGGCCATGCGGTCAGTCTCCATCTTGACTTGTGCACATGGCCAGGGCCATGCAGCCATCGCCAACATCTTAAGCACTAAGCAGCAGGAAGAGAGACTGTTTGTCATTTCTGCCACAGAGAAAAGCTGGGGATGCTTGAGTGTTGGGGAGAGAAGAAGCATTAAGAGAGGCGCCTGAGAATTCCTTCATGCTTAGCTGAAGAAAGCAGGAGGACTAGAGAATCTTTAAACCTTGGGCATGGAAGACAGAGTCTGGGTTCTTTGTCTGAAAGCATGTCTCCTGCACTGGGGGATGCAGTTCAGGTGCTGAGGAGTCAGGCCTGCTTGATCAGCATTTTGCTGGAGAACTGAAGGGTTCACCGGTCTGGACAGCCAAAGGTACCGACGTCTTGCAGACGACAGTGGCGACACATGAATAGAGAGGGTGGTCGTACTGGTCTCTACTTGACTGACATGTTCTTTCCCCAGGTCTCTAATGTAGAAAACCAAGGACTGATAAAATAGTGACCTCCCATTGTATTTTTCTCAGAATTTGTGATGGCATTTGTGACACAGTTTCTAGTTTGTGTGCACTAACTTGCTGAACCTTTTCTATATACGGTTATAGACTTAATAAACCCTTTTCCATTTTCCCTAAGCTATTCATTGTCTGGAAAATTCTATCTGAGCTCACTGAGACCTAACTGCTTTGTTTTCTTTTTCTTGAACTCACCACACTTGTGAAGGCTGTTGCCACTGTGGTAACTCACAAGCTCATACTGACCTTACTCTTTAAAGCAGTAATAAAACTGCTCTTGTTTTCTTGCATTGTTTGCTGCCTTTGGCCTGAATTTTGTGCAGAGAACAGACTAAGTAAAACAAAACAGCTTATTAAAATTTAAATGCTCTGTCCTAGCTGTAGAAGAACCACTGTTTGACTTAAATAGTTGTGTGGCAACAACTGGGTTTAGTCACTTGTCTTGGTGATCAAGTCTGGATGAAGGACACCTACTGAAGGCAGTCCAGTCACTTCTAATCTCCTGGCTGAAGCACTATCATGGCCTGGAAGTTTAGTAGCTTTTAGACTACAGGTGCTTTCATTATGATACCACAGTTCCTGTTAGCCAACCTGTGGTAGTTGTAGGAATGGACCATGCTGAAAATAGGCTCTTTCTGTTCCTACTGACTTAGTTTTTTCCAGTTATTAGAAGAAGATAGGCTTTTGAAGATGACTGGAGAAGCTTTGGCTGTTTCTCTCATACAATGTGGTAGTGAACTGAGCAAACTTAACTTTTGAAATAGCTTTGAAAGCACAGCCATTAAAATGCATGGCTGCTTGCAGCTGCTGTCTTGTGGAGACTCAAACTCTACGAACATTGTCAGCAAGCACATCTCTGCCCAGTTGTTTGAAGAAGCCCAGCTCTTCTCTTGCTCCGACACTGATCACAGAATCATCATGGCTGGAAAGGATCTCTAGAGTCATCAAGTCCAGCCCCTTCTCCTAGCATCCAACCGCTAGACCATATCCCTAAGCGCTGCATCCACTCGTTCCTTAAACACCTCCAGGGATAGTGACACCACCACCTCCCTGGGAAATCCATTCCAGCTCCTGACCACCCTCTCAGTAAAGAATTTCCTTCNGCACACTGCTGGCTCATGGTCAGTTGGCTGTCCATCAACAATCCAGGTCCTTTCTCCACCAGGCAGCTCTCCAGCCACTCTTCTCCAAGCCTGTAGCGTTGCTGTGGGTTGTTGTGACCCAAGTGCATGACCCGGCACTTGGCCTTGTTAAACCTCATACAGTTGAGCTCAGCCCATCGCTCCAGCCTGTCCAGATCCCGCTGCAGAGCCTCCCTGCCCTCATGATGTGGTACACAATGTACAGGCAACGCCAGGGTTGTATGGAGGAGCTTCAAAGTTTGGAAGTGTTAATTATGAATGTTGGTGCATTCCCTCTATATAACTCCTTTCACAGGGATTGTACTTTTTGAGTCTCTGCTACAAGTTAAACCCGATAAAGATAAAACCCTCCTTTCTTTTCCTGAGCTAGGCTAACTTAGTTATGCTTCCTACTCTCTGCTCAGAATACCATGAGTTGTCTTTTTTTGCACTCTTCATGAAGCAGAGGTCTTACTAGCAGAAAGCAGACACGAGCTGTGATATTTGACAACTGGTGCAAACGTCAATGTCTGCTAAAAAACAGACAGTAGATCCCCTACTCCATCCAGATTTGTGCCAAGAGTTGAGGTGTTCTAGTATGATCACAGAATCACGAACATTAGGGATTGGAAGAGACCTCCAGATCATGTAGTCCAATCTGCCTGCCTGAGTAGGATAAGCTAGATCAAGTCTAGGCAGATCACAAAGTCTAGACAGGAAAATGTCCGGGTGAGTTTTAAACATCTCCAGAGAAGGAGACTCTACAACTTTCCTGGGCAAGCCTGTTCCAGTGCTCTGTCACCCTCACCATGAAGAAGTTCCTTCTCATATTGATGTGGAACCTTTTATGTTCCAGCTCACACCCATTGCCCCTTGTCCTATCAGTGGATGCCACTGAGTAGAGTCTGTCTCCATCCTCCTGACACTTGCCCTTTCCATATTTATAAATATTAATGAGTCAACCCTCAGTCTCCTTTTTTCCAAGCTGAAGAGACCCAGCTCCCTCAACCTTGGAGGCCTAGACTCTGTCCCACTGAACACTACTCTCTGGCTTCTGTGCTGCAGCCAGTTCACAATCCACCTCACTACCTGATCGTCCAGACCACAGTGCCTTAGTCTGACTGTGAGAATACTGTGGGAGACTGTCAAATGCTTTGTTGAAATAAAGATAGACCACATCCATTGCTTTGCCATCATCTATCTGCCTGGTTATGCCCTCATAAAAGGTTGGTCAAACATGACTTCCCTTCGGTGAAGCCATGCTGACTGTCCCTAATGATTCTCTTGTCCTTACTGTGCCTGGAGACAGTGGCAAGGACAAGTTGTTCCATCACCTTTCCCGGGATGGAGGTGAGATTGACAGGTCTGTAGTTAGCCGGGTCCTCCTTCTTACCCTTTTTGAAGACTGCAGTGGCATTTGCTATCTTCCAGTCCCTAGGCACCTCTTCTGTTCCCCATGACTTAGCAAAGATGATGGAGAGTGGCCTAGCAATGACTTCTGCTGTCTCCCTCAGCACACGCGGGTGCATCCTGTCTGGGCCCATGGATTTGTGCACGTCCAGCTTGCTCAACTTATCCCTAACCCAGTCCTCATCAACCAGAGCAAACTCCTCTTTCGTATCAGCTTCCGCTGGAGCCTCAGCAGTCTGAGACTTCATCAGGACAGCTTCCAGTAATACAAATTGGATGTTCCTGCTAAGTGTAGGAGCAATCTTATATGCATGAGGAGTAACTTTACTTTCAAGAAAGAGTAGACAAACCATTTTTTTTTTTTTTGGCTTTTAAAATACAGAGTAGGCTAAGGCTCAGGATAAAGCTTGTTGAACAGGGAGGATTAATCCTCCCCACCTTGGGCTCACTTGAGCTGAAAGCAAGTTTTCTGTGCTTCTAACACATAAGCACTTTGCATGTGTCCTGTGCTGGCAGAGCTCTGTGTCTGTGCTGCACCTGGTGAAGGTCTGGTTGAATACCAAAACTGTCAAGGCTCGATTTAAACATCCTCACAGGCCACCTGCAAGAATTCAGCTGCTAGAAGAAGACTAAACGCTTCTGCAGCAGAGATCTAGGATAACTTGGATGTCCCAACCTTGGCATTGTAACCAGTTTTATCCTGCTGTTTGTCTGGAAGCTTTCCCTGCATACTGTTACAAAGCGGTGTAAATCAGTTTATGTGTACATCTGAACTCTGCACCTTTGCTAGCAGCTACGGAAGGTGTGCCTGTGGTATGCTAAGAGCGTTGCCTCAGCTCCACGGGGCTGTGTGGCTGACCTGGAGATGCTCTGCTCTGGCATACTTTGTCATAGAATGGCCTGGGTTGAAAGGAATCTCCAAAGGTTATTTACTCCAACCCTCTTGCCCTGGGCAAGCTGTTTTCAAACTGGGCACAAAGCTGCAAATGAGAGGATGGTGTGGAACCTGTAAGTGTTGTCTGTACTGCACTGGAAACCAAATTTTGAAGAGGTTTTGTTGGGTGAGTTTGGCTCTGTGTATGCCCTGAAGAGTCTTTGTCGAAACCGGGGAAGGAAGCTGTGAACCTTCAGGTATGGGTGCGATGAAGTAGATTTACTCTAGGTGAGGTACAGCATTAGTTGAGGCTTTTAAGAGTCTTAGAATACTTTGCCATTAAGTTGTGTGGCCAGCTTCTCAACAAGGTTCTCAACAGCTGCATTTTACTCTCCATTGTCAAATCCCAAACCACTTGTTTGAATAGAACAGTGAGGTTATTCTGCTTAGTGTAGGGCTCCTCTGTTGCTTGTTAAGTCTGAATGCAGGACTGTCAGTCACCTTCAGTTCTCCTCCTTTCAGTCTGCAGCTGTGAGAGTGAAGATCTGTATTGTGTGTATGTAAACACTGTGGTAAAGCATTCACTCTGCAGCTGCGAAGGGGGCACTTGGTGGGAGTGAGGGCAAGTGGGTCCGGAATGTGTAGCAATACTGAAGTTAGACTAGAAGGGAAATGACAGGGTTTGGGTCTGCATGTCGCAGGATCGTTCTGCTTGGAAGAGACCTTTAAGATCATCAAGTCCAACCATTAACCCAACACTGCCAGGTCACTACTAAATGATGTCCCTAAGCACTACATGTTGTAAAACACCTCCAGGGATGGGGACTCTACCACTTCCTGGGCAGCCTGTTCCAGTGTAAAAATTCTGTAAAGAATGTTTTCCTCATATCCAGCCTAAATCTTCCCTGGTGCAAATTCGAGGCCTGTTCCTCATGTCCTGTCTTTTGTTCCTTGGAAGAAGAGACTGATCCCCATCTCGCTGCAACCTCTACAGGTAGTTGTAGAGAGTGAGAATGTCTTCCTTTAGCCTTCTTTTCTCTAGCCTAAATGAAGGTCTTCCTTTAGCCTTCTTTTCTCTAGCCTAAACGAAGGTCTTCCTTTAGCCTTATTTTCTCTAGTCTAAACAACCACAGTTCCCTCAACCGTTCTATGTAAGGTTTGTGCTTTAGACCTTTCACCAGCTTCACTGCCCTTCTCTGGGCATGTTCCAGGATCTCGGTGCCCTTGTAGGTAGGAGTCCAAAACTGAGACCAATATTTGAGGTGCAGCCTTGCCGGTGCTGAGTACAGAGGAGACTATCACCTCCTCACTACTGCTGGCCACAGTGTTTCTGAACACACTGCTGGCTCGTATTCAGGTGACTGTCTGTTGGTACCCCCAGGTCCTCCCCTGACATGCAGCTTTCCAACCGCACAGCCTGAAGCCTACCATGGGTTGTTAATGACCTGAGTGCAGGACCTGGCTCTTGTCCTTGTTGAACCTCATACGATTAACCTTGGCCCATGGATCCAGCCTGTCTCAATCCCTCTGTAGAGCCTCTCTACCTACCAGCAGATCAATGCACCCACCCAGCTTGGTGTCATCTGCAAACTCGCTGAAGGTTTTCTGCCACATCCAGTTGAAGATGGAGATATTTCTTAGTCCCTGTTTTGCTGTTAATGTTTATAGAAATATTTTCTTTGTCTTTTATGACAGTGCCAGTTTGAGTTCTAGCTGGGCTTTGGTCTTTCTAATTATCTCTGTGCATAGCTTTGAAAAAACTTGTAGTCTTCCTGAAGGCCTATTCCTTCTGTAGACCATACACTTTTCTTTCCTTCCCAAGCTTCAGATGGTGCAGAGAATGCTCCGAAATCATTTCTGCTTTCAAAATTACCAAAAAATTGAAATGAGATGGCAAAAACTTGACCAATATACACAATGGTGTGCCAAGGTGGGAAGATGTGGGCTGGCATGATTTGTGGCTTGGCGAGGTGATCCAAGCTGAAGGCTCAAATCTTGCGTTAAGGCAGTTATGATAACCATGGGATGTCTTTCATGTGATTCCAGACAGAAGCATCCGAATGGTGATGTTGATCCCCGTGGTGAGGGAGCCGAGCTGAGAAAGCCAGTATCAAAGTCTCCAACTGATACAAAGCACGGGGCACAGAACCCTGTTTTTGGAGTCAATGTCAATGCCCTCTAGTGGCTTTCACTGTAAACGGAATGGCTGGCTGTTATCTAGAACACCAGCCGTGGGTGTTTGCTCAGTAGGAAGACGTAGCTGGAGGTGGCTGTTCTAGGGACACAGCTGTGCTGCAACTGTATGAGGACCAATCATGAAAAACATGGAAAACATGCTCCCCAACTTGAATTATGTAAGTATTTTGGAATCCCAAGCATTCCAGAAGTGAGTTCTGGGGGTACTTTTGCCTTTTTAGGGTGGGAATAAGCCTTCTCGGAGGAGCCTGCTGTAGAAGAGTTTCAGCGTAGGAGCCTAGGGTTTAAGAAAAAAATTGGGTGCTGTGCCACTGAAGTGGTGATCTAGGCAAGAGAGACTTTCAGAATGGCACAGTGCAGAACTGCATCAGACCATGCAGGCAAAATGCACATCACTTTATCTTCAGGGCAAACCCACGGGGGACTGCTTGGGAATATGGAGAGGCTGGGGGTTTGTAGGGACAAATCATTCATGGCTCTGACCTCACAGCAGGTTAATCTTGCTGTGTAACTGCTTAGTTTTGAGTACTGTTGCCTGTGTGTTCTCTAGCACTATCTCTTGCTCATCTGAGGAGTAAAACCTAGGCTGTTCAGTGCTTGTGTGGCTATAGAAAGTAAAAAGTTGGTGGAATTGGCTGCCTGCAATTGCTTCCTACCAAGAGGGAAAACTGGAATATGCCTTAAGGAGCTCTCAAGATCAAAACTGCTTGCAAAGACACTCGCTTTTAAATCTGAAATCTGATCTTTAAATTTACTGTGGCTACTAATAATGTAGTCGTTCAACTTTCATTTGTTATGTTGTTGGTGAAAGTTAATTAGATGCTTTAATTCCCGTGGAATAGTCTGCCTGACCAATGAGATAATTAATTGGCCATTTGTGCCCTTTGGTCATGTAGGCATTGGTGTGCAGCATACTGATAGGGTGCCTCAGAGATGGCTTTCTTGCCTGCTCTGTATAAACAGCTTTGAATTGGAAATTGAGCAATTACCTCTGAAAGCAACTGAAATGCAGTGGAAGCTGTTGTTAGTTGATTGTACTGAATAACAGATGGTCTGGGTTTGGAAGACTGTCTCATGAGTGTGAATCTCTTCTGGTGATTTGCTCACTAATTGGTTTAAGTTAGAGAAGTCCTGAATAGCTTTGACGTTGTAAAGAAAATGAGTCTAAAATGGAGTCAGACTTGTCTTTTTTTATTTAGGTTGTGTTCTGTAAGTGGAGCTTTCCCAGTGTTTCAAGAATTGATATATTAATTAGGCTTAGGATCTTGAGTAACTTCTCAATGAAGTAAATCACAGACTGGAAAGTCCTTTGTGTTAAGAATACTTTGTCCTAAAGTAATACAGTGGATATATAGCTGCCAAAAAACTTGTCTGATCCTTTTTACAGTTCGGTGCTTTGTTTCCCTCAGGAGGAAGACGATAAACCTGCTGAACAAAAGCGTGGAGTCTTTCCCCATTGCACTTTTACAACAGCTTCATGTTTTGTCTTAGGTTGAAAATGTCTTGACTTATACTTGTGCAGTGACATGCTTAGATGGCTGAGAGGTCACGCAGATGCAGGCCCAGGTAACTACAGACCGGTCAGCCTCACCTCCATCCCAGGAAAGGTGATGGAACAATTTGTCCTAGATGCTGTCTCCAGGAACATCAAGGACAGGAGGGTCATTTGGGACAGTCAGCATGGCTTTACAAAAGGGAAAGTCATGCTTGACCAACCTGAGAGCCTTTGATGAGGGTGTAACCAGGTGGACGGATGATGACAGAGCCGTGGATGTGGTCTATCTTGACTTGAGTAAGGCATTTGACACAGTCTCCTACAGCCTCCTCACAGCCAAACTGAGGCAGTGTGGCCTGGATTTTCAGGTAGTGAGGTGGATGGTGAACTGGCTGCAGGATAGAAGCCAGAGAGTGGTGGTCAATGGGACAGAGTCTAGTTGGAGGCCTGTATCTAGTGGAGTGCCCCCGGGGTCGGTGCTGGGACCGGTCCTGTTCAATCTATTCATTGATGACTTGGATGAAGGATTGGCATGCACTGTCAGCAAGTTTGCTGATGACACCTAGCTGGGTGGTGTCACAGATACCCCAGCAGACTGTGCTGCCATTTGGTGGGACCTGGACAGGCTGGAGAGCTGGGCTGAGAGAAATGTAATGAAGTATAACAAGGGTAAGCGTAGAGTCTTGGATCTGGGCAAGAACAACCCTAGTTACCAGTATAGGTTGAGGACTGACCTGTTGGAG
>VXBP01009911.1:0-89723 GCA_013400115.1 Rhinopomastus cyanomelas
GGGTGGGGGTGTGATATGTGGCGGCGGAGGTAGCCAATGGCAGCCTGCGGCCCCTCCCGTTCTCGCCGGTGGGTGGGGTTGCGCGTGGAGGAACGAGGCGTCCCTTGTGATTGACCTTCGCCGCCTTCCAATGGCAGAGGCAGGCTGGTTGCTGGGCGGATCAGGGCCGGAGCGGGAAGTTGATGGACGCGGTGTCGGGGCCTGTGAGCGTGCAGCGGCGTGCGCAGGACGGCCCAATGGCGGGGGCCGGTGGGCGGGCTGCGGGCTAGGTAAGGGTTTAATGAGACTCCATTGGGCTGTAATCAGTGTCATGTCGGATTCACGTTAAGTACAACAGGGCGAAACAAAATGGCGGCGTAGGCGAGGCGCGGCGCGGCGGTAGGGGGAGTGGCGGCGGGCGGCCGTGGGGCAGCGTTGCAAAGGGGCAGCTGCCCCGGCGCGGACTGGCGGCGGAAGCGAGGGAAGAGCCGGCAGCAGGGGGAGCCGGTGCGACGCCCGCAGGAGGCTCCTCCCCCCGCGCCCGGTCCCGCGGAGGTGAGTGGTATCGGGGGGGAGGGGGTGCTCCGCCTGCCCCGCGGGCGCGGCGAGGGGCGTCGTGGCTGCATCGCGAACCGCCAGCCCCGGGGGAGATGCAGATGCACGGTGTGATCAGCCTCTGCCGGTCGCCCTGTCCTGCTGAGTGGCAGTGCGCCAGGGAGCAGAGCCCGCGGGCTGGGGGTTTCTGCCTGCGAAATGAAAAGACCCGGAGTAGGGCTGGGGGAATGCGTAAGGCAGCCCCGGCTCGGCCCCTGCCGGGTACAGCAGTACCTTGGCGTTGCGCACTGGGTATTGCCGATCGTGGCGGCTTGCTTGTGCTACAAAAAATTAAGTAAGTTGGGGTGGGGGACATTTAGTAAGTTGGGGAGGGGAATATTGAAGCCACGTTTGGGAAGTGATGCTCACACTGCTCTTTGCCCAGACCTCACCTCTAGCGTTCAGGTACCAAGCAGTGAAAATAAGAAAACTAAATAATACTAATTAAAAAAAACCCACCAGCAAACAGATGCCTCTTCTGCTGAAAATAACTATTCCAAGAAGAAATGTTTGTAGAGAAGCCTTCTTCCCTGATTTAACTGCTGACAGTGAATATTCCCTTCCCATGCTCCCTGATGTTTTCCAGTGCCATATTGCAAAGTGCTCATAACTTCATGGGAGAGGGTGGGAAGGGTGAATTTGGGTGATTTTTGCTGGTGTCATGTGCTGATGCTGTTTCCTCTGGTGATGCTTGCTGCTGTCATTTTGTGAACTGCTTTTTAGCATATGATCTTAAACTGTTTTATGGAGTGTCATAAAATGCAAGCACTTAAAGTGTTTGATTCAGTTATACTACTGTTACTCCTACACACACCCCAAGCATTCTGATGTAGTTTTGCGGTTACTGTAGCATCTCCTTTTCTCTTTGTGTAAAGAATGTGCAAGTGTCATTGCCCTTTCTTGTTACGATTGGAAACTGTATGCTGTATAAAGAGTAATATAGTAGCTGGCTTCACGATCTCTGTAATTTTAAGACTGTCGTATGTACTGGGAATCCTTGCCAGGTTCTGCTTTCTCTCTGTTTCGCTCTACATGCATGTATTTTGCAATGAGGATAAAATAGCTTGTCTCTTTCGCATCGTTTATTGAGGTGGAAGTGGAGTACAGAGTTGATTAGCTGCAGAATTCTAACTTGGAGGAAAGAAAGATGGCAAAAATCTCGCAGAGTGCAATGGCAGTCTTCTTCCTCTTCCTCTTGCTGCAATCCTTACCTGACCCTGATGCTGCAGCAGAGAGCAGGCCTGCTGCTGCTTCTCCAGAGTGTGCAGAGCAGGTAGGAGGGAGCAGAAAGAAATTGTGCTTCACAGGTCATCGGCAGGTTGCACAAGTGGCTGTCATCTCCCTTCCTCCCTGTCCCTCCACCTCGCCATTTCTGTATTTTCGCTGTTAGCTATGTTAACCTCAGATTTTAAAAGTTTAGCTGCATTAATTTTCCAGACATTAAATTTTTTCAAACAATTAAATTTCTTAAAAAATACTTTAGATTGTGTTATGTGACATGCTTTCGTATAACTGTGTAATTACTTTTTGTTCTGGGAGTGAGGGAGAGGCTTAGCTGCTTTTTTTTTTCCTGACTACACAGCTTGTTTTCACAATCTGGGTCACCTGGAAATAGTTGCAGATACTAGTTCAGTGTAAAACAGTTTTTATTACAGGATTACTGATGCCACCTAAGATTGACACACTCAGTCAGTGCATTCCTTAATGAGAATAAGCTGTACAGCAGGTGTGTGCTTTATAAAATACTTTTGCGTTTGTTCTAAATCCAAAGATGCAATTTAGCAACTTTGTTTTTATCTTTATAATTTGTGACTTAGGTAGTGGGACAAGCCTTGACTAGAGATGGCTTTTCGTGTTTTGAAGGCATTATGTTGTACTTAACCCTCAAAAGGCTTATGTTCTGCAGCTGTTCAGGAGCAGGCTGTTTAACAGGGCTTGGTCAGTTATGTAGTGTAGTGAAACTTTCTCAAGTGTTCCTATTTTTGAAGTAAGGTACCATGGAGTGTAGAAGCTACATGACGTAGCATAGAAGAGCTTGTTGACTGTTGCCTTAAAAACTGGAAGTGGTCTCATGCACCTAACATTTGGGAAATTGATTAGAAGTTATTTCATTACAAGGAAAGGAAAATTAATAAATAGACTTGAGTGCCTATTAATTTTTAATCGCTCTTAAAAACTGGTATTTCTTCAAAATCTGACATTTTTAATATTACATTCTATAATGTCTTTTTGTGGTTTCAGTGACATTCAGTTCAAAACCTTGAAGCCTAAATGTCATTTTGAACTTCTGTGTATGCTCTTATATTTAATCCAGAAGTTTGTTTCTGAAGCAGCTTGGTTTTTTTTCCTCTATCCAGTCACACAGCGTGTACATGTATTTATCTTTTGTATTGCCAATCCTGGATCAATCTGTCTTAATTTGATTTGTGAAAGACATCATTGACTTACAGCTTCACAATCTCTGAGCTGAACTGGATAACTGGTAAAGATGTTTGTTAATAAGGTTTTATTCTGAATTTCACATAGAGTATACCTTGTCGTATGAGCTGTGGAGATCAGAGTGCAAGTACATAGAAAATCTCTGACAGAACAACAGAGACCTAGGTTTTGGTAAAACGATTCCAGAGTTGGAGTGCCATGGTTTCCTAAAGCAAAATGAACTTAGATACTTTTGGAAGTGAATTTAAGATGTGCGGGGTTCGGTTTTTTTTTTAATACCCTGCTCTGTGTTTTGGACACTCTGTGTGCCTGCTGATTCATTTAACTAGGATTGATATAGTAGGCACTAGGATGCAGGAGATTGTGTTACGTATGGAGAGTTTTGAGTAAGTAAGTAATAACGCAGTTGTGAATGTATGTTGTTGTGAAATTACTGTACCAAGCGGTAGACTACATGAAGATACAGGTTTACGCTCACTTTTTGCCACAGTTGCTGGCCAGTAAAAATTACTGTGACTTATACTTCAGTATAAGTGCTGTAGCTTTTATTATTTCATTGGTGTCCAGGTGTTTGGAGCAGACACTGCACTGTGGAAGTTATGTGGTTGCTTGTATGAAATTTAATCAATGGGACTGAAGTAGGTTTAAAAACTAGGCAAGTACATCTGACTCGGCCAATGCGGTGTTCAGAACTCGCTCTCTTAATGAAGACCCATGGTTGAAAAGCCCAAATAAAAAACTTAAAAGTAGTTTTCTAGAACTCTGAGGCTTTATATGTAGCTACAGAAAACTTGCAAATCTATGGGCAAAGTGTGTAAAATAGTCTTGATGTGAATGAGCCTCTGCTGTATAGAGTTTTGCCTTGTTGCAGTATTGTTTTCAGTGTCAGAGTTGACAGAATTTGTAGGATTCTTAATACCATAGAAATTTTTTTCTTCCTTGCATTTATCTGCATTTTGCAACTACAGTATTATTTTGGAATTGTCTGAAAACAATGGCTAGAACCAATGCTGTTAAAGAATGGCTTTTGCTAGCTGGATTAAATTGTCTGCTTACAGAACAAGTTATTCTTCAGTTCCTAATACTCGAAATACACAGAACAAATATTACTTGGATGAGTACAGACTGGAAGCAGGGAACAGGATTTAGTCCGTGTAGACCAGTATGGCTCAGCATAAGAGCCACTTAAACATTCAGGTCCTGCATTTGTACAGGCAATGTGTCTTTTCATTCTGGCACTTGGCTGAACTTCATTTTTCTAGATTTGAAAATGTTTAAGCTTCCATCAGACCATCAAAGAATGACACGTTTATGAAAATGATTAATCAGTCTGTTTGGTTATAGAATAGTTTTATATTTACCAATAACCAGCTACTCTTCTGTTACTAATCCTGATGTATAGGTACATTAATGTGTGAAAGATGATCTGAATTTATATTTAAAGAGGTTTTTTTAAGGGTTAGAGGGAGAGAAGTTGTGAGGCCAAATGTGTTTTTCGTATCTATTCTCTTCACAGCCACAGAGCTATTTAACAAGCTGAAAGTAACTTGGGTTACTGCATCAGTTTGGGTTTTTATCCTGCTTATAATTTTGTTCAATTTTTCAATATGATTGAAATGCAATACGACTTCAGTAAATTACAAAAATGAAGTGTGTTCAAGAATTGTACAATCGTGGATATTATTGTTAGTTAGGGTACTTGCTATGACTTTCTAAATGTAGGTTCAGATGAACGCAGATGTAGATTTTTGCTGTGAAAGTGGTGAGTGTTCTACTTTACAAGACAGCTCATTCAGTGTGAATGAAGACTTTACTCACCTGGTTTTATTTATTTTTCTTTGATTTGAAGTGACTATACAATTCTGTTGATGCATTCAAAGGTTCTTCATGTTTCATGGCAGGAAAAAACCCTAGTACCTCAAATGCATTAAATCATTCATTAGGTAACTACTGTCTTAGTTTAATTTGTGTGGGTTTTTTTTTTTTACATATTTCTTTTTCCACATATTTTCTGTCACAATGAGTGAGTTCCAGATCAAGATGGATCAGGTTTTTGTAGCCACTAAACTTTTTATTAGAGTGATATATTCAGTGATAAATTAAGCAAACTTTTCATTAAACAGCAAGTGACTAAAACATATTTTAGTAATGTGACCTCTTTATACGTCTTCATCCTGACTGTGTTTTTGTGAGTCTTGTTACTTGATTTTTCATTTCTGCTCCTAGGAGTTTGTAAGAAAAACACGTGCCTCTTTACTGCACGCTTCGGAATGCGAAGGACCTTGGTGATTCTCTTCTGTATTGTAGGGTACCTAGGTGTTACTGTAATGTAAGACTCCAATACCAGTAACTCAGTTTGGGTATTTTGTTCTTGCCAAATTGTGTAATCAACATACGGTATTTACAGACAGCATACTGTAAGAAAGGCGGTTAATAATTTGACTTTCATCAGCGGGGGATTATATTTGTGGCATTTCTTTGTTGGTATCTTTTTAGTGCAGGGGTAATCCATGCCAATAGTAATATTCTTATACCAGCGTATCTAGAAATGACTTGTTTTAGAGAATATTTTTAGATCTTTAGCTAAATTTTCTACTGACATTGTCCAGCAATTCAATAGTAGTTTAAGTGTTGGGATGATGAAATTTAGGAAAACTAAATCCACTGAATGTTATGAGAAGTGAAAGTATTTTATGATTACTTGTTTGGTGTGGAATGGGAATTGGTTATCATTTCATGTAGTCTCACAAATATTTTTGCGCACTGCAGCCTCTACAGTATGAATGCTTTCTGTTTTGTCTTTATTGCTACAGCATTAACTGTGTTCTCTCCCTGCCTCTTCTCTTTTTAAAGATTGCAACAGACTTTATTGTAAGGATGTACAAGTGTCATCACAAATGAATCCCTCCTACATTTCCATAAGGGTAAAGTAATCGGAAGTTTCAGTCGACAGATGTTTCTTTGCTTTTCCAACTCCTCAAGATGGATGATTTTAAGATGCATCCCAACAGCATGTGGAATACTTTGATTTGTGTTTGAGGTGGTGTGAACAACGTGAAAGAGCTGCCAAAAGGATAAGGAGGAACCTCTATGGGTAACCCTTGGCTGGAAACAACTACTGGTCAACCATGGTAAAACTTGCCAACCCTCTTTACACGGAGTGGATTCTTGAAGCTATACAAAAAGTTAAAAAGCAAAAGCAAAGGCCATCTGAAGAGAGAATATGTCATGCTGTTTGTGCTTCCCATGGATTAGATAAGAAGACTGTTTCAGAACAGTTGGAACTTAGTGTTCAAGATGGTTCTATTCTTAAAGTTACCAACAAAGGCCTTGCCTCGTACAAGGACCCAGATAATCCTGGACGGTTTTCATCTGTTAAACCTGGCACCCTTGCTAAATCTGTTAAGGGATCTAGAGGAGTTTGTAATGAGCTTCGTAATGTGGATTGGAATAAACTCTTGAGAAGAGCAATTGAAGGGCTTCAAGAACCGAATGGCTCTTCCCTAAAAAACATAGAGAAGTATTTGAGAAGTCAAAATGACCTATCAAATATTTTAAACAATCCTGCCTTTCAGCAGAGGTTGCGTTTGGGGGCCAAACGTGCTGTGAACAATGGGAGGTTACTGAAGGATGGGCCTCAGTATAGAGTGAACTATGGCAGTTTGGAAAGCAAAGGAGCTCCAAA
The DNA here is from genome assembly GCA_013400115.1 of Rhinopomastus cyanomelas. Classification (NCBI taxonomy): domain Eukaryota; kingdom Metazoa; phylum Chordata; class Aves; order Bucerotiformes; family Rhinopomastidae; genus Rhinopomastus; species Rhinopomastus cyanomelas. The sequence continues at coordinate 6,698 of VXBP01009911.1, forward strand.
ATACACCACTTTCCCAGCCTCTCTTCCACCTGTCAGCCTTCTCCCCCATGAAAAAGACCAGGTAAGTCTGAAAAATGAGAACAAATGTAGTAATGGAAAAACAATTCTTGCTATTCTTTATTTACTTAATGCAAAAGTAATGCTTGTTCCTTATTTACCTGTTTAAATGTATATAAGTGAGGATGCATGTGAAAGATCCATGCAGAATCCATTCCGATCAAGGAAGTTTACTTAGCTCCCTGTATCCTGCCATTCTGTGTTGGATAGTTTGCTCTTTGGATTTTCAGCAGATAAACAGCAGCAGGGAAGAGCACAGTTCTATGTTCTCTTCTAGGTGTGAGATTGTTCTCTCTGGCCTGTCAAACTGGTACTACTGAAATCTGCAGTGTGATTTGGTCATGACTGTTTAACTTCATTTTATGCTAAGATGTAGTTTGAACATGACGTGCAATACTACCAGTTGAACTTTTCATAATTAAGACTGTTAGAATTACTACTTTTGAAGATACTTGTATGTAGATACTTCACTTTAAAACTACAGTTAATAGGAACTGCATTTAATGTAAGTGTTCTAAGTGATGGTATCAAAGTGATAAATTGAGCTTAGCTGCAGAATCCTCCTGTTTCCGTTTTGTTGGACTTCCTGCATGGGTTTATTTTTGCTTGGGCCTTGTTTTCAGGCTGTTTAAAGGGTTTAAGTTATTGAGGGGGAATGGAGTGTCATTTAGTGGTTTTTTATGAAAGGATGGCATGAAAGATGTCTGTGTGCATTTTTTTTCCTCCCATTTACTGTGGTGAAATGTTTTGAATTTTGGGAGGAAAGCTACCTGTTCTTGAATTGGGTTACTTAGAATGGTTGCTAAGGTGGTAGGTTTCTTTGGAATTTTTTTTCTCTGTGGTTAAGTTTGGTTGCAGTTGTTGGCATGATGATTTTCTCTTTCAGCTGATTGTAAGGCACTGGAGGGTGCAGAGTAGAAAGTGCTTCCACTTGAAATATTTAATGAAGTTTACAGGAACAGGCAAGGAACTGTCAGAGGCGGCATTACAAATGCTGGTAGTTTTAGGGTTTTTTTACTTCTCTAAATATATGTTAAATATGATTGCTTTTATATGTGGATATCTATCTGTGACTGTCAAATAAGACCTCTTGGGTGTTTGAGGCATGCTTCACGCTTAATAATCAGAATGGAAATTCACAAGTGTTGCTTACTGATTACCGCTTTAGCCATACACTATAAATGTTTAATTACTTGTAGCTGTAAAACTGTTTAAGGGTTTCCTGAGATTGTTCTGTAATTCTGATACTCCAGTGGCATGAAAAATGTGAAGGCTGGAGTACTGAGCAATCAAAATAATTGAATGCTGTGATGCTTCATGTGAATTCTTTGAAAACAAAAGTATCCTTTTTTTTTGTGTGTGTTAGGCTACCTACTGGGAATTGCAAGGTATGTTGGTTGGGTCACAGTGCTGAAAAAGCCGTTGGTGCCATACTAAAATACTGATATAAGGATAAATCTGTCTTTAGAAGTTAGCCAAACAAATCTGTTCTCTACCAAGTGCTTTGGCAAGAAGTAAGCTTTCATTTGGGTGCCTCAAAATTAGCAATGTGACTTGAGTGTTTAAAAACTGTTCGGCGTACGCTTTCCTGACAAAGACATTTCTCACGTGAGGTTGGTGAAATCAGTAGTCGCATATCAGTGTAGCGTATTGCTTAGTTGTGCTGGCTGTGGCATGGGTTACTGGGCAAATTTGTATAGATGCGTTTTGAAGATGGGGTTTTTGCTGGTCTTCAAGTAATATGACTTTACAGTTCAAGGACGGTTGTGCAAGATACTGTAAATAGACGTTGCTAGGAAAACTGTTAGGCTGTTTATTGGAAGTGTCTAAGTGGCGATATAGGGCAGGTCAAGATAATGTATTAAGTTTTAGGCAATGAAATGTAGCAAATCTCTCAGGAATGGTGAGTCTTCAAAGAGATTCTTGTACCAGATACCACCTGTCAAAGAAACTTTGCAATACAAAAAAGAGCTACTTTTTTGTTTGGGTGGCTCTTGTGTTTTAGTTTTTCAATTATTTTTTTTTTTAAGTACTAGAGGTGAAGTTCAATCTCTTCTGTTGACTTGAGGAGAAGAAATAACAGCAGGATGTGCAGAAATCTGTTTAGATGACTGGTGAAGTTTGAATAATTTTAACTTCATAAATTCATAATTGACATCTAATAATGATGTTAACAGTGCTTTAGAGGTGCATTAGAGCTCTCTCTTAGACAATCTGAATTTTCACACTTGTAGTACCAAATGCAGACTCTTTTGTTATTGCATGAGTAGAAGTTGATCAGTAGGGATATAGTACAGACCGTGTGTGGTTGGGTTTGTTTGGGTTTTTCCTCTTTTGGTGGGTTTTGGTTTCTGGGGTTTTTCCCTTTTCCACCCTCCTCTCTTCCTGTCAACGTGAGTGCCCTTTGCACCCGCTTGAAGGCACCTGTGTATCTAGTGCACTGGGGAGATGCATACTTGTTGCCCGTGCAGCACTCCTGAAGCTTGTAGAACTGGAGCCTTTATTGTTGTGGGGTGTTGAGTGTTTTGCCTTCGATGAAATATGTGGAATAGACTATTGGAATTGCGAATCGTTCCTCTTGGTGGTGATAATATGGAGCTGCTTGTCTTGTTCTTTTATTAACTGGCTGATCCAATGCAACTAGGTAAGTCTTTTCATGAGATGTGGAAACGTCTGCAGTTTAGTTACAGCAGCACAGCTTGCATTACCGTGTTTCTTCCTGTTATCCACAGTCCCAGAAGGAAATATTTTTGTAGAAATGGTATGTTTCTTTCAAATGTTGTCCTCTTTTCAGTTTGGGCAATGTCCTGAGTTAGAGCAAACAAACAACAAACAGTAAGAATGGCAGCCATGTCCCGAGGGGGGTCTTGGATAGAATTTATAAGGCAATGGAGTAGCTTAGGGAAATAAAAGAAGTTTATTAAATCTATAGCTAAGCACAGAAAGAAGAAGAGCCAAAGCAAGTGAGAACACATAAAGCATAAACTCAGTCACAATGCCATTCTGAGAAAATATGGGCAAAGAATCCGCAAGCAGTCTTCGGCTTTAGGCTGGATCTCCTGGGGAAAGGGGGACACACGGGCACACACACTCTGCGACACACATGCACACACACTCTACCACAAAAGGGGAGGGTGACCCCTAAAACATTTCAAATCCCTGTTTCCTGAGCATTGTGCTAAACGTTTAAGAGTTACGAGTCTTCCAGCTTCTTGCGGGGACGGTTCTGTCAGCTGAACAAAGCGAACACCCCTCAGGACTCTGTTCCCCTGCTTACTCAAGCATCCCCAGTTTTCTCAGCGGCAAAAGGACAAACAGTTTCTTCTCCTGCTGTTAGGTGGATCAAAGAGAGTGGCAGCCACATGGCCAAGTCAGCAGGGACTTCCCCCACCTCCTCCTTTGGTCTTTCAGGGCTTTTCCTCTTTAAGAGTAGCCTCACCCGTCTGAAGTTCCCAGGCTTGTGGTGCTGAGCTTGACATGGGAAGAAATCGGCGCTGGTGGTTCTCGCTGTACCTGTCCGCCTCACAGCGCGGATTGGCGAAGGGCTTTCTGCTGGCACAGTTCCCCCCCACCCGGGGTTGGGTAGCTGCAGATGACTTCCTGCCGACTTCCTGGCCGGGCTGAGGTGGGCGGTTTCCCCGACTCCAGCTCCCAGCAGGACAAGCCAGGCAGCACAAACTACAGCCCGGCCCCTAACACTGTCTGAGGGACAGTGAACGGGACCCCTGGCCTAGGGGCTGGGGCTGGGGCTGGCCACTTACCCTGAACGAGTAGCTTGTCCCTCCAAGACTCCAGGGAAAGAAGAGCCCTGCTCACCCCCAAGCAGGATCTTTTATTGGGGTGCAGGGTAGATGGGAATGCTCCTCGAACTTTCTTCTAAATCGAGCACAAACCCCTGTAAATCGAACTCTCCCCCATCCCAAATCTTCGGTTTCAGCCCTGGGGCTTTCATGGCTCTTGCTGCAGCTGGAGGCTTTGTCCACTCAAATGAGCCATTAGAAGAAGAATACCTAGGCCGATTGCTCTTAATGACTCAACCTCTCTGAGCAGCATAAAAATATTGTCTGGAGTGAGGGGTTTCTTTCTGCCCCCTTTATGGCCTAAAATATAACAGTTACTATTTTGGAAAAAAGAAGAGGAAAGGAAAGGCAATACACAAAAACTACTTTCCTAACCCAGAACAGGCAAAGATGTGTCAACTCTGAGTTACAGGACACCGAAGAGTGCACTGGCGCTTCCTCCATCCCTTTCGTTTCCCCGCTCTGTGTGGAGGGTTGCTTTTTCACTGCTGTAGGAAGAGATGCGAGTGCACTGCTCGCAGGAAGAACACATTCCATTGGATCTGTCATTATCTATAAGGTGTCTAGGCTGCACATCGCATCAGGTATAATGAATAGTATGTTTCAAAAAAGAACGTCCCAAACGCCCTAGATAGTTTAGGTATTGCGTTAAGGTAGATGCTTTCTTGATGTAAACTGGAAACTTGAACCAAAGCATTTCAAAAGATGCCTATTTCGAAATGTTGAATTGGTGTGTTAAAGGACCAGCCTCCATCCAGAGGTGGAGCTGCCTTAAGAAAGAAGGGACGCTGGAAACAGTGGTGTTGTTTAGGATTAAGCCTTTTAATGTTTTTCTCTTTCCTGCAAATAAAAACCAAGACCAACACACAAAGCGAAACAAGAAGGGAATTTATTGCTCAGTAGTTTGATCTTGTGCACGTCACTATGTTGCAGTTTTGACAATTTAACTGCTCTTACATGGTCTTCCTTATGTTCAGAGTATCTTGCATATAGATAGTTCTTTCTTGTGCTTCACACTTCCCCTCACCCATCATCTTCTGAAAAGGGCTGTATGTTAATCAGAAAATTCACTGTTAAAGCTGGCCGATAAAGTACTAGAAAATGGTGTGAACAGAGGAAAATCAACCTCAGCATGCTGAGTGATACTTAGCTTTTTGATAAGCCTTTGAGGCATTAAAATACACTTGTAAAAATGCAGCAGTAAAGTGGTATTTAAAAGCTGTGGTTAGTCTTTAAATGGGTATTCGTCTTGAATCGTTGCCGTTGTAGAATGGCGGTATGCGTGGTGTTTTCTGTGCGCGCGCACGCGTGCGTGCATGTACTGTGTTGCTCTGTTTTCTTTTTTGGTTTATAGTCCAAGTAACAAAACTAGATGTTTGTTGACTATAGACAACTCTGACTTGTGAGCATAATTTGAGAGGATAAATGCAGCTTTAAAATATGAAGTGACAGTGGCCATCGTAACATTTTTAAAGGACTGAGAATGTCTTGTGCATTTTAGTGCTCACTTCTCAATCTTCAGTACTCAGTATCAAAACAGGCCGGAAGCTTATTTGATGGAAAGCAGCCCTGCAGAGGAGGACTTAGGGGCCCTGGTGGGTGAAAGGCTGCGTGTGAGCCAACAGTGTGCACTTGAAGCCCAGAAACACAACTGTGTCCTTGGCCACATCAAAAGAAACATGGCCAGCAGATAGTTTTTGCCCTCTCCCTGGAAGTGTTCAAGGCCAAATTGAATTAGGTGCTGAGCAACCCGGTCTGCTGAAAGGTGTTCCAGACTATGGCAGCACATTAGGACTAACTAATCTTTAAGGTCCCTTCAAAACTAAATATTCCCCAATTCGCTATACCAGGAGGTTGTATTTACTTGTCTTGATTTCTGCTCTCGGAAGGCATTGAATCTTCAGTGCTTTCCGTATCTGTTGATTAGGCCGCGGTGCCCAAGCATGTTTTCTCACAAAACACATACCACAGTCCCATATTTCTGTTCGCTGGATTGCTGGAGGTCTAATAGCTGTTGGAGGAAAAAATACAAGATAAACCTTTGCAACTGTACTGGCTACTATGTTGATGGAACATTTGCATCACAGCAACGTCGTGGTTCAGTGCTGAGGAACAAAGCTATCTTGAGGGTGCTTCATTGCAGTTTCTTCTGCCCCTTCAGAGTTTATTATTTTCATTTGATTTGTCTGTATGGGTTATTGTTGCTTGATAAGGGACGTGTGTTTTAATGATACTGGCATTGTTTTTGGGCTCCATATGTTTGTATGATGTTTAAGGTCCCTTCCAACTTAAACCTTTCTGTGACTGAGGGAGGTGACTTTTGCCTCCCAGCTCTGGGGAGCTGAACAAGCCTGGAGAAAAAACTGGCAAGACCTTATTGTGTCCTTTTGGTACTTAAATGGGACACTATGAGAAAGATGGGGACAGTCTTTCAAGCAAGGCCCATTGCAATAGGACAACAGGTAATGGTTTTAAACTAAAAGAATAGATCCAAGGAAGAGCTTTTTTATAGTCAGAGTGGTTGTCCAGAGAGATAGTAGATGCCCTATGCGCAGAAGTGTTTCAGGTCAGGTTTAATGGGACTCTGGGTCAACCTGATCTAGCTGAAGATGTCCCTTCCCATTGCAGAGAGTGGGATTAAACTAGATGATCTTTGAAGGTCCCTTCCAACCCAAAGCATTGTACAAGTCTCTGATCTGATTCTTGCCATGAACATTTTTATTTACCCTCCTTTCACTTTCAGTTTGCCTTTCTAAGCAGATTTGATTCCAAACCCATACTTGTTCTATTACTTTTTCATTCTCTGAACTCCTGTCTAATTTTGTTTTCACTGGCCTACATACATTCAGCTTTTCAAAATGTAACTTGGCATGTGTTGGATTTCAGTTTTCTGGTATGTAACTTGTGCCAGTGCAGACACTGGGTGTTTCTCCTTCTGTCTTTCAGGCAAAAGGCCAATCCAGAGCGAATTGGTTTTTTGGCATCCAGGCTCTTTCTTGCTCAGTTTCTCAGGTTCCTGCCTTCCTGTGCCTTGTGCCTTTCTAGACTTGCCACTGAGCAGAAAGAGAGAATTTCAAAAGAAAGGTAGCACTACACAGTGTGTTTTATGGTTCTACACGTAAGAGGATGTTAGTACTGCCTAACTTTGGAGCTGGCTTTACATGGAGACTTGAAGCGTCAAAAAAGCTGTGATAGGTACATTTCTGTGTCTGCAGTGCTACAATTGAAGAGGCTGTAGACAGGAGCATGTAAAAGAAAGACAGAAGTGAAATCTAGGTAGGGTTGAACTTTGTCAATCCATAAAATACTATTGTTAAGAGACAACCTATGTTTTTCCACTTGTGACACCTTCGTGATGACAGAAGACAGTGAAATGTTAGCAAAACTTGGCAAACAAAATCTCTCGTGTTTGTGCTTCATAATATCTCAATTCACAAGCTTTATTTCTCAGAATGGAAGGGTGCCTTTGGTTTGCACAGAAGCAGTAGGAAGAGCAGAATGTGTGGTCCTTCATCCCAAGATGTGACAGATAGGGAGAGCGTGTTTTTCTTTTGCTTTTTCCTATGCAAAGCTCTTGTCACCTTTTAGTTTTATAGAGGTGAGCTGATTGCTAAGAGTTCGCTGTGTTCTGCTGTGATTGGACTAGATGATCCCTTCCAATCCCTAATGATTCTATGATTCTAGGTTCTAGGATGATTGCTAGGTGCCTGCTCTCATTTAGCTGCTGTCCTTGCAGCTTCTGAAATGCTAAAAGTGCCAACTCTGTGCATGTGCCAAGTGAACACTTAAAATGAATCATATTTGCACTTGAGATGCTGGAGTTTACGAGCAACTGAAGAATGATTTATCCCATCTAAAACTGAATGAGAGTCCCATTTATCTCCCCTTGTGGAAAAATAAGAACTTAAAGGTTGCTGAACTTGTAGCTGTATGAACCAGACCCAGGAGGCTGAGTCTGAAGCCTGCTAGGCTTCATTTAAGTTCTTGCATTGTGTTGTGATAATACCTTATCTGGTACTGCTTGAAGAAGAGCTGGTACGCTTTATGCTGATCAGTAGAAATGTGAGTAACACCTGACTGAGAAATTCTCTAAAGTGTTTAGGATTAGTGTGTAATGAGCATTAGTTAGCAAAAGGTTAGTGCAGAAATACAGTTGAAGGGTGATGAAAAAAGACAGTTTTTGAGCCCAAAACATTCCTCAAGACCAAAATAATCATTGAACTTAATAGCAGTTAGTTTAAGAGTTCTGTGCTTCTAAAGGCTGCCATCCAAAATTTAACAGGTACTTCGCTTTCACATCTTACAATTTTCTTTTTCTCTTTTGTCCTATAAACACTGGTATACCTGCTGTAGCAGAGAGGTTAACAAGAGTATGTTAGTGGTAGAGCAAAAAGACAGGGCATCAGTTCCTGCAAGTATTTTTTTATTGCTCAATTTATAAACATACGCATGGAGGTTTATGCAATAAACAATGGGATTATGCATAAACGTGGTATTTTTCTCATCGGAATATTCTTGGTCTGTCTTGAACTGTCCATCTCTCTTCCCTTCCATCTTTATCCAGTTGTGATATCTCTATGAACTTGTTATTTCTGCTCCACAAATAATAATGGAAAAATCATACAGTAAAGATAATTTCTACTTATTTGGACATGTTTGGCATGTGTTCTATTGATTTTGATTGCCAAGGGAAAGTCATGCTTGACCAACCTGATAGCCTTTTATGAGGGCATAACGAGGTGGATGGATGATGGCAGAGCGGTGGATGTGGTCTATCTTGACTTAAGTAAAGCACTTGACACAGTCTCCCGCAGCATCCTCGCAGCCAAACTGAGACAGTGTGGTCTGGACAATAGGGTACTGAGGTGAATTGTAATCTGGCTGCAGGGTAGAAATCAGAGAGTAGTGGTCAATGGCACAGAGTCTAGTTGGAGCCCTGTATCTAGTGGANTACCCTGCATCAGGAGTCAATTTTTTTATTTGACGTGATGGTGCACTTGCTTCGCACTGGTGCTGGCTGGTTTGTGCTGCCTGGCTTGTCCTGCCTGGGAGCTGGAGGGAGGGAGGGAGAGACAGGGGATCAGCCCACCTCGCTTGATACCACCGCCGCCCCCCTTCTCAGCCCGGCCACGCAGTCGGCAGGAAGTCGCCTGACTGCTCGGTTTCCCCCCCTCAACCCTCGGCTGGGGGAAATACCCATAAATACCGGTGGGCTGCATTGGAGACCCTGGGGGGCTGTATCCGGCCCGTGGGCTGGGGTTTGAGGATGCCTGGTCTAGGTGATCCTGCTGTGGCGGGGGCATTGGACTAGATAATCTTTCAAGGTCCCTTCCAATCCCTAATGATTCTGTGATTCTATGATTTAGCAAAGCAAGCTTTCCTTTAGATGTTTCAGATGTTCTTTGAAAAATACAAAGATTATAGATAAATGGGTAAAGATATGGCTAGAGAAAACTGTTAGAGAAAACCGGTTAGATTCTCAAGTTAGCAGCATGCCTGTGTGTCTCCAGAATGGTCTCTTAACGTGGTTGTGTCTTAACTACCTGAAAAAGTATTGAAGCTTCCACTGCCTGAGACCAGTTGCTTGTTCTATGACCTTTTAAATAACTTGTTGGCTCACTTGACAATGGTTATTTGCCATGCTTTTCAGGAGGGAAACTACTGACACGTCTTCAATGGTTCTAATGTTTTAAAAACAAATGTTAAACTACTACATTTGTGAAGGTGACAGCTTCCATTGTAATCAAGCAATTCCTCCTCCTAACAGCTATGCATTTACTCTCTTACTCTTGATAAAACTTCAAATGTAGTAACTGAAAAAAAAAAAATCCCAGCTTTTAGTCCTGCCTTATATTGAAAACTATTCAAGAACTAAGAATCTGAAAAGGGAGATACTGCAGTTTCATTGGGTACCTCTGTTTCTCATTGAGAATTGCCTTCTTAAGTAACATTTTCCATGTGATTGTCAAGCACCTTCAGCATGTTACAGAAAAGTATTTTCAGAGTTAGACTAGAATGTTTTCTCAATTAAAACTCCAACATGTTTATAAACATAAAAAACCAATAGCTCCATTCTGCCTAAGAAAACCCCAAAAAGCTGTATGTTAAGACTTCACTGTGGAACATGCAGCATTTTTCTGTTTGTGGCTGTAAACAGAACAGCCTGTAATCTTCTAACATAAAACTGAACCTTAATTGCTTACATTGTTCATTTCTCAGTATTGTTTGGATAGATATTGGAGAAACCTCCGAAATGTGTGAGTTCTAAATGAAAACCTACTAACATAGCTAAGTACAAGCCTTTTCCCTTTCCTTATCTGTCTTGTGCTGAATTTCTAATTTGCCTGACATTTTGCTATTAAAAGTGAGTTATATAAAACAAATGATTTTCAGATTTTCTTAAAAGCTTTATGTGGAATTTTCCTGTCAATCTTGATGCTTGATGCTTTTGCATTTTAACTTAGTTAAGATCTCTTGTTTTTCTTAAATGGAGAGCAGAAGAGAAGTTATTTCTCCTTGCTGTGTACCAGGGGAGAGAATGTTAAGGTAGTTGTGTAGCTTCTCTCTCTCTCTCTCTCTCTCTCTCTCTCTCTCTCTAAAAATATATATATAAATAAAATTTTTAGTGGACTTGTGTCTTGACTTTCTATTTCTGGCAGCTGCCTTAATAGCAGGTTTTTTTTGTTTCCCCAACACATGTATTATGTTTACTTCACTCGTTACTGATACTATTGTGAGGCCAGCAGCTTGAAATAAGGTTAGTTCTTGTCTTTTATGTGCACAGCTAAATGACGCCCATTGTTACAGCTTTCTCAAGCCGTGACAACTTGACTCTCTTTTAAAGTGTGGGTTTAATAGATTTTTACCAATTAGAGTAGACATCTGTTTGGAGATCAGCAGCAATCAAAATCACTTAGAAATTTCTGGCTCATGACTCATCTAAAATATTTCTGGAACTACAGCTTCTTTTTAGCTGTTGCTAAGAGAAATGTTCATTGACAAGAGGGATGTGAGGACATGTCAGCATGCAGCCAGTTGTTTTATAGGCAGTTAGCTCTGCCGCCTTGCAGATGGTTGGAAAACTCTTGGTAGTGGGTAAATCTGTGCTGATTATCTCATTGAATTAAGGTAACCTTTTGTCATTCATTGGATTCTGTAGACCAGTCACTGAGCAGCTGCTCTACTGCTGAATTCTGGGTGTAGTGAATACAAAGATTATGCTAAAGGGTATTTAGTGCTGTTCCAGGTACTGAGCATTGCACCACTGTAAGAATTTTTTTAATTTAATACTATCTTCAGCGTGTTAGTAGTCAGAACAATCCAATATGTCAGTGTCTTCCAACGTTTTGACTCGGTTGTATTTTCCAGTATTGTCATCACGTGCTTATTGGTATTCGAAAACGTAGGAGGTATGTTGGAGATTGCCAAGAGACATTGTTTTTTCCCTTCTTTCTACTTCTGTCCCTCTGTCTTAGTGATGCAAAGTGAAGTAACTTGTCTTTCTGCCAGCTTTTTGTATTACTAGTTTTGGCCTGTATTTTTCTGATGGGGTTTTTTTGTGGGGTTTTTTGTGTTTGATATGTTTTGTGTTTTACTTTTCCTAGGAAGTCTGATTTGATAATAGCTTACTTGGCAAATGTGATTTAGAGCTAATTCATAAATTTACTGATGAGACTTGCCTCAACAACATCTAAGGGCTCTGATGTTTGTAAATTTTGTAAATAATTGTGCCTGTCTATTTTGGGTCACACATGTGACTGTGCAACTAGTCAATTGGGGATATGTGTAAAGGTGATAGATCATTACCATGTTTAAACTAGTACACTTTTTTCCTCATGTTTTTGAGAACACGTTGGTAGGTAGAGTTAGTTTTTGGTTAGGTATCGGAGAAGCAGTTGGGGAATTTCCAGCTAAAGCTTATTTGTATTGTGGAGAGTGAAAACACTTCTGGATTTCTAGGTAGCCTTCAGACTTTCAAAAAAACTGTTCAGGTATTCAGAACATACTTCTGTCCAAAAAAATTCAATTTTATAAAGATCTGAAAAGTGGAGTGTTTTGAGAATAATTGCATTACTTTGGAAATACAGTGGATAACACATAATTAGAAAAAGGTATTATAGCACCTGTCTGTAAAGAGGTGCACTGTGCTGTGCAGAGTAGGGTAATACACACTTCTGTAACATGGAAATGGGTTGAGAACTGCTTTCTCAAGGTATTATGGTCCTCTTAGTGAGATTTAAAAACAGATTAGAAGTAACTTTATTTCATATTGCAGTACCTCTTTTCCAGGATAAGGCTTATGTTTAAGGGTCACTGTCCAATGTGTGTCATAGGAGGTGTTTCTAAGATCTGGTTGAACTTCATCTTCCTTGCTTATGTGTAACTCTGATTTCATTCATGAGGTGTTTTGATTTTCTTTTTTTTTTTTTGGTCAAGTGTGTAGTGTTTTAGTGGGTTCTTGTATGTGGTCACATCCACTCAACACAAATCACAGGTACTAATTAGAGTTTGCCGGTAAGTGGTTGCCCATCTTGTTGATCTGTTTCCTCTGAGTGGACGTTGTTAAAGTAAGTCTGTTTTGACGTCATGTTTACAATGAAAAAAGCTGATATTTTAAATCAGGGTTTGAAATGTAGAATTAAGAAGTCAGCCTCCTTTTAAGTTGAATGAATTGAATGTGTTGCATAAAATTGTAGTAAGATGGGTATGCTATTCAAGAAGAAATACTTACTGAATGCCTGGGAGACGAAATGTCTTCCTTGCTGTAAAGATACCATAGACAAAGATACAACTTTGAAATTATGGAAAAAAAAGAAGCAGCTCTTTGTTTTATTACCCCCTATGCATTTTTGCCCTAATAATAAAACTAGTTTTCATTTCTGAATACAGCATTTACACTTTTGTCATAAACATTTGAAATAGCTTTTCAGGCTGAAGAAATCGCTCTTTTCTTGTACCTAGTGGAATTATTTACAGATTTAATTTTTTTTCTTCCCCTGCAGTTACTGAAATGCTGACATCTAACCTCCAGTCCATTTTCGTGTATTTCCCATGAATTCCTCTACCCTTCTGTTACACATCCAACAGGTTACTTTAGTGACCTGAAAGTTAGATGTATTAAAAACTGAGACACTGTCATAAATAGCTTTAATAGCTTAGCGTCTGTGTGATTGCCCCAGTTTTGGAACCAGCTGTTGCCTAATAGTACGTATGAGAAACAAGCCTTGGCTTTGCAACCTTTCCTAGGATATATTGGGTGAATAAGGTGAAGTGGTTACTAAGGCTTTCTTCAGGCAAATTGGACCAAATGGCTCATAGAGTGGAATCTTTAAGCGCAGGGAGTATGGCCTCGTGGAAGATAAGGGTGAAGATATCTAGGCTGCGGAACTTCAAAAGTAACAGCTTCTGCTGTCAGAGTTCAGGATGTGTGATGGCACAGCCTCGCTTACACCACTGTTGCTTCTCAGTGGTGCAGTAATGTGTCCAGAAATAGCAGAGATAATCACAACACATACTTTTTACAGCTTGGTAGACTTTACTTGGTTGCATGATAGTTGATTGGTTGTCATGTAGTGATAGGACAAGGGGCAATGGTTGTAAGCTGGAACATAGGAGGTTCCACATCAACCTGAGAAGGAACTTCTTCACAGTGAGGGTGACGGAGCACTGGAACAGGCTGCCCAGGGGGGTTGTGGAGTCTCCTTCTCTGGAGATGTTCAAGACCCGACTGGACAGGTTCCTGTGTGACTTGGTTTAGGTGATCCTGCTGTTGCAGGCGGATTGGACTGGATGATCTTTCGAGGTCCCTTCCGATCCGTAATGATTCTATGATTCTATGATTCTATGATCTAGCAGTCCTTTTTATCTTAGGTCTTTTAAAACCCTACGGAAAAGGGTGCTTGCTTTTTTTTTAAAATAAAATATTGCACAGTGGTGCAGTTGGATAAAAACCTGGCTTTGTAATATTAATTTTAAACAATTTTCTTGGAAGGCATTTCACTAGGAGGAGGTACTACAGGAAATATTGAATGTTACCATATTATATTACTCTTTATTGAAATCTGGCTGTTAGACTGTAGTAGATAGGGAAATCAAATTCTTAATTGTGGTTGATACTAGCAGAGGTACTATGACAAGTGTTTTGATAATAACAACTGCAACAGGGAGGCATGACTCAGAACTGCATTTCAAACTAAAATGGCAGGTATTGCTTGTAAAGAGCCTTATGAACATCCTTTTATTCTCCTATTGTCTGGATATATTGACCAGTTTTTCGAATAGTTTTAGAAGTATTACTACAAGACCATCATGTTTTTATGTCCTTTGCTGTTTAGAATATTATGTATTCACAAGGAAAATACTCACTCTACAAAACTAATTTTATTAGTAGACCTAGTCATTTCCATCACAGGTCTGTTTGATACTGCTCATACTGGCCTTTTCCCTCCCTGGTTATTACCACGGAAGACTGATGGGTCTTTGTTCTGTATGCCGGGCTTTCAGGTACGTGGGAGTGAGGTTCTACGTACTTTTCACCTTTCAGGTGTAATCTTGAACAGATAACCTGCTCAGGGAAAACAGGAGCAAAGTTTTGTTTGAAATGTTTAGTTTTTATTAAATGTGTTTGTTTAGTAGAAGTGTATTGAACACTTTTTTTTTCCCAGATAGTGCTTGTTTACCTTCATCAGTGTAAATCTTGAAGGAAAAGCTCTAGTAAATACTTGATTAACAGCTTCCGTGGAGGCACTAAGAAGTTTCCTGTTAATGAAAGCGGGATGCAGTAATGTGAGATCTATATAAAACCTGCCCACATCACGTATAATTTGGCTAAATTCTCAAGGTTCTTTTCCCTAAATTACCTGTTTGAGTTCAGACTCCGTACTTTTGAAGTGCAGTCAGCATCAGTGAAAACACTATACAGGAGGTTTTTGTTGTGTTTCTAAACTTTTTCCAACTTTTTCCTTAACTGATAAGATCTTAATATGGATTTTGTGGTTTCACTGCTCATAATAAAGGGAAGGAAAAACCGACCATGCTGCGTGTTTACCATTGTGATATTTGACACAGTATAGTTGATTCTGTTTCTTTTCGTGTAACAATATCTGTAAGTTCTTTTGCAGAATTAAAATATTTTAAATAATTAAAAGAATTTGGATCAATGGGAGACATAAACATACTTGTGAAGTTTCAGGCTGTTCATTAAGTGAAGGACAAAAGAAAAGTATTTCTTTTGTATTGGCATTAGCCTCTCACACCCACCAACCTGCCTCCCTCCCATCAACAAATGGCTTAAACATCTGGCTTGAAGCCAGATGTGACTACAGTGTATGTTTTTACTAGGTTAGAACTAACTAGAAAATGGAGGCTTAAGGCAGTGCTGAAGTTTCCAAAGTCTTAGGAAGTAACTCTCATTCCTGTCTATGG
Organism: Rhinopomastus cyanomelas; assembly: GCA_013400115.1. Lineage (NCBI taxonomy): Eukaryota > Metazoa > Chordata > Aves > Bucerotiformes > Rhinopomastidae > Rhinopomastus > Rhinopomastus cyanomelas. The sequence goes on from VXBP01009911.1 coordinate 21,979, forward strand.
TATGTTGTGCTGCAGGGTCTGCAGTGGTAATCATAGGTGAAGATTTAGAATCTAAGTTTTAGAACATTAGCTCAGGAGTTCAAGCTTTTATAGCTTTATTAAAATAATCTTTCTTTGATTGTGAGTTGTAGTAGTGGATTAGATTGTGACTAAGTTAAATAGATAATCTGTTAGAGTACAATCAAAAGACCAAATGGATGCAGTGAAGACAGTCAATTAACAAAATTCCTTCTTTTTCACTTGTTAAGCAGAAGAGCTCTCCTATAATCTACAAAAAAGCCTTTCTATCTTCAAATAAAGCTTTTGCGTGACACCTCTCAAGACAGAATTTTGTCCTATGTGAGAATAATTAAGCATTAGGCTTAAAAAAACCCCTATTACTCAGAATTGAGTTATCCTGTTACATCCTGCAAAAGCACTTCTGTAGTACTGGGATTTGCTGTTTAACATCTGAACCAATTTATCCAATTAAGAGGATCCTAACTCTTCTCCAGGATTTAATAAGTTTATAAGGTAATGTTTCCTTATAGAGGACCAAGCAGTTATCCTCAACTTTATATGAGCTTAAATAATGGATGCTGGCAACTACCTTGTGCTGCATTTTATGGTCACTGATTACAGCAATCTGAAGACTAGCCTCAATAGCTCTCTTACCCGTGTCTAAAGAATATATTTCTCTTAAAGTTGCCTTGTTTGTATCTTGGACACAAACATTAAAATCTTCTTAATGGAATGCTAAAGACTTCCTGTTTTGTGCCTAACATTTGGGCACCTGGTTGGCTCAGTTGGTAGAGCATGGAACTCTGAATTCCTGGGGTCATAGGTTTGAGTCCCATGTAGAACATCTTGAGACAGTACTGTAGGCTGACCCTGCTCCAGCAAGGCGGGGGGGTTGGACTTAGATGATCTTTCGAGGTCCCTTCCAACCTCTAACATTCTGCGATTTACCACAAATGTCAGCTTCTTCCTGAAAAGTTAGAGCATACTGAAATTGTAATGCAATGTTACTCTTTTGCCATAAGGCTTTGCTGCAGGTTTGCCTTAATATTTCTAGCAGATTAATACAAATATATGTTATAATTTATAAATAGATAAATTATTTTGTCATTTATGTTCAATGATAAAACATTGGGCTGGAAGCCAAGGATGCTGTGCTACAGAGCTCAGTTAGGTTTCTGTGCTGCTACCTGTTGTGGCTATCCTGTAGAATGAAATGAGGTTTTTGCCTTGATTTTGAGGCCCCATTTGGACCCATTTGCCTTGAATTTGAGGTCCTCCTGGATTTGGTTGATGAAGATTTTTATGTGGAAGTTCTATAGGGACCTTAAGTATCACTGTTCTTTGGTGGGGTGGAAACGTGAAGTATCTTTTAATGATGTAAAATGGGAACACCGAATTAAAACGTAATTGTGATGAACAGGTTTTGAGGTGAACTCTTCCCTCCTTCTCTTTGCCTTTTACACATAGATCATACAGCTTTACTTGATTGATGCTTCAGACAATGCAGCCAAGCTAGTGAGATGCTTAAGACATCTTTGCAGCTGTCATCAGCACTGATGGGCACCTACCAGTAAAACCTCTGGAGGCGTTTGGCTAGTGTGTTGTCTTAGAAAAAATACATCCTCTCTAGAGGAAGAGGTCCTGAGTGGTAGGAGGTTTTTCTGTAACATGAGCATTCACAAGTAACTTGTTAAAAGTGCACTTACTGAAAGCTAAAAGGCACAGTCCTAACAGGAGTCAGCTTTGTTTCTCTTAGTGTATTTTTGTTGCTGTTCCTAGTGACAGGCTTACTTCCTAAGTAAGTTGTCTCCTGTGGTTGTTTACAAGACTATGCGTACTTAAAAAAAGCCGTTCATTTTGAAATCTCATTGCTTTTTATTTTGTAGGAATAAAGGGTACTATACAGTGCTTTGCAGGCTGTTGAGCCCTGTCTTTCCACTGCTGCGTTCCTCTTTTACTCATTGAGTATATTCATGTCAGCTACTGAGTACCAGTAAGAAAGGGCTTCTTGACTTCCTGACTTTGAGACATTTTATGCTAAACAAGGTACAGGTATTTTTTTCAGATGTGTTTTTTGGGAGATAAAGGTTTTGCAGAAGTAGACAAAAACATCTTAAGATTTCCCATGACTGTTTAAATACTTTCTGAATTTTCCGTTGTCTTCTGTGTCTGTGCTACAGGGGTAGCCATTTCAAGCTGTTTACGTAGAAGAAACTCTAAGAACATTCATTCCAGTTTTTTTTCCAGAAGAGTTTAGGAGGATTTAGCATGTTGGTCACTAGCTGAAATTTGAGTCAGCCAGAATGCGAGAACAATTCCTGTTCCCTATTACTCCAGGAGAGTACCTAGCATAGGTGGACCTGCAGAACTTCTTGTTCTGTGTCTCATTTACTGTAACCTGCTGTAATTCCTAGTACTCAAGGTAAGTGAATCCTGCGCAACTTTTCAGTGTGTAAGTAAGCTATTGCAGTCAGAGCTCTTTTAGTCAATGAATGTGGTACTTTAAGTAATTCTGTGGTTTAAATCTAATTATTGTACAGTGCTTTTAAAGTCAAACTTTCGTTGGCTGCAGGGCAAAGCATCTTAAACCTTGTAACACTTAAACAGTACATTATGTGGAATTATTTTAGAGTGATAACTTCACTCCTGTCTTGTGCAATATGCTCTGTATTTACAAGAGAAGAATTGCAGCTGTCGAAGCTGGTCGATTATGTGGGAAATAATGGAATCAGCTGTACTGAGATGCCAGCAAATAGTGTGTAAATAAGAGCCAGACTCCTTAGTCTGTGACATCATACAGTGAATGCAAGGGTTTTGTGATAAACTGGGTGCTAATTATGAAGCTTTTTCTGTGCTATAATTGAGCTAGTTTATAAAAGGCGAGCACATGAAGAAGGAAGTCTTGTAGGGCTAGAGGCTTGTGCTAAAATAATGTATGTATTGGTGTGCTAAAAGCTGTGTTGCATTATCTGTCCAATTTAAACAGGAAGTATTTTTTCTTGTAGTTCAACTTTAAGTCTCAAGAGGAGAAAACTGCACGAGTGTGATTTTTTTTTTTTTTTAATATTCTAATGCTGCTTAGCAGTATTGATTCAAAAACTAATGCAATTAAGCAGCTTCCAGGGAATTGACATTTTTTATTTCTGAAGCAATTTCCATTTGCCTTAGGGTACCCTATTTTTATACACATCTTCTATTCATACACAAACGTATGTGTGTATATATAGTGTTTTATTTGCATCACACTCATTTATACAGTGATGTTATGAACCTTGTCATCCTGTGAAGACTAACAATTTTTATTTTAAAAATAGAAAAATAGGATGCAAGATTCAGTGAGGATGGAAGGGGAAAAAACAAAAGACAACAAGGAGTGAAAGAAAAGTCAAAGGAGGAAATAACCTTGCTGTTAACCTTGTGTTGATGATTTGTTTACTGCTGAGAGCTGCTTCCTTTCTTCGAGTACTGGCAGGTGGTCGTCATTGTTGATGTCTTGTTTCTTTGACTTAGTCCAATGCCTTGGTGAGAGCTGCAGCCAGCTGCAGGTGCTTGGGCAGAAAGGTGCAGGGTTGCCGGAACAAAAAGCTACCACAGAATTGTACCAGACCAGTATATGTGAAAGTATACCTTTTACAAAGTGTTAAAAGTTAAGGGGAAGACAAGCTGGTTATGTCCTTCTCTTTTCTGATGCTTTGTGCGTGTTCTGTGAGAACTGTCAGCATTGTTACCGTTTCAGTACCAACCTGTGATACTTCAGAGAAATCTTTGCATAGCATGAAGACAAATAACCAGCTTTGATCATCACGGGTGCTCTTCCTTCAACTTTTTGCAATAAAAGTTTGCATTTACTGTGTGTTTCCCATTGAAAAGTTAGGCTTTGAGACATTTTTGTATTCCTTGCATAGTTGGTTCTCGGTGTCATGTAGTGATAGGACGAGGGGCAGTGGTTGTAAGCTGGAACACATGAGGTTCCACATCAACCTGAGAAGGAACTTCTTCACGGTGAGGGTGACGGAGCACTGGAACAGGCTGCCCAGAGGGGTTGTGGAGTCTCCCTCACTGGAGATATTCAAGACCCAACTGGACGGGTTCCTGTGTGGCTTGGTTTAGGTGATCCTGCTGTTGCAGGCGGATTGGACTAGATGATCTTTCGAGGTCCCTTCCAATCCGTAATGATTCTGTGATTCTATGATTCTTGGTTTTGTTCTCCATCTTAAGTACCTTAAATTCTGGTTTATATAGCTGCCAGAAGACTTTGTCCTGTCCTTCTGGCTTATTCACAGTTGGTATTTGTCACATGTCTTGTCTGTGCGGCATTCATAAGAATCATAAATGTGCACTTCCCATAGGTAATGCTGCTGCTGTCGACACGCAGTTGGCATGGAGGAGCTAATGACCTTTCTGTTCCAGTTACTGCTGCAAGAGGAGGGGAGTAAGGCTGGAAGGTGGTGTCTCCCTTCAGGCTGTAAAGAAGCAGATTTTTCTTGTGTACACTATTTCAGGCCATTCCTGAAAAAAACCCCACATTTGGTAAAGCTGCAAGGATCAGGATGTACTTCTGAAGGGATTCTGCTCACTGGCATGTTTTTTAGCACCTCTCTGTTGTGGCTTGTGGTGTCATGTATCTTGTCCTGTATTTTCTCTCATGCCGAGTAATTTCCTTGCCTGTGTATAGTAGTAACAGAGAGTAGTTTGAACATAGCACAACTAGACAGCTTTGGATGGTAGGAAATCTTTGTTATGAAGAATGGGAAAACCTTTTCTTAAGGGCTCCGGCTGAGTGATGATTTCTGCTTTTTTTTTTTAATTGCTAATGATACTGTTGTATTTCATGCTAGGTTGTCCCCCTCTTCCTTTGCACCCTGGTGTATGACTGCTACTTATAACTCAGTTGTAGTGTAGGTATTGTATCTCATAGTAAGGCCTGAAATTACATGGGTTCATGTTTGTTTTCAAACGAGAGAACATGGAGGCATAAAGTACATGAAAGCAGTGGGGTAGGAGTCAGGACACAGCACTGTATTTGGAAAATAAAAATAAACTTTTGAAAGTCTTCACTTTTTGAAATCACCTAAGACTTACTCTGTATGAAATAGATTAAGTGTGTGCACTTAGAGAAAGTAAAGCTTCACTAGTTGTATTGGTTTACTCTACATCTAGGACTTAGTGTCAACATGAGAGCTAGCAGTCCCTCCGCATAGTGTACTGTGTGTCTTGTCTTTTAAACTAGAATAGAGCAGAAAGGTAAATCTGTGTGGAAGTGATCAATGTTGGGCTCGTGAGCCTTTAAGCACATTTTTAATGTAACCAGCTCTGGTTTGCCAGAAGTTTTTATACTCTGTTACGTAGGCATCAGGAGTCATGATAATATACAGTGACCATAATGCTCTGTCCTGAAAGAAACTTCAAGCTGGATACACGCTGAACTGTACAGTGTATCCTGGCAACAACATATGGTTGCTGCCACTTTTTAGCACTGCAACCGCTTTTGAATTTGCGTAGAGAAAGAGTTCTCTTACCAGAGTCTTTCACTTCTATGTTTAAGTGGCTGCAAAAGTTTCCCCAGCCCGTGAGTGTGTATCTCCAAAAGTGGCTTTACCAAAGCCACCTGTTGCTGCTGTTGATTTCCAAGCCAGCTAGTCTGGGAGTGACAATGCTAAACCACATCCATGTTAGAAGAATTAAACCAAAAGCTGGGAGGTTGTCATAATAGCTTGGGATACCGTACACTGTATTTTGATGGTAGTCTTGCTGTATGTCAGTGTGAGTTTCAGTGATCAGGAAGAAAATAGTGTTTCTGTGCCTCAGGAAAGTGTAGAGATCATCAGTGTTGGCTTTTTGCTTGCATGAAATGTAAATGCCTTTATTGCATTATGTGTTGGTGGCCTTGGTTTGTTTGGCTTATTTTATAAAGCATGATTGTTTTAAAGGAAATGGATGTTTTTTGACTTGGAAATACAGCAAACTTATTGAGAGGCAGTTTAAACTGGATTGCTTCAATGAAGCACACTCCTATCAAATTTGTTGCTTTAAATCCAAAATCCAGCTAAAAATAAAGTAGATTAAAGAACAAATTATTTCAATATAGATGTGCATTGAGCCAGTGTGTTATAATGATTAATTTCCTCAAGTGTTTAATTCCCAGTGTTTTTTTGGATAAAATAACAGGACTTTATTGACTTTACGTTAAGCATAGTTTTGTATACTTGATTATATTGTTCCAGTGTAAATTACTGGGTGGTAGAAGATTGTTACATTGGGATTTTATTTTGTCTTAAGCAAATTGTCTCATGCCTTATTAACTACCAGTGCTTAAACCATATAGCCCTGACTCTTTGAATAGATGCTGTGGTGTTCAGAAGTGTTATTAGTGAGTTTCTCATATTAATTATGTAAGAGTCTCTGTATGTGAGCATAATTTTCTCCTTTACCCTAAGGTTGAATTTCAGTGCATACTAATTTACAGACCATTGTCTCACCTGGTGTAAGCACAGTTTAAACACAAAACATTTCCCACAGCATTCTCTCCAAGTCCCCTCTTGTGTACACCTTTGCTCCAAATAGATGACTTTCCATTTGTCTCTCTGCCTTTTATGGATTGCAGTCAGGAAACATGTTTTGACTAATGTCTCCTGTCTTGCCAAAGATAATGCTAGAGGAGTATATTTTTTGTGGTTGTGTTTAAAAGGGCAGCAGATGCTATGTGAAGTGTTAAGAAGTTGTGTGCTCAAATGCATTCTGTTCTCTGCTGTTATCACATGGCATCCAAGTATCGTTAGACATGATAAGTGTTGAAATAGATAATCCTGATAGACCTTTTTATATTTCAATTAAAAATTGTCCTGTCCAGTTTTTAAAAAAGAACAGGTTTCTAGTTGGACGTAACAGCCCCCTGGTTTGAAAAAATAATTAGTGTTGGATCAGACTTTCTGTTCCACGTCTGTTATCAAGTTATCTATCAAAGAAAATTAGATGAATGATTAAAAGGTTCATATCAAAGGCAACTGATGTAGCTTCACTGGAGGCTCCCATCTTTTAATTTAAACTGTATCTACGTCTAACTGATTACCTCTTACATTTATAAAGAAATATTGACATCTTGCTAAAGCATGCAGTGACCTCACTTCTCGCTGAGTTGTGTAGATTTCACTGTAGGCACTCTGAAAGCGTTGATATTCCTCTAAGCTTTTGAGGAAAGTTATGTGCTTAGTGTATTAATGAGCTAGTTGAAGTGATGTACAGTAATTTCATCCTTGGGTAAAAACATATGTGAAAGATTCCATTTTAATATTTAATCAAGCTCAAAGCCTCTGTTGGCTTGTTTTAAGTTGACCTGACAGCATTATACCTGGAAACGTTTTGAATTAAACCCCAAGTGCTTGACCTTGTTCAAACAGTTGTAATTTAATAAGGCTGCTGTGTATGTGAAGATAGTGCTGGTAATGGGCAAATCCTTTCTTGGCTAGAATTGGTTTTGATTGCAGTGAAAACACTTCCTATCTGTTCCTAAAAGATTTTAATTGGATGAAGTAATGTAAATTAAATAAGTAGCAGAAAATACCTGTGTGTTAATTGCTAGTTCTGGAGTGTAGTTAAAGACCTGATTCCAGAAGATACCTGCCTCTTTCAGATGTGTTCCAGCATCCTCTTGTGACAGGTCGCTGGCAATTGCTATTCTGTAGCTCATTTCCTGCCAGAGCTCTTTTTAGGGTTGGGAAAACTATGTCTCGAGTGCAGTATAAGTGCAGTATGTTGCTTTGCCTTCAATAAAGTCAGTAGAGCTTGCATAAATTTAAGGCAAATGGACTGCTTTATTGTCCTTTCTGCTTGTGCCTGCAAAAATGTGTTCTGACTTAGCAATGTTTCCCAAAACACTGGAACCCCGGAAAACAGGTGCTTGAATGTTTGAGAACAAGTGTCAGTATAGTAACTAAACTTTTGTGAAAAGAGATGACGATGGAGTAGACGGAATAATCAATATCAAAATAGGTTTCAGCATGGCATCTGGAGTCTAAAAGAAACAGGCTATGTAATACTGAGAGGGAAGTTCTGGGGCAAGGGAATTGTTCTCACTCAGTTTAATCACCAAGTTGGAAATGAAATGACAGATATAAAAGTGTCCATCTTGTTCTAATGATCTATTTACACTAAACACATGGTCATTTTTTTCTGGTCTCATTTTGCCAAAGGTTGTTCAAAGGCTTAATTAAGTTGTCAAACTTCTTAATGACTGACTGGACAGAAGTAGGCCACTGTTAAAATTCACTATCATCTCTGCTGTTTGGCAATTTAACTGTCTTGCTTCTCTATGTTAAGTAAGTATTTTAACAGTTCCAGAGACTGCATAGTTAAAAGTCAGAATTAATTTGGAATAATGGTTATCCTGAAATACAGTAACACTTAATTGTGCTATACTGATGTTACGAAACATCATGTGATTATTGCTAAAGAGTTTTAATATAAATTGTTAGATGTGCTGGCACAGGCTGCATATACTCAGAGTAAGCTGCCGCGTGTAACAAACGTGCCTCACAATGACAAACAAAATCACTCATTTAAAACTTTTTCTCTCTAGGAGTATGTAACTGTTAGTTGTAGGTTCAGTAGCATCATTACTTTTAATGCAGTGGAGTTTATAGTGATGTAGGTCACTACGTCACAGCTTTCTTCATATTCCTAGGATTTGTTTGATTGGACATGGTATGTATGTACGCTTGTATTCAACGTTTACGTAGCAGAATCAATCAGTGGGTCTGGGTCAGCTTCATAGTTCATTATAAGGAATGCCGCTGATACTGGCTGCCCTGGAATAGATCCAGTGTGTGTTGTGATTTCTTCAATCATCATTTTTATTCGAAAGCTTTAAAAGGAAATAGCTGTTCAGGGTTCTGCCAAACTTCACTGAAGCATAGCTGATTGTGGGTGGTCTTTGACTTACGTGTGTGAATAAAAGGAAACAAATTCTAAAACAAGTGTTCTTTCATCTAATAGTTTCCTATTAGAAATTAGTTTCCTATTAGACACCTCCTGTTTAAGGATTTGAACTGCTTCTGTGCTTTGAGAACTTGATTTGCTAGTCTTGAATTTGCTTCTCTTATCTGTCATCAGCGTTATTTTGTGCAGTACCCTGTATCTTCTAAAGCTTGTTTCTGTTGAAACGAAGAGTGTTAAGGACACTCACTTTTGATATAAAGTGGCTGTAAGATCTGGATTAGTATGGAGAATCTCTGGCAAGACTGGCTTAAATTTCAACCTGTGTTTTTTGTGAATCATCTTCAGATTCTCCTTCGCCTGTTAAAATGCAAGTTGAGAGCACTTTGCTGCTGCATTGTTTGGTTTTACCTTAAAAGACTGATAATGTGATGCTTTTCACCTTCTTGTTACTGGTTGAAATGTGGTTTAAGCCCTATTATTATAAAAGGTTGTCTTGGTTTAAGTGTATGCTTAAGTAGATGACAGACTTCTATTAAGTAGATGACAGAGTTCTAGTTCAGTTCTTTGGGAACAGGTCTGCAATTTAGACTTAATCAGGGTGACTTAATGGCCTTTCCTGTAGAATGAGTAGTATGTGAAAGTGTTGCACTTTGATACAGTCAGCTGTGTTGATTACTTGGAACGTCTCTGAAGCTGTCTGATTAAACACGGAGAAACCATTATGTGCCATACTTGTATTACACACTAAAAATTAACAGCCCTGAGAAAAGGACTCTGTATGTGATACAGTGAGCTGGCAGGTTTCTTCTTGTTGTCTAATTTTTCTGGTAGGGCCTAGGACTTTGCAGGTAGCTGCCTGTTAATAGCTGCTATACTCATGGGGACAAGTATGGCTGCTTCTTGGACTCAAGATGTACAGGTGGGATGTGCTTTTTTTGCAGATGTTTTCTGTAGCAGTTCATTTTCCTGGTAGAAGGAGAGAGGTGTGAATTCAGACCTACTTATTTTGGATATTGTTGAGTGACGACTTCACTTTGCCCAATCGGAAACCAACAGAACAGGCTCGTTAGTCTCAAGATCTATTTATCTGTCTTAATGTCCTGAGTTTTTTCAGGCTACTTGACATTAGTTATTTTTCAAGAAGGATCACAGGTTTCATTCTCTCAAAACAACTTCATAAAGGTTGTTCAAAACAGTCAATGACATCAAAGCAGTTCATTAAGATGTAACACTTTTAAATGTTACTAAATGTTTCCTGGGAAGTTGTGTGGGCAGATTGGGCTCCAGTGAAATTTCCCAGACATCCTTACATTCCTATGTAGTATGTGAATGCTGCTGTTGGCAAGTGTGTTCACTATGTACTTCCTTCATCCTGTAGTTATTAAAAGCTAGGTTAACTACACTTACAAACTGCCAACATGATAGTTCTGTGTGTAACTGGGCCTAGGAAGAGTATATCTAAGTTTTGACTTCTGTAATTCCAGTGTTGTAGCAGATTAACAGGTTTCGCTTGGATGGGAAGTCTCTAGCATTTACATATCTTTCAACAGTGCTGATTTCAACTGACATGTGTCCATTTTGGATAGGATATATATCGCTGGAACTAGCAAGCAAAGATGTTTACAGTGATGCTGGTCCAGTGTACAGAATTAAAAATACTGGGTCTGAAGTTTCTCCGAGGGGGAAAAATGGTGCATTTGTCAAGGTTGCCCAACAGCTGATTTACTTTCTGCTTTCCTATATCTAAAAAAGTCAGTTCCATTACAACTGTAATCGATATCAGTCAGATATCCTTTACCCACCTTCCCTTGGTAAAGGTTAACTTAACGGCCAGTTTCTAACATTTTGTTATCAATTGAAAATGATGGGTAGGTGTTATGGAAACTGAGAGTGCCAGGGAGATAACTTTGTAAGTGTTACTGCTGAAGGAAAAGGAGGGACAGCTCTACTGATGTCTTTGTGTTGGCATTTCAGATAATGGTAGAGGTGGTAGTCAGCTAAACAATTAATAGGTGATATTGGAGTAGATTTAACATAAAGCCCTTCTCAGTAAGCTGAATGTCCAGGGTAAGTAGTGAAGAGAAGGAAAATTGAGGGATATAGTTTGAGAATTTGGAGGTGAGGAGTTAGTGAGGGAAACACAGGATTGATAATCAGTGGGAAGTCAGATTTCACTAGACAATGTGTTTTGGGAAATGAACAGTTTATAAAGCTTCAGGCTAACTTGGTTGTTACGAAACTAAATACTTTGAAAATATCACGGGTTTCAGGGATATTTCATAGCCTAAAACAAAACAGAAAAGTGATGTTTTTCTTCTTTTATAGTAACAGATGCAGATTTTATAATCTTGTTTAAACAAAGGGTCTGCATTTTCTGCCGCTTAGCATAAGCTGTGTAATTAGCCATAGTAAGGAAAAATACTTTGGTGTGATGTCTCTGCCTTTTCTGTAGTCTTTCCCATCCCGTTCCCATTACACAAAATTGGTTTCAAGAAACATTTTTCCATTTGTGTACTTCAATGGAAGATGCCACAAAGCTTGGAGTTGCTTAATTTTATTTAATAAGATGATCCAGGAGTCAAATGTATTATTTGATTTTCAGACAGACTGAATCCAAAATAGATTGTTCAGTGAGCAGAGTTAACCGTGGTTAACACTGTTTGGCATGTAGCCTTAAGAGATTAACCCGGAATCTCTTGTATATACAACTCCCCTTTTCCTCTAAGAACTTGTGTACTGTAAGTACAAAACAGTGTTCTTGCCTGAAAAGTGTGCAGTGATATTTTTGACTTCCAGAGCTCTCCAGGAGTTGGAGAGTTATAAGAAGAGTGGTATGCTTTTAGGGATTGAGATGAAAAATTTTAAAACTTCTGTAGTACAGATCGGGGAAGTGCACTCGTGGTATTTTGTTGTTGTAGTTTTGCTTTGCCTTCCTGCAAAATAAATACCTGCTTATGTAATTGAACCAGGAAATGGACAAGGTTAGTTTTATTTGATGTATGTGCAAATAATTTTACAGTTTGTCATTACTACAGCTTTATTTTCTGAAGGTGCCAGCAGTTAGCTCTGTTTTAGCTGTACACTTCGTATTGGTATCCTACACTGTTCCTACAGAATAATCAGTGTCACACTGAGTGCTGCGTGGTGTAGGATCTATCTAACAAGGTTCTGTAACACCAGACCCAGGGGGGACTAGCAGCATCGGCAGCAGTTTGCTTTTGACAGCAGAATGTCGTTGTTGCTATTGATTGGGTTGTTCAGTGAAGTGAAAAAACATTGATCCTGCTTTAAACTGGTAGTTATATGATAATCCTATAGATGAATGTGTATCAAGTGAAGTACTGCTTAGGGGAGGTGGCATGGGGGGAATCCAATACTGGGTTTTTTGGTGTAACAATGCATTAAAAATACATGCTGTATTGTATAGATCTGCACTTAATGAAATGCCACAAATAAATATGAAATGGATCTTTCTGTACAAAAATAGAAATAGTAGTAAAAGGACATGTATCTCTATCTCCTCCCTCTTAATTCCCTAAATAGTTATTCTCTGTGTGTTTGGGGCTGCTCTCTTTAATGATTACTCTTGCGGTGTTTTGGTGACTAGCTGATTATGTTTGCCCCTAAGCTGCTCTGAAGAGCAGATAGATATTCTGCAGCCACTTGCAGTTGGGGTTTCTTCCCCCTGAAATGACAGATCTTTGCATGTTCGAGAATAGAATAATCAGATTACAGTTAATACTCCAAAGTTTGATGTCTCGATTTTCAGATATTACTAGGCTAAAATGAATGAGATGGCATTGCTTGTGTTCGTGTTTTCTGGGGTTGGAGACTCCATTGTCTTTTGCACTCTAGTATTTTTCTTCGGTGTGGATGCTGCTTATGTTCAACGTGAGGGACGGGACGGGCGTCTTTAATATAGGATGGGAGGATCCTGTTTCCCAGTCAGTTAAATGTCAGTTAAGGAGAGGACTAAATGCCACTGTTAGCCTGTGTTTAGGCAGCAGTAGCAGTGGCCCTGTTCCTGACTACCTGAGTGTTGCTGATGCTTGTTCAACCTGGGCTCCGACATGATTTAACCTTTCTAGAGGTGACAGTTTCTCATAAAGGTTGTGCTTGCAACACTAAACTTGTGACTCTCTGTGTCCACTATGGCTCTACAGTTTATAGGGTTGTGATACTAGGGGCTAGGATTTAAAGGGCTTTCTTTTTTTTGGTAAAGAACCATGTACTTATTTTCTATCTCTATAAACTTAATGTTGAGTGCACTTCTGTAAAGGTAGCGTGCAAAGATCCTGTGTGAAGATTGGAATTTGTTGCTTCAGTGTGGTCCAGAGTCTTTTCCAAGTAAATGCACAAACTGCAATTTAGACTATGAAATGATACTGGCAGAACAGATTTCAGGTCAGAATTTCAGAAATACTGCCCTGTCACGTTTGCTTTTCCCATCTCCATGAAGATTAGTCTCTGAAGTGCTTGAACTGTCTATTTGCATGAGCTTTAGAAATCGTGAAATAATTTTGAAAGCTGATTTATAATCTACAGATTTAAAAAAATTAACCAATCAAAACCACTTCACACATATACATTCTTGAAAGAAATGAGTCAGGTAGCGATAGGGTATGTTTTGTTGGTACGGATTTGGGGTTTAGAGTAGCTGCAAGGTATGTAAAGTCTGAACTCTGTCTTAGAAGAATGCTGCAATTTTGGAATTTCCCCAATGCAACTTGCTTTGGGCACCCTGTCATTTTATAGCTCGTTTTGGAAGACTTGTATTTTGAGTTTAACCCTCCTTACTTCTGCAATACGCTGTAGTAGCTTCATACATACATTAATGGTTACAGTATCACAGTATCACAGTATTATCAAGGTTGGAAGAGACCTCATAGATCATCAAGTCCAACCTGTCACCACAGAGCTCAAGGCTGGACCATGGCACCAAGTGCCACGTCCAATCCTGCCTTGAACAGCTCCAGAGTTGGCGACTCCACCACCTCCCTGGGCAGGCCATTCCAGTGGCCAATGACTCTCTCGGTGAAGAATTTTCTCCTCACCTCAAGCCTAAATTTCCCCTGGCGCAGCTTGAGGCTGTGTCGTCTTGTTCTGGTGCTGGCTGCCTGAGAGAAGAGAGCAACCTCCTCCTGGCCACAAGCACCTAAGTTCTAAGTTTTTAAAAGGCAAAACATTCCTGTTCTACAGTACACTTTCTTGCTGTTTTCTCTTGATGTGTGTCTCTGCTGCTCTTGTCTTAACTGTCAGATCTAATGGACTTCTAGGAAGGTCGGTGTGAACAAGGAAACTTTCCTCATCCCACGAGCATTCGTTATCTTCATGTTTTCTACTAAAGCGTTATTGTTTGCTGATCTGATCTTATATTTACCCTTCAGTCTTGCTTTATACACTTTCTGCAATCAGGTGTTTGTGTACCTAATTGAGAAGCTAGAAGTGGCAAATAATTTTAAGTGCTTGGCTGTAGTTTTTGCCCTCAGTGTTGTAATTCTGATGATACTGCAACAGAACCCGATTGTATCAGTTGCCTGGTTTGTCTTGCAGGCAGAACTGCAGTGCGTGCACCTGTGTACACTATTCCCCTCTCCCTGCTGTCTCACTGCTGGTTTGGATATAAACCAGTTCTGTTGTCTGTATAGAGTGTTATTCCAACACAGTTTGTTGTGTGTACTTGAGGACTTCAGAGTAACATTACGTTGGACCAATTTGGTATAAGTTAAGCCTGCACATTCACAGAATTTGTTTCTGCTGTTTCATTTTCAGCTTTTAATATTTGTGGTTAGATGGCTGATGGTGAGACAGCAGTGATGAGAGTTGTCAGTTCTGGCATGATGATGGTTTTGCAGAGCTACAAGTCAGGAAGTATTGGGACAGATGTAGGCTTAAAAGCTGTTCAGGAGACAAAGCGATATACGTGAGACTTAAGTTTTTTAAATCTCTTTTTTATGGTTTTTCTTCCTAGGAGGTAGATATTTAGAAGGAAATATTGGCACATTTAAACTCTCAACATATATGGCATGTACTTCATGTAAATGGACAGGTGTTGTACAAATGTGTTCAACTTTTTTTCGGTATGAGTTTTGGAGAAAGTTCTTTCACACACTGGGGAGATAAGCCTGTTAGACAAGCATTTCTAACATAAAACTATTGTATCTAAGCTGGAACATAGGAGGTTCCACATCAACCTGAGAAGGAACTCTCAGGTTGTGAGGGTGACGGAGCACTGGAACAGGCTGCCCAGGGGGGTTGGGGAGTCTCCCTCACTGGAGATATTCAAGACCCGACTGGACAGGTTCCTGTGTGACTTGGTTTAGGTGATCCTGCTGAAGGCATCTCTCTTAATACTTGATATATTCAGATTTTTTTTTACACCGTTTTTTGCTGTAAAACNTGCTGTGCAGAAGTGCTCTTTCTAGCTTTAGTATCTTCACTTGCTCAAGTAGCACAGGGTAAAATGGAGTACTTGTGTCCACATAAACTGTGTATGCTGAGTGTTCCTCTAGGCAACTGTATAAATTTTTGGTCCCTAGGACCCTGTTTTGGGGAAACTGTAAGTTTTCCCCATGCTGTGGTGATTTCTCATGTCACTCTACCCTACAGGCGCATAACCAGATATTTTTGTTTCATTATGGATTACATACAACTTGTGTGTTTTACATAAATAGGTACTTACTCTTACAGTTAGGGTTTAGTTGTCAGATGACCTTTTTCAAACTGAAGGCATCTCTCTTAATACTCGATACATTCAGATTTTTTTTTACACCGTTTTTTGCTGTAAAACCAAAGTGGGATAGACTAAAACTGAAGAGCTTATTAGATTGTGGGCGTGTTGCCTTAAAGCAATTTTAAAGCAATTGTATTCTTAAAATGTTAAACTAATGTCTAGGGCACATGGTAAAGTTTCTTCAGAGAAATTTTACCTGCTTTGATCGCTCATCAAATAGAGATGAATGACTATTCATGAACAGCTAAATTATAACACTGAATGAAGACTGAAAGTAACTCCTAAACTACTGTATATTGCAGGTCTTCCAGAAGCTTTGACAGTCCCCTCACTTTTGTCTCTTCTATACTTGGAGGTTTAGGGTAGGGAAAAGGTTCCCTTTCTGAAAACTTACATCTTGCAACTGAAAAGTTGTTGGTATAACCACTGCTTACAATTAATTAATACTTAATTTCATGTTGCTTTCTCAGAGCTGACAACTTTTGACTGACAGTGTGCTGTAGGCGTCTCATCTCTTATTTCTCTTTTTTTTTTAAAGAGTAATTCTATAATCAGTTATCAAAAGACAGAGGGAAGAGAGCCAAATCACAGGTCCAGGCTGGGAGCTAAGTCTTTAATTACTATTACTGTTCTATTTCTAGCTTAATTTTGACTTTTTTCAATTAAAAGAGACGTCTAGAAAGCTGTAAAAATGTCCTGGTACATTGTTCAGATCTAAATTGAAGGAAAAGGAGATTGACTAGTGTGGTATAAATTTATCTCCCTTTAAAAACAAAAGATGCAACTGTGGCTCTGATGTCTTACAAAACTCTGTCAGGTGGTACCGTTGTGATACCCTGTAAATGATTCTTAACTCTGTTTGAATTCAGAATGTGCTTGTGATGGCATAAGGAGGCAGAAGACTGCTCGGAGAGATTGCTGGACTTTGGCAGCATTCAGGACTCCGATGCCAGTTTTCTGTGTTTGTGTGTTGTCTGCCTGACTTTGCAGCAAGAAGTAAGTTTGTCAATTTGAACTGGCTGCAGGATAGAAGCCAGAGAGTAGTGGTCAATGGGACAGTCTAGTTGGAGGCCTGTATCTAGGGGAGTCTCCCAAGGGTCAGTACTGGGACCAATCCTATTCAATCTATTCATTAATTACTTGGATGAGGGATTAGAGTGCTCTGTCAGCAAGTTTTCTGATGACACGAAGCTGGGAGGAGTGGCTGGCACCCCAGCAGACTGTGCTGCCATTGAGTGAGACCTGGACAGGCTGGAGAGCTGGGCAGTGAGAAATTTAATGAACTATAACAAGAGCAAGTGTAGTCTCTTGCATCTGGGCAAGAACAACCCCAGGTACCAGTATAGGCTGGGGACTGACCTGTTGGAGAGCACTGTAGGAGAAGGGGACCTGCGGGTCTTGCTGGACAGCAGGATGACTGTGTGCCAGCAATGTGCCCTTGTGGCTAAGAAGGCTAATGGCATCATGGGGTGAATCAGAAGGGGAGTGTTTAGCAGATGGAGGGGGCTTTTCCTCCCCTTCTACTGCCCTGGTGAGATCGCATCTAGAGTGCTGTGTCCAGTTCTGGGCCTTTCAATTCAAGAAGGGCATGGTGCTGCTGGAGAGAGTCCAGCACAGAGCCACAACGAGGATGAAGGGAGTGGAACACTGTGCTTATGTTGAAAGGCTGAGGGAGCTGGTCTCTTTAGCTTGGAGAAACAGAGGCTGAGGGGTAAGCTCATTAATGCTTATAAATATATGAAGGAGGGGTGTCAGCAGGATGGAGCCAGGCTCTTTGCAGTGTCATCTGGTGATAGGACGAGGGGCAATGGTTGTAAGCTGGAACACAGGAGGTTCCACATAAGTCTGGAAAGGAACTTCTTCCCCGTGAGGGTGACAGAGCACTGGAACAGGCTGCCCAGGGTGGTTGTGGAGTCTCCTTCTCTGGAGATGTTTAAAACCCACCTGAATATGTTTCTGTGATCCTGCTGTGGCAGGGGTTTTGGACTAGATGATATTTCGAGGTCCCTTCCAATCTCTAATGCTTTGTGATTCGGCTCCTTCTCTGGACAGGCCACAGAACTTCTTTGTGCTTTTTTGCAGAGATGGTTCAAGAAGCATTCTGGAGAAAAGACAGTGAGGTAACTGTTTCAAGAGGCTGTGCCCATTTGTATGGGGAACACTTTTTGCATGAGCTGATCGCATCAGTATTCCATCATGCTTTTACTCCGCCTTTCCCCTCCAAGCAGTACAGGTTCTCGAGAGAGTGCTGTGTCTGCAGACTCTACAAATTTTGGTGAGGTTGGCAGACATGAGAGTGAAGGTCTTGATTCTTCCTAGACAGCCGTGCTGGAATAGGGACTATACTGCATGATTAGCTGTGATTATTGACAGGAGAGAAAGGCCTTTTCTTCCAGGAAATGGAAATCTGAGAATGTAGAGAAAGACACTTGCAGTATATTCTCTTTTGCAGTTTTAACAGAGAGGATTACAGAAAGAGACGATGTAGCTGTTCTAACTTTTCTGCTTCCTTCTGTATCACAGAACCACTGTAACCCTTTCCTGTTGTCCTCTCACTGCACACCCATGTAAAAGCCCTACCCCAGCTTTCTTGTAGCAGACTTCAGAGATTGGAAAGCTGCTAGAAGGTCATGTGGGAGCCTCCTCTTCTCCAGGCTGAACAACCCCAACTTGCTCAGCCTGTCTTCAGAGGTCAGAAGCTCCAGGCCTCTGATCATTTGAGTTGCTCTCCTGTGGACACCTTCCAGGAGCTCTATGTCCTTGTTATGTCGAGGACTCCAGAATTGGACACAGTACTCCAGGGGGAGTCTCACAAGTGCAGAGTAGAGGGGGAGAATCAGTTCTCTCGACTGTCAATGCTGCTTTTGATGCAACTTAGGACAGGTGGCTTTCTGGGCTGTAGGTGCACACTGACAGCTCCTGTTAACTCATATTGCCACAAGTTCATTGACTTTGTCAAGCAGCAGCAGTGGTGTTATCTTAGCAGGTATCGTACAAGTGCAAATCTGTTTTCTTAGGTATAAGAAAGTTTAAAAGCATTTAAGAGGAATAGAGGGACTAAGCCAATGTTATAGCCTGCTTATTACTTACCTTTCAGGGAAAATCTTCTCCAGAATGCGTTACTACTTTCTGTGGTATTCACTTGGTGGTCTTGCTAGACAAGTCTAAATTAAATTTCAGATTTCAATCTAGCTGAAATTTGTACTTAGCAGCCAGTAACACTGTAAATGTTCTGTCTGTAAATAATGAGATTTGTCCTTGCTCGCCAAGTGAGTACAGAGCAGGCAGAAAGTTGTAGAATTACTGCTATACTGCATCAAAATCTGGCAGATGCAGCTTTTGAACACCAAAGAATTGTGCAGTTCTGGGTAACTGAAGATGCAGATTAGAAGAGTAGTGGAAGTATAACCCATTTACCATGTCTTAAATGACTGGAAACATGCCCTCTTCCACCTCCCACCCCTGCATTTTAATGGAGGAAAGCAAACTGATTGCTTTATAAATGTATGTTTGATAGCTTCACACTGCTGCTGAGCAGAGCCCCGTGGCTTTGGTGACTCAGGTATTTCAGTAACTGTGTAAATCCTTGAAGGAGTTGAAATGAGTATGTCTGGAATATCCGTTTGATCCTCCTTGCTCTTTCCCTCATCCTTCCAAATCAAAACTTTGTGTCTGCCTTCATGGTCATTACTGTATCAGCTGGAGTGCCTAGCTCTCCCGCTAGAGCCATTTAGTCCTGAATGTGTTATCAGAGAGGCCTACCTGGGTATTAGTGATTCCTGATCTCAGATAATTGTCACAGGGTAAGTTGCCAGATTATGGTTTGTGTTTCTGAAGGTCTGTCAAACTTTATATTATGAAATAGTGTGTAATTTTAAAAAGATTAGAATGGCAAGTTATTTTCTTTTGCTACGTTCATTCAGTTGGTGCATTTTGGCTTTTAAGCATTGCTGTGTTTTGAGTAATAAAATTATACGGGGTTACTGTACTCTCCTGTTGGAGAGCAATGTAGGAGAGAGGGATCTGAGGGTCCTGGTGGACAGCAGGATGACTATGAGCCAGCAATGTGCTCTTGTGGCCAAGAGGGCCAACAGCATCCTGGGGTGGATTAGAAGAGGGGTGGTTAGCAGATTAAGAGAGGTTCTTCTCCCCCTCTACTCTGCCCTGGTGAGATCACATCTGGAGTATTGTGTCCAGTTGTGGGCTCCTCAGTTCAAGAGGGATGTGGAGCTGCTGGAGAGGGTCCAGCGTAGGGCAACAAGGATGATGAAGGAGGTGGAGCACCTCCCTTATGAGGAGAGGCTGAGGGAGATGGGTCTGTTTAGCTTGGAGAAGAGGAGACTGAGGGGTGACCTCATTAATGTCTACAAATATGTGAGGGGTGGGTATCAGGAGGATGGATCCAGGCTCTTCTCAGTGTTATCCAGTGATAGGACGAGGGGCAATGGTTGCAAGCTGGAACACAGGAGGTTCCACATCAACCTTAGAAGGAACTTCTTCACGGTGAGGGTGACAGAGCACTGGAACAGGCTGCCCAGGGGGGTTGTGGAGTCTCCTTCACTGGAGATGTTCAAGGCCCTCCTGGATGTGTTTCTGTATGACTTGGTCTAGGTGATCCTGCTGTGTCAGGGGGATTGGACTAGGTCTTTCGAGGTCCCTCCAATCCGTAATGATTCTATGATTCTATGATTAGTGCTTTCTCCTTCCTTTCTTCCTTTTGTCATCTTTTATCACTGTCAGCTCTCTTCAAGTGTAGATTTATTTGTTATACAAATAGCTTTCTTTGGCAGGATCTACAGTCAAGTCTGAGTGAAATTATGTAATGTCTGAAAAGTTATGTTCATGAGTAATTAGCCTATTATAAAACTATTTTGGTGTGTGTGGAATAACTAGATCATACTTTTAATTTATTTGGCAGTGGTAGATGGTAGTCTGGTCAGATCAAGTAGCTTTAGAATGCTTTATATTAACATAATGTACATTACCTAATTACATTTGGAATGTGAAATGTATGTCTCTTATTGATCAGTTAATGTGAACCTGACATTTGGATTTAAATACATTTCAAAGGAAGCTGTCTTGGGCTGTAAGTATGTTTTATTTCCCAAGCAGTAAAATATCTAGTTACTTGCTTAAAGCTGAGCACCCTTTAAATGGTGTATTGAAAGAACATTTTGCAAGAAGTTGAAAAATGAGTTGTTTATAAAGACTGCATTGACATCATTGGCACCACCATGACAGTGGTGGAGTACAATCTCAAGCAGAATTTTAAGTCTGGAGAGGACTTCCAGTTCAATTTATAATGCACAGGTTTTTAAATGTTGTTTTAGAGGGGTACCTTGTTTGGAGTTTTTTGTTTGCTTTGGTGTTTTGTTTTCAAGACACCAGTACAGTAAATTATGTTCTGTGGTTTCCAAGGTGAAGATAGTGCTGAACCTTTCAGACCTTGACTTGTTAACAAGACTTCTTGCTGGTAATGAAGGCTTGTAGGTTGTGCAATAAGCATTGAAGTGGAAAGGGAGAGAGCAGGGGTATATTCTGTGAGTTCAACTACGTAGAATTCTTTGTAAGTTACTATTGCAGTGGTATGTGTTTTAGACAAGTAGTTTTTAAAGCCTTTTGTACTCTTTACTGATTCTTATTTTCATCCTTGCATTGATATTTCGCTAATGCTTGCTTTTTGCAAAATGAAATGGAGAGGTACTGTGCTCATTATAAATACAAATGGCCCATTTAAAATAGCTTTGCAGTTAGAAAACACCATGTATTGATTGTGCTCTTCTACTGTAGGCAGAGATGCTTACTTGTAACAATTTTTGAAAAGTACCGGAGAGGTTAGACACCAAAGTAAAAGAAGGGCAAATAATGTTTGGACTAGAACTGTTAAGAAACAGCAGTGCAGCAAATCTCCTTGCTTGTGCCTTGGCATCATAGTCATAGCATGGTTTAGGTTGGAAGGAGCTGATGGTACCTAGTTCCAACTCCCCTGCCTTAGGCAGGGACCAGATTACTCAGAGCCCCATCCAACCTGGCCTTGAAGCCTTCAGGGAGAGGACATCCACAAGGTTCGTGGGCAAACCTGTTCCAGTGCCTCACCACCCTCATAGTGAGCAATTTCTTCTGAAGGTGTGCTTTCCAAGATCTTGTTTGCTTGCTATTTCTATCTGATTAAGTGAGATGCTTTCCTCACAGTATTGTGTAAGGGTGCCTAAAATATCTCTCTGTAGGGGTCAGAGTTGCAGGCTTTCTTCCAAGGGATGAAGGCCACGATTTCGTTTATCTGCTAGTGGTAAAGCGGCACAGTGAGAAATTGATTGAGAAATACTTGTTTGCTTGTCCCTTGGCCTTACAGGTTAATCCACTCCTGAAGACTGTTTAGTGCGTCGCTCTTGTCGTGATGCTTTTCTGTTTCCACCAAAATACTGCATTTTCTCCTGTATGTGCAGAGGCGGCAAGGGAAAAAAGTATCACTGTACAGAGTATTTTCCCATTAATTGAATTCCTGCAGTGTGAAAAAGTGAGCAGTGGAAGCTGTTGAAGTATTACGGATCAGACTTGTGTTTTTATGGGCCGTGGGTGATGGCGTAGGTAGAGGTTGTTCTGTTGCTGAGTGCAAGTAAACACGAGCAGCTTCTAGTTACATTAAATAATCTTGTCAGTGTTGGAGGCAAGCTGATGCTAGGACTTCCATTTCCAGCTCAGGCATGGACCATTAATATTGTTAGATTGATTGGAAAAGTGATGATCAAGTCAGAAACTTCTAGTCTCCTAAGTCTTCTGTAAAACACACTATGGACCTCACAGATCTGGCAGATTTTTAGTGGCATTGTGTCTTGAGCTATGGCTTGTAAACCCCTACATGTGACTTCAGTGTCCAGGCTATTGAATGTTTATTATGTTGTACTTTTCTTTTTCAAATAATAAAATTCAGTACCTGATGGTGGTAGGAGTAAGCAGGTGCTAGCATTTAATCAGCTATTTGTCCAGCTTTCCCATTCATCAGGAGGAAGACCTGATATGTGGCTCAAATATAGTTAACTTTACAGCTAGAAGCTAGAAGTATGACAAGACCATTGGCAAATGTAAGCAACAGGTAAAAGGAAGCCTTAACAAGGTGCAAGGACCAGTTAGTGAGAACTCTTCTGTAAGAACAGCTGTTCAAGACAGGGCAAGGTTCTGTTAGTTTTGTGGTTGCAGCTCAACAGTTCATGCTAGGGGTGAAAATTTACAGGGAGAAAGATTTCTAGTTGTAATATGGCCAGCCCTTTCTCAGCAATCCGGTGCAGATCTATGAACTGTGAATGAATACGTACAACTCTGCCCCATATAACCACGACTGTTACAGGTCTCCGTGTGCTAGACAGGTGGAAAGATCCCCCTTGCATCTGGCATTGAATAAACATACCCGTTTTGGAACTTTTTGTGCACAATCTGGCTTGATTCCACCAGTCAGACCAGCCTGGACTTTATTTTAAAATAAATAAATAAAAATAGATTTTTATTACTTGTATTGCTCTGTAGCTCACCTGGTAGAGTGGTACCTTAGTGCCAATGTTTTTTTACCAAATAAAACCCAGTGACTCAGCAACAGAAAGGTCAGTGCCCTAGCTATTGTCACTTGATGCCCATAGGAATATAGCAGTTCAGCTATGGTAGTTCTTACTACTTGGGCCTCAATAAAAGAAGTGACTGTTATTTACAGTGACCTTATTTATATTACAATTAAAATAATTGAACAGAAAAGATGTCAAGTTGTATGCCTTTATTAAAACTTTTTTTTTAAAAAAAAAAATAAACCCCCCCCCCCCCAACATAGCTTTACTTAAAGGTCCCATTTCATAATCACATCAGTGGAAGAAATCTAAAGAAATAAGTCTCTTGTAGTCCTATATAAGGTTCTGAAATTAGCAGTCCTAATAATTTGACTTCGGTCCTAATATTTTTCTGTTCAGTGGTATGAGGCAGCTAGGCAGGGTATTTATTGACTTGATGCAGATACTCAGTTGCTTAGTCTTGAAGCAGAACAGGGCTCCTCTGCTTGTTTAATTTCAAGTTGCATTTCAAATACTAGCCCAGTGTCAGTGCTACTTTAGTGTTTAGTATAGTGCTACTCAAATCTAGATAGTGCTGACAGTAAACTTGCCCCAAAGAGTAAACTAAATAAAATATGCATATGATCAATTTAATATGCATTTAAACATTTTCCCTGAGCAATTAGCATCCAGACAACTAATAATTATCTTGTGCCAAACTGCAAACATATTATACACGTTTATGTAGGATGCCTTTGGTAGTAGTAAGTTATGAATAAAAATGTGCATGTATATACAAACATCTGAGTAAACCTAATAAGATGGCAATGAAGTGTGTGGTTTTCCTACTGGAATTTATTTAATCTGCTTAAAGCAACATTTTCCCCCAAAGAATGTAAAAAAATGCGTGTGCTTATGGAATCATGTCCTGTGAATTGCACCACTGCTTACCTGCTAGTGATCACTTGCATAATCTCCTTCATCGTAGTTGTGTTGCAGTAACAGATCCAGTTTGGAGCGAGGAAATACAATCTCATTCAAACAACTGCAAATACATTGGACAAATAAGAGTGAAATCTGTGCCCCAAAGCTTAGAAAGCTTCTAAGCCAGTGAAGAGACTGACATACATGGGGAGAAAAAGAAGTGTCAATAAGAAATAGTGAGTAGCACTGTAGAAAGTTAGGCTGTTACTATTGTAAGTTTACCTTTGTTTGTGTAATTAGAAGTGTTCTTACAGGTGAGAATCGTGGAAGGGTTATGTTCTAATCATGTGAATTAATGATGTGTGTTTTTTAAGGTGTAATCAAATAGGGCTGAACATTATTGCTGATGCTATGGAAGGTAAGGTTCTGATGAGAAAATCCTCATCCAATGACAGATAATAGTGCATCATTTTTGTGACAGAATGTGTGGAGAGTAAGAGAGATGTATAATGCTCTTAGGACATCTACGTGGATTTAGGGGATTGAGATTTGAGGGAAGTCTGAGAAACAAGAATTTGAGCTTCATAGAAAGTAAAGATATTACATGAAAGATAACCTCATGCCTCTATTAATGAATCTGTGTGAAGAGTAATGCAGCATTAGGTATGATCTGCTTGGCAGAATCTGCAGTAGTAATTTGTCTTTGGTCTGTAGAAGTCAATGGACTAATTTGGAAAGCTCAATTTAAAAACAAAAGTTTTCAAACCACTCACTGGTCTCACAGTGTGCAAATGAGGGAACAGAAAGGATAAAAATCTAGTGTCCTCCTGATGGTAACTGGTTTTGATTTATCCCTTCAGATGAGTCTGCAGATAGTTGTTTTCTACAACTTGGGTGTAAAGAAAACAGATGTGCATTATCTTCATGTAAAATCTAACTTAAAAATAGGTTTGAAATAATATCCCAAGGGTACCTGCAGAAGGTAGAAGAAGGGAGCAAATCCAATAGTAGTTGTCCACATGCAGCACTGATGGTGCATTTGATAGAAACAACTTCCAAATGTGTGTGCTTCAAGGGAATATATTGCCACACGTCTCAATAACATAGCTGGAAGTACTAAACTAGTTGTGTTTCTTTGCCCCCTTGATCTTTTTTCTTCAAGACCACTAAACAGACAGTTTCAAGAAGTCTGAAGACTGCTTGGCCCAAGGTTAGATTTGCACAGTGTAGGTAATTCAGAAAGACAGAACCAGAAAACTGCAGTGTGTGTGGGATATGTTTAGAATTTACGCTACTTGTAACCTATCTGACAAGCGTGAATACCCCCGAGTGCCAGGGTTTGTAGCTGGGCTCTAATCTTACAGTGGGGAATGCAAAAGGGAGGGCTTGTGGACGGCCTTCACAGCTCAGGTTGCAGAACTACACATCAGGGATTGGAAGGGACCTCGAAAGAACATCCAGTCTGATCCCCCTGCCACAGCAAGATCACTTAGACCTAGTCACACAGGAACACATCCAGGCGGGTTTTAAACATCTCCATAGAAGGAGACTCCACAACCCTGCTGGGCAGCCTGTTCCAGTGCTCAGTCATTCTCACTGGGAAGAACTTCCTTTTCACATTCATATGGAACCTCCTATGTTCCAGCTTACACCCGTTGCCCCTTGTCCTGTCATTAGTTGACATTGAGAAGAGCCTGGTTCCATCCTCCTGACACCCAACTCTTCACATATTTATAAATGTTAACAAGCTCACACCTCACTCTGCTTTTTTCCAAGACAGAGACCCCCAGCTCCCTCAGCCTCTCCTCATAAGGGAGGTGTTCTGCTTCCTTCATCATCCTTGTTGCTCTACGCTGGACTCCCTCCAGCAGTTCTGTGTCCTTCTTGAACTGAGGGGCCCAGAACTGGATACAATACTCCAGAGAACTGGACACAGTACTGCAGATGTGGTCTCACCAGGCATCACGTTCTCAGTCTGCTAACCACTCCCTCTTCTGATCCATCCCAGGATGCTGTTGGCCTTCTTGGCTGCAAGAGCACATTGCTGGCTCATGGCCACCCTGCTGTCCACCAGGACCCCCAGCTCCCTTTCTCCTACACTGCTCTCCAACAGGTTCATCCCTAGCCTGTACTGGTACCTGGGGTTGTTCTTCCTCAGATATAAAACTCTACACTTGCCCTTGTTATTTCATTAAATTTCTCCCTGCCCAGCTCTCCGGCCTGTCCAGGTCCCGCTGAATAGCAGCACAGCCTGCTGGGGTGTTGGCTACAGGGCTATTTTTGTTATTTTAAAAACACTGTTCCTGCTATGGTAGTGGAAAAAACCTGCTGAATCAGGTTTTTTTGTTTACTTCCAGGTGCAGCAGCAAAGCAGGGCGCCCACATGCAAAATAACAAATTTCCTTCTGTTCAAGAGAAGAGACTATGTAGTTTTATCGCAGGAATTGACCAAAGATCAGAGAAGATGTTATAATTTAAAGAAGCCACGTAGCAGGGCCTACACATACAAAGTGTTGGTTTTAGGCTGGCTACATAGTCTTGTGTGTTTATTAAACTTGAACTGTGGTTTGAAAGCCTTCTTTCTAAAGTGTGGATGCTCTAGGTAGATTCTGTTAAAAATGAAAGCTCAGCCTCCAGCAGGACTGAGAGACTTACTGTATTTTTGAGCTGCTGCTTCACAACCTTCTCGGGGAGAATTCTATGCTTTTTAAAGTGTTTTGCTTTTTAAAAGTTTCTTTTTTTCGTGGTGTGTGTGGATATGAATATAAACTGCAAACAAAACATGAATGTATCTTGATTTAAGTGAAGCTAATCAAGAGAACTGGGGCATATGAGTAAAACTTTGTGGCTTTTTTTGCTTAGGATTTCTTTTTGTGCATGGTGTTCACTGTGCAGAGCACTAATCTTTAGTTGGCTTCTTGAATCCTTTATGAAATTGAAATTAGTTTTGGGTTTGTTTCCAATGTCTTGTACTACTGTATGAAACAACCAAAGTGTAATTTGAAATACCAGTTTACATGCGTTGTCTTACTCCAAGACAAAGCAGACAGATTTCTGTAGCCTGAAGTTGCATTCTGTTTTCTGAGCAGTAATTGCTGCAAACTCCTCTGTTACAGGTTGCATGATTTCCTAGTTTGGAAGAGGAGGCAGGAACGCTCCTTTAAGTTACTTTAATATAGAAACTATATTTAGAAAGTGGTCTAATAGAGTGTGCTATTTTGTGCATGTCTTCCTCATAGTGGTTGCTTATGAAGTTGCATTTTGTTTCTTGAATTCCATAAGCCAAAGTGATGGTAGTTGACCAGTGGGGTTAATGTCAAGGCATGCAAAGTAGTGTGGGGAGTTTTGTTCAAATGGGATGCGTTGTGTCCTGTAAGAGCTAATTGAAACACTCTGAAGAGGAACTTTCAAGCACACGAGTTTGCATTGCAGGCTTGGATATATTTTGCAGAGTGAGAAAGAACAACCAAGTCTTTTGGTTTTACACTTGGTGCCTTTTTTTTTTTTGGACAGAGTTATTTTAAAGATATTGTATGGAATTACTAGCTGAAGAACAATGAAAATGCTAGGAATAACATATGCTTTTTACACATAATTTCAGCGCGCTGTTATGTGGGAACTGGTGTGTTCCGGTGAATAGTGTTCTTAAGCCTCTTTAAAGAACTGTAACTTTCTTACGGACTGAGATCACAGAATCACAGAACATTAGAGATTGGAACGGACCATCCGTTCTAGTCCAAAAGATCATCTAGTCCAGCCCCTCCACCACAGCAGTCTCTGTTTCTCCAAGCTAAAGAGACCCAACTCCCTCAGCCTCCCCTCATAAGGGAGGTGTTCCACTCCTTTCATCATCTTTGTGGCTCTGCGCTGGACTCTTTCCAGCAGCTCCACATGCCCATTGAACTGAGGGGCCCAGAACTGGACGCAGTACTCCAGGTGTGGTCTCACTAGGGCAGAGTAGAGGGAAAGGAGAACCTCTCTCCATTATTAACCAGCCCCTTTCTGATCCACCCCACGATGCCATTGGCGTTCTTGGCCACAAGAGCACATTGCTGGCTCATGGTCATCCTTCTGTCCACCAGGTCCCTTTCTCCTACGCTGCTCTCCCAACAGGTCAGTCCCCAACCTATATTGGTACCTGGGGTTCTCAAGATGGGAGAGTGCGTTTCACTTCTTGCTGTTAAATGTAGAATTGTGTCCATTTGGACACACTTTCAGGAGCTCTGACCGTTATCAGTAGTGCAGTATGTGAGATTTTCAGCTTTCAGGATGACTGATCAAGGATGTCGTATGACAGACGCACGTATGTGTGCTCTCTCAATCTTTTCATCTAGTTACTGAAGTAACCCAAATCCAGAAATCCTAATCTCTGCTCTTAATTCCCTGTTCTTTCTGCTTTGACAGGTATCCAAGTGCAATGATATTTTAAGTTCTTTATGGATGCGACTCACACATTTTATCTTTTCCTTTGTTATGCGAGTGGATAGTTTTCCTTTTCCATGCTGAATCAACTGCATTCAAGAAGATGAGCTCTGATGCTAGCCTTTTCCACCTCACCTACAGCCCTAACTTGCAGTGTCCCTTTGTCCCTCCTACCTGCCCCAGGTTATCATGTTCAGCTGTTCATGCATTCCTGCTGTACATGGCGAGTAACAGGTCAGAAATCTTTCTAATATGTCTTAAGTTGAGCAGATGTAGACACAGAGATGAAATCATTAATGGGTATGCAATGCCCTCTTGATGCAGGGCATTCACTTTCAGACTTCACAACCTCATGGTCTTCAGTCTTCATCTAAATGCTTGAGGACAGGAACTGGAATACGATTATTCCGATAGCTTTTTGTTTGTTCAGGTCTTTACAGCATAAAAAATAGAGTTTACATGATATACCAGTTTTTAGGGAGTTTTTTGAGAGCAAATGAGCTGCAGACCTCACTTCTTAATCTGTTTTGTGCTCTTTTTAGGAAGGTGGTGCATTTATGAGATCAGAGCAAGGATTTATATATAATGCCTGAAGCAGTGATGCTGACTAGGGCCTTCCCTTCTGAAGATTGGAGTGACATTTGCTGTGCTCCAGTCCCTAGGCACCTTTCCTGATGCCCATGACTTAGCAAAGATGATGGAGAGTGTGTTAGCAATGACTTCCGCCATCTCCCTTAGCACTCATGGATGCATCCCATCAGAGCCCATGGTTTTATGTATACCCAGTTTGCTCAACTTATTCCTAACCCAGTCCTCACCAACCAGGGCAAACTCCTCAAGAACAATGAAAAACCACCGATTTGTAGGTGTTGAGTTGATGGTCTGTTATTGCTGTAGGATGTGTATAACTGACTTGTTTTAAAAAGACAACCCCCAACCTTTACCTGGCAGCTTTTGGTGAACGTGCAGTTTCTGAATGCAGCTGCATGTTGGAATAAGGTATGCATTTTCTGCAAGTTTGCCCCAGTGCAATTTGAAATACCAAGCAGCTTTCTACAGTTTCTGGTGAACCCTGTTAAAAGTTGTTTCCAAAATTAAAGGAATGAGAACTTCTCTGTTGAAGAAAATGTTAGCGTATTGCTGTTGTTCAGTCTCTGTCTTCACTGACAGAGTAGACAGAGGAGTAACTTTCTATTGCACAGTTATTAATATGGTTCTTAAAATTCAATGAAAAGGTTGTTACCCTTATAAACTGAGGTTGAAAAACAAGAAAAGCATTACTGGCTCATTTGGTATGAAACGTTGCAGGGCTGAGTCACTAGCCATACTAGTTTCTGTAATAGATGAAATGCAGTTAACGTTCCCAGAGACTAAATTACTGGTTTTAGAAGATGATGCTCAAATGCTGTATTGTGGAAGAGAAGCTAGTGGTCAAGAAAAAAATACACGGACAGGAGAGGCATTTCTGTTCTAATTATGTTCTCACGCCCTCAGACCGACAAACCAACTAACCAAATCAAGAAAAACCCCAAGCAGAAAGCCCAACCTAAAACTCGGTTTATTCTAGTTGAGAGACTTGTGAGACAGAAGTAGTACTACCAGTAACAATATGGTTTTCCTTTTCCTTTGCAGTCTAAAGTAAATGAGACTACATTTTGTTTACTTTGCTGATAAGAATATGTGTGTTCTTAACTTCCAGTAGCTCAGAGATCGGACCAAATAATACAGTTATTAATGTATTTGGAGAGCAGCCCTCAAAAACAAAGGGGCCCAGGAAGGCTGGGCTTATTAAGATTGAAATTCTGACTGCATAGGAGCAGACTTTCCGTGTGTGCTGAAAAATGAGCAGATGGGGTAGGAGACCGGCCAGTTGAGGCTGCATCAACTCTTGAAAGAGGGGCAGGTGGATTTGCAAATAACACCAGGTGGGGTGGGCTGTCGGTATGCCATGGGTGACTGTGTCAGAGGCTTTGCTGAAGTCTAGGAAGACCACATCCACAGCCTTCTCCTCACATTAAGAAGGACTTCCTCAAAGAAAGGGTGGTCAGGCATTGGAACAGAGTGCCCAGGGAAGTGGTGAAGTCACCATCCCTTGGAGGTGTTTAAGGAAAGACAGAATGTGGCACTCAGTGCCATGGTCTAGCTGATGTGGTGATGTTAGGTCATAGGCTAGACTTGATGTCAATGATTCTGTGTGTGGCTTCAAAACAGAAGCCTTTAAGTTTAGTGAAAACTTCTGTGTAAAGTGATAGAATTTGCAAGCTGAGAGCAAATAGAGTATTAAGCTGGGTATGGGAACATCAGTTTTTGTAGCCATGAACTGCCAAGAACCTTTGTCCTTCATTTTACCTCCACTTTAAAACAATTTCAGCCTTTTTTGTTGTTGTTATAGGGAAGTAAATGGATGTTGGCTAACAGCCATGTCTTTTCCTAGAGCAAGACAAAGTCTTGAAAGGATAAATGCTATCATGGGCCTGAGTTGAATGGGATTATGGCATTTTGTAAATGTTTTTATCAAAGCAAACCATTTTGAGGTGGCCAAAGTGTTGTCTCTATCAAAAGGGGGTGGGGGGGATAGTATGGTTGCCAAAAGATTTTTACTGGATTGCACTAAAAGAATAATCTTTGTTTTAGAATTATCTCTAGTCAACTATCAGTTAAGGGTTGGCTATATGATGCTTCAAGCAAATAGTTGTATTTGCCTTTCTTTTGAGCATTTTTCTGCTGGACATCACTGGTCTAGATTATGGTGGAGGTTTTTGTTAATAATTTTGCTCTAAATTTGCATCTGTTCAAAAGCACAGTGATGGAACAGGTTTGAGTATTTCACAGGGAAGAATAATAACCAATTTTTCTTTGATATATATGGCTTTTTAACTTGAAAGTACAAAATGCTGCAGTTAATAGGGACATCCTTTCCAACCTATGAAAATTACTGACCTCATTCAATGCCATCCTGCCAAAACTGACGAAGAATATAAGTAATTCAGAAAAAACAAAATTCTAGCACAACTAAATTGGAAATCTACCACTTTTTTAACTTTACAGTTATTTTTATCTAGGTAGCAATTTAATAGTTCAGCTACCTATGTAATACATAAAGGAAATTTAGTAAGACTAAGCACTGCAGATGATATTTTTTTCTTATTATATGTAAGTTTACATTGCACTTCCCTTTTGTCATTTATGGAACAGAACGAGCATCTCCGTGCAAGTGAAAAGCCTTTGGCTCTGTAAGTTGGCATACATGAGTATGTCAGTATTTCATATTGTGAAGAGATAAACAGTGAGCAGATCTTTTGAAGACTAAAGTTTTCAGAGAAAGTACTGTACCTCAGGGCACGTTTATGTGGAAGTGTTCATAGACTAGGGTAAGAATATGTGTACTCTGTGGCTGAACAGGATTGAGAGTCTTTGAAATCTGCGGCTTCGTTTCAAATTTTGATCCCAAAGCTCAATAATGTAAAACTTGTTTCATTATGTCTGTATTATGTAATACTCGAGGTATAAGATCCTATTTACATAGAACTGATGCCTTCTCAACAATACCTTTAAAAACAAGCATTCCCAACTTGCCAAAACTGTAATGGAATGCAAATGTGTAGGTCTAGCAAAGGTAGTTTGTCAGCTTTTAAAGTATTGTGGAGAAGTAAAGTAAAAATTATGGGTGGAAACAACAAATAATGCATTTTCTATATAAAATTTTCTATAAAAAACAGCATTGATAAGCTATTTCAAATTTTAGGGGGTTATGATACAAGCTACTAGAAGTCTGTCAGGGGAGGTACTCTTACTGGAACATCCCACTTGAACAAACAGGTAGTTGCACACAATTTTTTCGGTTGCAGGTTTGTTTACGAATACTTCTGTGTAGCAAGTAATAGATTAGCATTGTGGATCATGCAGGGTAAGTAGTTCTGTTAAAGCTCTAAAATTTTCTGCAGAAACTGGAAAGACCAAAGTTCTATATATTGCTTCCAGACATTGAAAGATCTGCACAAGTCCATTTATTTCCATTGCATATTGTAGCTGATGTGACTCAACAGACTGCAGTGGATTAACTGTTAATCTGTTGAATCCAGTGTTTTTACTCTAAAATGGTTTGCAGAAGCAGAGATGAGTTACATTTCATGGGAAAGTCTCTAAATATGGTATTTCTTCATGCAAGCTCTTGTTTTCCTTGTGCAAAGGAACTATATTCACCTACAAAAACTTACATCTTAATCTTTAAGCACCATTACATCTGAAGAGCAAGTCATTTTGTCCTGGAGTTGAATTTGTGTGCTCCAGAATTTAAGTTTACATGGATCAGTGGACAAGGTTGATTGCGATGGGCCAAGTTGACGCTATGAAATAATGCCTGAACTTCTGAAGGTATTAAAATGGCTGTTTATCTTGGTAATTGCTGTGTGGTACAACAAAATGTAAAGGGGAAGTGAAAGAGAAGACCACAGAGGTGCTTTTTCCTAGCTAACTGTGTCTGTTTATTTTTACATCTAGCCACGAGCTGATCCCATACCAATATGTAGCTTTTGTTTGGGAACAAAAGAATCGAATCGTGAAAAAAAGCCAGAAGAGCTGTTGTCTTGTGCAGACTGTGGTAGCAGTGGTAAGTTGGCTGAATTTATAAATACTGAAATGTTTGTGTTTAAGTGTGTTTTGAAGTTATGCAAAATATTTTTAACTTGTAAATGTCATCTTTTCTTTGGACATAGACTGAGAACTGAAAGCAGAGGGTAGAACAGACTTTGTTTAATTTACTACATTTTGTCATCTGGATAACTACAAATGAGAGATGTTAATTAATCTTTATGCCATAAATATATATCTACTGAGTAAATTAATAGGGAAACAACACTTGTAAAAGACAGGGATTCTGTTGTTGTTTGAAATTTGCTTTTGATCTGAAAACTCATTTTTGCATTGTGGCTACAAATGGTGATCAAGAATTTGATTGCAACATTTCAGAAGCTGAGGGGAATAATAGTAAGGACTGTAGCAGCCTTTGCAGTTGCATATATTGTGTATCCTATTCAGATTTTTGTTACATTATTTTGGTGGTTCAAATGGAAATTTGAATAATATTTCAAAAACATACTGAACTTGTTAGACACAAGATGGCAACTCTGTTGATCGCATGTACCTTGTCCTGTGCGTTTCAGCAGACCTTGCAAGCTCCATATGGCTCTTTTGAATTCAGGTGCTTTGCTTAAACTGAGCAACTAGGTTAGTTTTGAACGTGTATTACTGCAGGTACACTGTTGCTTTATGCAGTGCTAGTGCATGGATGGTACCAAATGTGTTCTTGGTTTCTTATTTTTGATCGGTTAAAAGTTGGGCACATTTCTTAAGCAGTTCTATTTAAAAAAAAAAAGAAAAAATTAGTGCTGCTGTAGACTTCTGGATGTGAGAAATCTCTAATCAGTTTATCTGTTCTGGATAAAAAAACAACCGAACCCTGCAGAAGATAGTTTTGTGCTGGGAAAGTAGTTACTCGGCTGGTGTAGTTTGTCATCTGAGTGGACTGCGTGTTGTACTAGCACAGCTAAACAAACTTCTGCTCCCAGCAGCTTACAGCTGCATTTGGAAGCACTCTGGTAAAACTCTACAATGTAGACTGTTCCATACCAGCTCAAAGTCAGCTCCCCAGTTTATTTCTCAGGAGAACCATAGCACCCTTTGTCAGAATATAGGTCAATGAGTATAGATAAGGTCTGCATAAGCCAGCATTGCTTTGGAAGAGGCTGAGAGTGAAAGTATTGTCTTTGAATTCAGAGTCCGTGACTATCCTGCTTTGTACATCTATTGAAAATAGCCCGCCTTCAGTAAAAACAAAGCAGTGTTTATCAAAAATGTGTTTTCGGTTAATGAGGATGTGCTCTTGAATCTGTCACCCCAGACAGATTCTTTGCATTTTAGCCAGTGTGGTTTTTTATTATTTAGGCAAACAAATAAGCAGTTGAAATAAGGAAGTGATTTTTCCACCCCAATCTGCAAAAACAAATTCTGTAGATTTTAAAGTGTCTTCGTTTAATGACTTACAGGTTTACTGTACTTTCAGTTCTGTATT
Source organism: Rhinopomastus cyanomelas (assembly GCA_013400115.1). NCBI lineage: Eukaryota > Metazoa > Chordata > Aves > Bucerotiformes > Rhinopomastidae > Rhinopomastus > Rhinopomastus cyanomelas. The sequence goes on from VXBP01009911.1 coordinate 56,594, forward strand.
CTAGTATTTGGAAATTCATTAGCATTTGTGCTTGGTTAGATTCTTAAATTATTAACCAGGTGCACTTGGATGTGAGCTACAGTTCTGTTGTGCAATAATCCCCTGGCAGGCCTAGAACACTTTAGAACTGGAAGTATTGACTTTCATGGATCAGCTTCCATTTCAATTAACACTGATACATTCTCTCTGCCTCATTAAGACTAAATTATCTTTAATTAGCTCATCAGATGATGAGACATAAAGAATGAATTGTTGACACTGACAATCAGATTGTTACACGGCTAAACTTTAGCTACTGTTGCTTAACTAAAATAAAAACCAATCTCAGTGTAGTCTAGAAATAACAAAACTTCACACAAGTGGAGGTTTATTGTAATTGCATTTGTGATTTTTGCACATTTCATGGTATCCCAAAGTTGGTCATGCTGTGTAAGAAGCATACAAGAAATTGCATGTTGAGCACAGAATGAGAGTTGTTCAGTTGATCCAGAGATTAAATTGTAGTGCCCGCTGCTGATGTGGCTGCTTTTCTTTTGGTTTTGTGTCGGGTGCTTGTGTCTCTTAAGGTAATGCTTCTGTGTTCTGAAACCAGAAGTTGCCTGGATCTCTGCACATATAAACAGTGTTACTCAAACTACTAAAGTAGTTAAACAGAGATCCCTTTTAAAAAGGGAAACCTGTGTTGATTACCTCTTCATGTCTGGTCGACATGACGTTCTACTTGCTGTCATATTTGCACTACATCAGTCTGTGTCCCAAGAGAACACTGGTAAGTGTTACAAGCCATTAAAGAGCAACACTAAGTCCTGTTTTGCAGTCCTGAATATTTCTGTGCTGTGTCTGCAAGTGTAAACCCAGGAAAGACAACACTGCAAGTGTGTTGTGATGATTCCAGTGCATGCTCTTTCAGCCTCTAGGTACTCAGGGCTCAAGGACTTGGAGTTGCAGGCAGAATCCCTTAGGATACTAACCATGTGTCCTTTAAGAATATGGACAGATATGCTAAGCTCTGTACTTGCTTGAATGGGAAATGTTACCTTGGAAATAAGAGTCATCCTGTTGTACCTCATCTGTGCGTAGTTACCAGTCAGTGAGAATGGATGTTTCTTATGTTTATACTTCTCAGTTATTTAAGGCAAAAGTAAAATCAACAATTTAAACCAGAACTTACTTGCTCCTTGAAGTAAATAAGTTTGTGCAAGGCAGATAGCTGGAATTAAATGGCCTTCTTTGGAGGCAGTTGGTTTATGATTACACTTTTAATGTGTTAAAATAGTTGTTAAGTCATAGTTGATGAAATGTTTTTCTGTGATTGATTATTAGCCACTCCAGAGAGCTTTTTTCTTTATTTCTAGTGTATTTTTAAATTATTGATGTATTTTAAACTGTATGCTAAGAATGAAATGGCAATGCTTTGTCAGTAGTTTTGGAATTTATTAATGGTTCTTCTTTACTAAGTGTTATATTCCTCCATTTTATATTAAGGCTATACTATATTTGTATGATCTAAGTTTAGTTTTAAAGTTAACAAAAAGTGGATTAAGCCTTGGGTACATTCAATGAAAAGAAATAAAATCTGGGAGTTGCACTTAGTAAGGTGGTGTTTGCAGTCTGTCAGTCATTTTGCCTTAGTCTTGTAGAGGATGAAAATAGCAAATACTCATGAGCTAGCCTATAGTCTTGTCTGTGATGGTTTAGCTCAGTCTTGGACTGAGAAACCGCGAATGTAGAAAGGCTGGATCATGGCTTTACCTAGAAGAAAGCACACGTCCCAACTCTTGTCAGTGAGAAGAAATCATCCTTCATGCTCGTCACATCACTGCAGCCATCTAGAAGTGCAAGCATGGCATCAGAGATTCATTCTTACATCTGAGAATTTGTGAGCTGATATTCTTGATAATCTCTGAGTATAATACCGGCAAAAAGTGTTTCCCTGGGAAGGCTTACCCCTTCCTGTTTAGCAGTGCTTTTATCTTTTCTGGGTTAAGAGTATGCGGTGGAGAGATTTTGAAGACAAAAATCACTGCCAGTATTGCCTAAGGCAGCATGTCTTCTGCTGTCCGATGTCTTGTATTAATGGGAAAAGCCACATAGGCTTTCTAGGCTACCATAAAAAGAGGGTGGTCCTGCCAGGGAATAAAAGATAACTTCACCAGAGATGGTAGTTCAGCAACCCTTCCCCTTCCACCCAACATTGAAATCCTTTCTCTGTAGTAGCGTTTCCTTGTGCCAGTCACATGCTTTTTTTTCCCCCCTCTTACTGCTCTGAAATCATTCTTTGTATATAATGCAAGTAGTAAGTCAGAATGAAAAATGCGCACCGTTTGACTATGACACTTCTTTGGCAGATATGTAGTATATTTAGGAAAATAACTATGCTGTTTCATCTAGAGATTTTCTCCTTGTTGCGCTGTTGCCACGAAAGGGGAGTGAGCTCAAGGTTGTGAAAGGTGTCAGTTACAGTAGAAGTTGACTTCCTAGTTCATCAGTAAGTTTTATGGCAGTCATTCTGTATCATTGTATAAAGTAGGCAAGGTAAATAACGTTTAACGTTCTGAAAACAGGATTCTGGTGCTGCTGTTGAACATAAGAGTCAATCTTATTGATCTTAAATCTCAAGTTTTCAATATTTTGGTTTTTTAGGACATCCATCATGTTTGAAGTTCTGTCCTGAGTTAACAACAAATGTGAAGGCTTTAAGATGGCAGTGCATTGAATGCAAGACATGCAGTGCCTGTAGGATCCAAGGCAAAAATGCAGTAAGTTAGCCTGTGGAGTGTTGTCTGACTTTTCATTGTTTGCAGTAGCTCTAGACTTGGCACATGTGCAAATAGAGATGGTTGATGTACAACTTCAAACAATGCTGTATTAAGTCTTTTTTTCCTCTTCCTTCCTCTCTTCCCCCCACCCTCCTTCAGGATAACATGCTTTTTTGTGACTCCTGTGATAGAGGCTTCCACATGGAGTGCTGTGACCCACCACTTTCCCGAATGCCAAAAGGTGATGATAAAAATCCTGTCAATGAAAATAGTTTCACTGAATGCTTCCTCATTTTAAGTGACTAGTAGTTCTTGAACATGCTAGTTTATTTTTGCATTGGTAAACAGTGTGGTTTCAGTCATGTCAGAGCCGATTTCAACTGCCCTGCTGGAGGAAATTCACCCAGAGCAAGTTGGACAGTGTTGCGTCCAGGCATGATCTGAAGATGTCTTGATAAGGAGAGCTCACAACCTCTGTGAGCACCTTGTTTGAAAGTGCATGTCCATGCTATACACTGACAGAAGAATCCTTAGAGTGGGTGAAAGAGCCTGCTTCTTCATCCCATTTGTAAAAGCAATTTTTAAAAGAAAAAACCCACCTGAGTGTTTAAGTTCTCCTCTGGTACCTAGATTTCTGATATATAGATGTAGGCTTTCCCTGTTTAGTGTACCTTTGGGTACACTAAAGACTTTTTCCACCCTCCCCACCCTTCCCAAATGCCCAGACTGATCTGTATTAAGTGGTTTCCGATACAATTTTCTGTAGTGCTTTCTAGCCTACATTGCTTTGTGTAACGCTTAGGTAAGTTTGTTTTTGCCTCATCTTATGTCTAAAGAAAGTTCTAGGGTAATATAAGGAAGGACAAGCTGAAATAGAAATTATTCTAAGAAACCTTCTGAGTGTATTCTTTTTTGAGATTCCTGTTGCACTTTTATTTGGCCTCTACATGAGCGTGTTACTTTCAGAAGTTCCCAAGTATTGAGTAGAGGTGGAGCACTTTTGTCTGCCCACTTCCTCTTCCCTGTGTTCTGTTCATTTGTTGTTGTCTTTGCCAAGATAAACGCTAAGTACACAGACACTGGCAGTCCAGTTCAAATAAACTGTGTACAACTCAGCACTTTTTTCTTTTACGTAGGAATGTGGATTTGCCAGGTCTGTAGACCAAAGAAGAAAGGGAGAAAGCTACTTCACGAAAAAGCTGCCCAAATAAGGCGACGATATGCAAAACCTATTGGACGACCGAAAAATAAACTAAAGCAACGCATGTTGTAGGTTTCTCTTGATCTGTTTCTTAAAAATGTTTCTGCTAATGTAGACAAGTTGATGCTGGTTCAATTACAGTTTTTAACTGTATTTCAGGTTGAGAAAAGTAGGTGACTCTAGTATGTTTTCATCCCGATGGCCATTAACTTCTTAATCATAATGGGTGGTTTTTGTGTCATGTCAAAGGTAATGAAAAAATGTCCTGTAATTTTCCAGGTCCCGTAATTTTTAACTAAGCTTGTACATATAGCAGATTGTATGGTCATGTATGCTACAGTTATCATTTATGTGTAGCTTCAAATAATAGAAGTAAATACAGAATCTATGTCAAGTGGATGATAGCGAGTTGGACAACTTCAGGAGACTGTTCAGCTCAAAGACCTGTTAAAAAGTTGTGTAAAAATGACCTTATTAGAGAATATCAACTCGCAAAAATCATTCCAAAAAGGAAACTTTGCAAGTTCTACAGAGGCTTGATTTCAGTGGGTACTCTGGTGAAAAGTACTACTTGAATTCTGGTGTTAAGCTGTCGCTGGTTACTAGAGAAAGCAACTGCAATTCCTCTTGCTTTTTAGAAACATGTTGCTTCAGGAATGTGCTGCAATTCTTTTGGTATCTTAAGCTTAGTTGGAGGATTGTTTTGAGTAGCTTTCAGATGTGGAGTTGACATTAAACCCAGCGTTGAACAGGAACAGATTTTCTGTTACCTCCAGTAGCATGTTTGCCTCCATCATGTTTCTATCCAGTTACAGCTTCCTTCTCCTCCTGTTTAACTGTCTATTTGGCCATGTCAACTCAGCAACTGAAAAGCTTTCCAGCTCTGTCATCTGTCTGCTGCCCAACCGTTTTTCTTTATAGTCTAAAAACCCATCAGATAGTCTTTAGAATTGCAGGGTAGCTGTTGAAAAACTTTACATTTTCTAAAATAGGGATTTCTGGAGCAAGTGGATCCCACATGTGAAAACAGAAAGGAAAAAAGTGTTCTATACTAGAATACTATGTGTCTTGCTATATTCTTTCTCCTCTCTCTCTCTGCCAGGATCTCTTGTCATGCCTTTCTGGTCCTTGTCCTAAAGTCAGCATATGATTCTCTAGGGAAGTAGTACAGAACAAGGATGAAGTGTGGTGCTACATGAAAGATGTACTTGTAGTGGCTCATGAAAGCAAGCTGTTGGAGTGGGTGAAATACTCTTTTACTTCTCCATTTTCCTCTTGACTAAATAACTTCAGAATTTGAAGGTCTTGGAAACAGCTATACAACTTTAAGGGTTTTAACTGAAAAAAAAAAAATATACTAAAGGATGCAGAAGTTCTCATAACAGTGGGCACACTTACATTACTTCAAAGTCTAAAATGTATATAAAACGTAGTGGTTAGGAGATGGGATAAGAAAAGACTCTTCCTCCTCGAATCCTACTTGCAACTGATTGGCGGGTGCAGAAGACAACAGTGTCATGTATAAAAGTGTGTGGTCATGTTGAGTACAGGAAGGTTAGCTGATGCCAATTAGTTCTTTTTGTGTAGTACAAAGAAAACCTGTCCACTAGTACTGGAATAATTTTTTTGCTTGTTGACCATCTGTAGGAAGCTCTTTGGTCAAACGTGTAGGATTAACTAAACCCAGATGTGCGTTAGCCTCTGTCACTGATGGCTATTACTGCATCTGGTAGTGGGGATAGGTCTTGTGATGAACATATGCTTATGGCACCAAAGGATTTAATAGACTTGAGTTTTTGGGTTTGTTGCTGTCAGGAGCTAACCAAATGTAAGGATGTGTGAGTGGAAAAGGGGCCAGTTCTTAAATTGGTGGGCCTGCGGAGTTCAGTAAACCCAGATGGTAGCCCCAGGCTGTTCAGTCTCTAATTAGAAGTAACCTGTTGGAATTCATTACTTTGCCATCTCAATTAAGAAAGAAAAAAAAAACTATGGAAGAAAACTTTCTGCTGCAAAGTAAGTGTGTCAACTTCAAAGAGCAGGCTTGAAAAGGGAGTGGAATAATTTGATGCAACTATGCAGCTTTGTCTGGATTTGCAGCTAGCTCCTGATAATTACTGCTTTTACTAGAAATAGTTTTAAACACTCTGTTTCTGTACCCTTAAACTGTACTGCTTTTCTGTGTGTTACTGAGCAGCGTTCCTCTCTTGACCGACTCAGGTGTCACAAATGTTGACTTTCACGTGCCCTTCTTCTTCCTAGCATTTAAATAACATTCATCTCCCTACCTTGTTACCACTTTCCATGTTGGGCCTGATTGGTTTAGAGCCTTTCTCCAAACACTGTTTTATAGTTTTGCTCTTTCCTCTGCTGTTTTTGGTTGTTCTATTTTCAAAATTTACAAAGAAAACAGTTTATTTATTTGGTTTTGTTGTAAAGCTCCTCATAAACTACCTAACTTTGCTTTCAGCCTTTGGTGGTCATTTTTACTGCTAGTGTTGATGTACATAATCCACTAAGAGTGTGATAAAAGTAGCAGTTTCTTGAAAACTGATCGTATGACTTTAAAAGACTAACAGACCTTCTCCACAGATTAAGCAAATGGAGTCTGAAATTGTTTTGATCCACAGTCATTTATTAACACTAAATATCTGCTTCTCCGTTGTGTGTACAATAAACTCTGTGGTGATGGAGCAGTTACATATTCAAAGTACACTGATGGTTTTTAGTCAAAGCAGCATACTTCTGCCATGCCTAAAAGTAGTTTGTGAGGCTGTATTCTCAGGAGATCTTGCTGTCTCAGCTGTTCCTGTTTATATATGTCCTGTGCACTATTTCTTTGAGTGGGGGTCAACAAGGAAAAGAAATGAAAAGGGCGGGGAAAAGTAGTTGGACGTTGTCATACTATGAGATGTATTTCCAAAATGTGTATTCTTAAAAATGTCTTTAGATTTTTAAGTACAGTAACATAAGTAATTTGTATAACGTATGTAGTATTATTTGGTAGTGTAGTTACAGATTTTTAATGCTTTTATTCTCCAAACTTTTGTTTAGGTCTGTAACCAGTGATGAAGGATCCATGAATGCATTCACAGGAAGGGGGTCACCTGGTAGGGGTCAAAAGACTAAAGTCTGTACCACACCTTCATCTGGTCATGCTGCATCTGTGAAGGATTCAAGCAGCAGATTGCCTGTTACAGACCCCACTCGGCCTGGTGCCACCACCAAAATCACCACCACCTCCACCTACATACCTGCCTCTACACTTAAAGTTAACAAGAAAACCAAAGGGCTCATTGATGGCCTTACTAAGTTCTTTACACCATCACCTGATGGTCGCAGATCACGAGGTGAAATAATAGACTTTTCAAAGCACTATCGTCCAAGGAAAAAGGTCTCTCAGAAACAGTCATGCACTTCTCTTGTGTTGGCTACAGGTACCACACAAAAGCTAAAACCTCCACCTTCTTCACTTCTACCCTCAATCCCCATCACTGGTCAAAGCCCCAGTTTACAAAAATCCAGCACTTCTTCTAACTCTCCCCAAAGTTCTTCCAGTCAGTCAAGCATACCGTCCTTTAGCAGCCTTCCTAGTAGCAGTCAGTTAAAGGGGCTCTTTGATGGACTCTCTCATATCTATTCCACTCAGGGACAATCTCGGAAAAAGGGACACCCGAGCTATGCACCACCCAAGCATTTGTGTCGTAAACCAGAACTATCTTCCACGTCAAAATCTAGTAGCCATTTCTATGGAAGGAAAGAAATTAAGAGTAGGTTTACTTCTCATGCCTGTACCTCTGGATGGGGTGTGTCCAGAGGACACGCTTTTAAAGCAATTGCTCACCTCAAGAGAACAACTTTCCTTAAAAAGCACAGGATTCTAGGCAGATTAAAGTATAAAGTGACCCCTCAGATGGGCACCCCCTCACCAGGGAAGGGGAGCTTGGCAGACGGAAGGATTAAACCTGATCAGAATTATGGTAAGCAAAGGTCAAAGCTCCAACCAAACCTGCGTCCCATCCAAAACAAAAAGTCTTATATTGTCACATAGGTCTTAGCTATTTCTCTTGTTCTTACTTCACTTTCATACAAAAGCAACAAAACTTTGGCCTTTTATCTAATGCTGACTAAATGTCCAAAATGTTTTTTTTTTCCTGACTAATACCACACCACCTTTTTATTATTTTTTGCATCTGTAGTGACACTAGGAGCACCAGATACCTTCATAATGTTGCTTATGGCTGTGTAGTACCGCATGAGTAGCCACTTTTCATGCTACTTCTCTGTTCTTCCCCTGCCCTTTCCGCGGCAGTAGTGCTGTCGTCATGACTGTGTGCTGTCAGTGCTTATAGTGGTGGGCATTTCAACTCATTTCCCTCTGCTCCATTGCTTTTTTCATGAACGATTCCATCCTACTACAGTCTCCACAACACTTGATCTGTACTGCTGTGAACTACTTTTTATAATAATTACTTTGATGTGAGGGGAAAAAAAGGTTTTAATGTAGACTTAGCTTTAGTATTGGTCTTCAATTTTGAAGAGCAACTTTTTTCCTCTTATTTTAGTTCTGCCCTGTTAGACTGTACTGGAATTGATCAGGTAGCATAGTTCTAGTCATGTACTCCCATTTCATGAGGTTCAAGACTAATGTAGTAGAACTGAACTATAAAAGCTTGTACAGACAGACAGGCAAGTACAAAAAATAACTTGTGCGACAGCAAACTACAAAACAAGAAAGGGGGGAAGGTTTCATTTCTGTTACTGAGGAATCCCAGATTCAGTTGAATGAGGAGTCGTAACAGCCATAGTTGCTACAATCCTGTTTAGGACTATCACTTTGGTAAGGCACATGTACCCTTCATGCTTGTGAATAAACTTTTTGCTGACTTTCAATAACAGATACTGAAATCAAACTAAGCATCAAACAAGAAAATACGGATGTATTTCTGGTGGGAAGCAAGGACACTGTTACACAGGAGGATTTGGAAGTATTTAAGCAGGCTCGAGAACTTTCCCTGGAGGTAAGAATCATGTTGCATAAAATGTAGCTATTTCTGTAAATAAAATAGTTCATTTTTGTATACCTATCAATTTTGGTTTTTAATATATTCCTTTTGATCCAATGTGTCATACTTGCTATGAATTTAATTTGGGAGTCCCTGTATATACAGTTGCATTCTCCTAGATAAGGAAATATAGCGTCACACTGGAATGGGTCAGGTGATAATTGACACTTGGGTTAGGTTTTGAAGGATGCACTTGAGCATTTTGGACGCAAAACTACCACTGATTAAGCACAGAGATTAAGCATAGCTGACATTCTGGTCAAGGCTGAGAAGATGTTGGTGGGTAAGAATGTGCCTTCTGTTTCTCTATAGATAATGCAGCCACTGCGAAAAGTCTCCTTTCAGCAAATCCTGTTTGGTAGAAAACTGAGTTTATCCAATTTGTAACTTCACCTTACCTAATGATGTAACACACGAGGTTTAAAAACTGTAGACTTTTTCTAACAGAGAAAATATTTGAGCTGGATCTGACCAAAACTGTTTATACCAGCTAGTGTCAATACTCTTCATGAAAGTACATAGCAGTAATCTAAAGTTTGTGTAGAGTGATCTGCTTACTTTTGAGGTTGTTTTTGTTTGTTTGTGGAGTTTGTCTTTTTGGTTTGCTTTTCTTTACGCCAAGGAATCTGGACATGGCAGCTGAGTTTTCCTGTACCAAAACAGACTTCCTTCTGTGTGCCTATGAAAAAAAACAACCAGTGTCTTTGAGAACCCAGATCAGAAGGGAGGTGCACAGAGTGTTTCAGACACTGGTTTTTATAAAATTGCATCATAAACTAGTAGATCTTGTATCTTTTTCAGTAGTGGAAGTAAATTTTTTTTCTTTCATGTTTACTGTGTAGAGCTGGCATTACCTGCTAAGGGTCAATTTAGTGACCTTGTTTTGATTTTATTGTACCTTACAGAAAATTGGATGTAAAAACACTGGTGAAACAAGTGGGCGATACCCTTCAGTGATTGAGTTTGGAAAATACGAGATTCAGACCTGGTACTCTTCACCTTACCCACAGGAATATGCAAGGTAGCAAATTGTCGGGGTTGTCACACATCTTTTACTGATTTGATAAGTATAATTTATTTTCTTACTCTTGTACTTTGCAAGTTTTAAAAGCAAATAAGCTTTTGGAGTCAAGTGAAAACAAGAATTTGTCCTTTTTTTCCTACTAGTTGTAATGTAAGATTAAAAAACCTGGTTTTCCTAGTCCTCCACCAACATAATCTGGCTGTGTGCATTGGTGTGGTTTTGTTTGAGGGGCGTTTTTTTGTTTGCTTTTGAGTTTTTTGATTAGTTGTTGTGTTGATTCTGTTTGGAGCTTTTTAACCATTGCGGCCAGATAACATACAGTTTCTGGCCATGTAGAACAATTAATACTGGTCATCATTCAGAATTTGTTAACTTACATTTTGTATGGACCGGGGAAAGGTCTGAACACGCTAGATAAATAAAGTCAGAGTGAGCAAGTTGAGACAACAGCGTGGCTTTTGTGGTGCAGCCCGAAGACAGAGCGCATGAACTAGTTAGCACGTGTGCTCAGCAGTTCTGAGATGGCTCGGCGTGTGCCGAGTATGAATACTAATTTACTTGATTTATGGCAGAGATTTTCAATACTGTATGCTTACCAAGGTTTGCTTCTGTAGGAAGCAACCAAATTACATGGTCTGTTCCAAAATGCCTTTGCACGAAGTTTTTGTAAACTTCCTTTTCTCTCCATTCCCGATCATTCCTAGCTACCATTATCTTGTGTGGTGGGTGGGACGTGTAACAAATTGGTCATACCAAAATCAAGGGCTAGTAAAGGTGTAGCGAGCACGTAGGTTTCTTCTTACTACCATTGCTTTTAGAGCATTCATTTCAGTTAGTTTTCAGTTTCCTCAATTTGTGTCGTGTTGTGACAGACAAAGTTTCATGTGCCTTCCAGTAAATTGATTCCATGTAGAGACATAACAATGGATGATTATGATGAAGCAACAGTGGCATGGCATCTGTAGGAGGTTGTGTGGTGAGATTTTACATCATTCAAACTCCTTTTTATGCTGTTGATAGACTTTCTTCAAATACTCGAGTAGTGTAAACCATGGCTGTGATCCCAGAACGTGCCAGTAGCTTCAGAGCAGATAAAGATTGTCCTTTGCTATAAAAATTTGCTCCAGAAATTAATTAGACTGCAGTAGTCTTCCATTGCTTCAGTAATTTGAAAGGGAAAGTGAATAGCCATGAAATTAACTGAAAGGAGTGGTTTCTGTCATATTGATTACTTGTGTGTTGTTTGAACTGAAGGAGGAGTATGATCAGATGATCATTACCTTGTCATAAAGACGTGTGGAGGGGAGATACTTTGTCTGTACGCAAACTGTTTGCGTGGGCTTCTCTGTCCAAGTAAAGTGATAGTTTAGGTGGAAGTGAAGTGGTACAATCATACTACAGTTCACTGTCCTGCCCAAGTGTTTGGAAGACAGTGGAAAGAAAAACAATCTTCTAGCCTTCCTCATGTAGCAAACAAGGAAAATTAAAGGGAAGGAGATTTCCTGCGTTCCTCCTCGTCCTCGCTGTAAGAGGGATGAAATTCGAAATACACCTCCAAGCACATCTGCTTGACGGAGAGCACAGCGAAAGCTTAGGTGGAATCTGGGAATGGGCAAGTACCTGCGATTTCCTGGAGGCTAGACCACAAAAAGCTGACTGTAGTCGATAGGTTCACTGCGTATGAATCTGATTTTTCTTAGAAGCCATTAGAAAAGCAAGATATGAGTCTTCTTAAGTGCTCAGTCTGATGTTACATTTAATTATTTATTTAAACCGAAGCAGCATTTATTTAGGGTACTTTAAGCATGTAGAACCTTTCACTTTGTGGAAACTTTTTTTAAAATTACAGAAATTAACCAACTTTTGGCATAAAATATCTTTCTAATTTTCATACAGATTACCAAAGCTTTACCTGTGTGAATTCTGTCTTAAATACATGAAAAGTAAAAACATTTTGTTAAGACACTCAAAGAAATGTGGCTGGTTTCATCCTCCAGCCAATGAAATATACAGAAGAAATGACCTTTCAGTATTTGAGGTAGGTATATTAAAAAAAAAAAATCTGAATTCCTGAAAGTAACCACGTTGTAGATGTTTATAGACTACTTGTAGAATTAGTGAAAACTTTGATGTTCTTCAATAATTCTTGGAGATTCTTCTCATACTGCAAAAGCAAGTCAATTTTCCCTGTTTTTTTCCACCCTGACATGCGCTATCATGATTCTTAATTTACTCATGCTTTATGTATCAGCCCAATGCGTAGCATGGATCTTGGATGGGGGCTGCAGTGGAAGAAGCCCTTTGACTAAATTGCCTTTTACCTCTCAGAAGTAACTCTTGTACCCATTCATTTCTCACTTTAGAGTTTCTTGGGTGGAGAGAGACCCCTGATCATAAGGTAGATGCTTCCTACATCTAAAAGAATGCAAAGGAGTTTATTATGTGTTATTCTAAAAATACAAATGTAGCTAGTAAGTGCTGTTACCTTCATTTTGGATGTTTGAGAAACTTACCTAGAAATATCCCAGCTGGGTGATGGAGTTCCGTCCAACGTTTGGCCAGAACACACTGCCTTTAACTTTAAACATCCAGAGGTGGTTGAGCTTGTGCATAAATATTATTTTATAATATAATTAGTGTCTTAGGGTGCTTTTTTGAAGTTTGAGGGTTTAAGGGAATCTTAGATTATAGAATTGTTGTCCTAAATAGCGTACCTGCAGTTATTAAGCCTATGCATTAACCTCTACATTCCTTTTTCTCACAAGTTGTTACCAAGTGTCTTAACAGAAAAGACTGAAGGGGTTACTAGGCCTTCTTTTGAGGTTGTTTCTCAATAGCAGTATTGCATAAGTATATTGATAATGGCTTTTTAATTGCAGGCATCATAAATTCTACTTGAGACATGCTTTTAGAAATGCCTGTTGTGCTTGGTCATTGCCATTATCTGTTCAGAAGATGACAAATGCACTCTTGAAGTCCTTACTTAAATTAGAACAAGATCTTAATATTTGATTCATTTGTTTAAAAAAACCCACAACTGGCTGCATCAAGATTGCCTCCTTCCTGACTTTGGCAGCTTTTATAAAGACTGTAGGTCTGACAGCAAATGATTTGAGTTGTAAACAGACTTAACTCTTTTCCTATCAAGAAACGAAATTGCCCTAGTCAGCCCCAAATAATGGACAGTTTCCCTATTTGCCAGTGTTAGTGAGTTCCACACAATAGGCAAGTCTGACTTTCCGGTTTATTTTCATGACTTAGTGACAGCATATGAATAAAAACTACTTTAAAAATTAAAATACACCCGAGACACTATACGACTGAAGACACCTTGAAATCTGTAATTATGTCCGAATGGTTGGATTTTTAGGAGTCCTGCTAAAGAAAGAAGAGAAGAATATGCCTTCTTTTTTGGCAGCGTGCATACTGTTTGGCTGTGTCTCCATAAATGAAATACGGCTAGTGACTTTATCAAAGAACATGAGTACAAGAAAACCTTTCCATTAAGGAGATAATTTCAAAAACGCTGTTGCCTTTGAGCCTTCCTTTCCAGGGAGGAACTAATTGATCTAGGAAATGGCATCTGTGTCTGGCTTCTCTGTAGCTGCCTGAGTCACAGCTTGACTCTTTACACTCCAACATACCTAGACTAATTGGAGTACTTAGCCTGAAAATTTACTTCTCTCACTCAGTGGGACATAGAAGTTTTGTCTTGTCTAATTTATCTAAAATGTTTTTGTGATTGATACGTAATTGACAACTCATTCATTTGCCTTACAGCTTCAGGGATTCAACGTAATACACTTCAGTGTTCTGGGTTTGTTTTTCTAATTGTTGCACACCGCTGCCTTCTAAAAAAAACCACAGTTTAATGTTGTTTTGACTAGTACATTATTGTCTGTTAGTCATAATTCATTTTCCTTCAAGGAATGGTGTGAAAAAGAGAGGTCTTAACTGACCAATTAAAAGGTGAAGTTACTTTGTTTAATAAATCCAGATACTTGGAGGATACTTACAAATGTGAAGTAGTTAGTACTAACTGGAGAAGTCTTATTTAACAGGAAACTGTAGCATTTATCTTACGAATTTTAATCAGAGTTTTTTCTGTAACACTGTGATGTTCACATTACTCTATAGGACATGATTGGTTCAATAGGTTGTTTTGTCCTAACATGCTGGTGGCATTGGAAATAACTGCATCTGTCTTGCTTTCTAGGTTGATGGAAATGTGAGCAAAATTTACTGTCAGAATCTTTGTTTGTTAGCTAAGCTCTTTCTCGACCACAAAACCTTGTATTATGATGTTGAGCCATTCCTCTTCTACGTTCTTACAAAAAATGATGAGAAAGGCTGCCATTTAGTTGGATATTTCTCTAAGGTAAGAAACAAAGTGCTTTTTTAAAAACAAATAATCGTAATTTACTGCTCTTCTTACTAACTTGTGCCAACAGAAAAAAAAAATTCAGAAACTTGACTTTTTCCTCTGTAAACCTTAAATACAATATGCATTGTCTCAAATACACTTGCACTTTTATGTCTTAGACTATACAAATTGAAAAACTATGTGCATTCAGCCACATGGGTGAGAGTGGGGTTTTTTATTGGTTTGGGGTGTTTATTTCCAGAATGTGATTTCAGTTGAAAATTAAATCTTCCCGCCCCAATTTTTGCAATTGTGTATGTAGTCTGACTTCTAGAAGTGTTTAGGTATTTGAAATGTTTGTGTTTTCATGGTTTTTACCGCTAGCAGTTCAGGCTGGCTATATAGACCTAGTGGCCAGCTGTGTTCATCTTGTCATGTACAGCCTGATCTAACGCAGTTAGTCATTGCATGGGTTGTAAGAATGCATTGCCTAACTTACAGTGGATGCCCTCTTTAGGGTCACAGAATCATAGGGTATCTTTGGCTGGAAGAGATCTTTTAAGATCAAGTCCAGCCTTTGACCCAGCACTGACAGATCACTACTGAATCATGTCCCCCAGCATTATAGGTCTGTAATTCCTTTTAAATTCCTCCAGGGATGGCAGCTCCACTGCTGCCCTGGGCTGCCAGTTCTGCAAAACATCCAGCATAAAGCGCCCTGTGTGCAGCTTGCAACTATTTCCTTCTGTCCTGTCTCTTGTTACCAGAGTCAATATGTATATGAGTTGTGGTTTTGCTTTAAAGCAAAAAAACCCAACCAAACAACTTTAAAGCAATAGCTGGCTCCTGTGGACACAAATAATACTTATGAGGATAGTCTTGACAAAGACAAACAACAAGTAAAGCTTCTGTTGTTGTCCGTAATTTGTCCATGAGAAATGTGATCAGTTGGTAGAGTTACTCAGAAACACAGTGCAGTACTTTTTCCCCTTAGTATCTCCACCTCCTATTATTTGTATAATTTTCTCCCTTAAAGCTGTTTGTATGAAGATATTCATCTTAAGAAGTCTAAAACGTTTGCCAGGGTTTCTGCACGCTGTACAGCAGTTTCTTGGGGACCTGACCAATTCCTTTCAAAGTGTGGACCTTGCTGGGATTAAAGTAATAATGAGAAGTGTAGGGACATTTTTTCACTGTCTGTTATGTCAGTGGCATAGAAACTTGTCAGCTCTGTTATAGCCAAGTATTTCCTACAATTGTTTAATATACTACACATGTTAGATGAGTTTCTCATGATGTTTGTTTCTTCTTTGAGCAACAATGCATTTTCTTTCCCTCCCTAACATGCTTTTGGCCAGTTTTTCCCATCTGATGATCATGAAAGCTTAAGCTCAAGCTTAAAACAGAGCGAAGCATTTGCTGAATCACATATGTTCTCTGTGAGTGTCTCATCGCCCATTCCCCCCCTCCCCTTTTTTTTTTCTTTAAAAACCCAAACAAACAAATGTATGTGTGTACCCTTGCTGGCAGACATGCTCTGGCTTTTCATACCTGCTTAAAAATGTATCGCTGGGATGTGAATGCCCTACTAGCAGCAGCCTTCAGAGTCTGGGAAGCCTGTACAGAGAAAACACCATACTATGCCTTAAAAACTAAGGACCCTTGGGGTGTCTGCTCTCGCCACTGAGTACGTGTTTGGCAGCCAGTGTATTAGCATGTGACTTGGTCTAGGTGATCCTCCTGTTGCAGGGGGATTGGACTAGATGATCTTTTGAGGTCCCTTCCAATCCCTAATGATTCTATGTGATCCTGTCACTGTCATCACTGGTCTGGTTTCATGCTGTCTGTGGAGACCGAAGCAGTCAGTGCCATCTTCAACTCTGTGTGTTTGCATACAGTTATGCAACTAACAAGTGACTAACAGTAATGCTGACCTGCATATTTTTGTTTTATTTATTTGATCTCCCTCAAAACTACTTAATGTTGATTTTTTTTTTGGGGGGGTGGGGTTTTTCTTGTGTAATCTTTTAGAAGTAGTAAGACTTGAAAGCTGCACTACTTTTATTGATAAATCTGAAGAGCCATAAACATAATATTAGAAGTGCTTACTAGATTAGATTCTTCCTTCTTGAACAATCCATCTAATATGGTCTGTATGATCAGTGACTTAATTTTGTTTGAAAGAGTTCTGACTTGTGAGCAGTCTGCCTAAATTTGTAATCGGGTGAGAAGCATTCAGCTTTGAAACTGTTAGTAAGCTTCCAGTATAACTGCTTAGTTCTGTGGGTATGGGGTTCTTCCCCTCCACCCTGTCCCCATATTTGTACAGAGAGAGAGGGAAGACAAATAAAGATGGAAAGCAGCAGGTACTTGCAGAAAATAAAACTACACCAGGTGCATGGGTGCTGTTCTCTGGTTTTACGTACGTGACAGAATGGTCAGTGAAGCCTGGAAATACTTCCCTTTCCTTAACATCCTCCTCTCGTACAACACTTACTGTCTAAACAGCGTAATGAAGTATGAGTTTAATTTTTAAGTTGCTGAGTAGTTAACAAATTTTAAAGTATTTTGAAGGATATGTTTGATGCTTCCTGCATGTGATTAGGTAAGACAGTGAAATTACTGGACTTTGGTACTCCCAGGTGTCTGCTCACCCTAATGGGGTATTTTACAAGGACGGCGGCGGGTGCAGGCAACCGCCCACTTCAGTAGGGCTTTGATGTACTTGATCTGTTTCTTCTTTCCACAGGAAAAGCTTTGCCAGCAGAAGTACAATGTCTCTTGCATAATGATTATGCCCCAATACCAAAGGCAAGGATTTGGAAGGTTTCTCATTGATTTCAGTAAGTGAAGTGTTTTATTTACACTTGAGATACAGGGAGCTGATGACTGTTACAAGAAATTGCAATATGTGAAACTTTATTTAACTTGCTTTGTTGTTTTTATCAATAGTTAATGGGATTTCTGTTGATATTTACATAGGATAGAGAAGCTCCCTGAAGTGAAAAACTTAATGTTGCTCTGTTATTGCACTCAGGGAAATTGAGAATGAATCTCCTAGCAGTAATACTACCTCACAAAGCTATTACCCTGAATGAATTGTCTAAATTACTTTCCATTTTGCCTTGCTCATTAGTGTAAGAGTTTTGCCTTGCTCATTAGTGTAAGAGGCAATTATTTGTGATTATAGCTAAAAGGTGTTAGTCCAAGGCATTCTTTACATTCTAATATTTCTAATACAGGTTTCATTAGCTAAAAATCTGTTTTAGCTGAAGAATCACCACATGGAAGGAATGAGTTCTGTCTTGAAGTTCATTACTTCCTTAGTGGAAGTTGTTACCAAAAAAGGTGTCAGTGCTTGTGGCTATACATGGCTTGCAGCTTTGTTTTGCTGAGTTGTCTGACCTGTTGGAAAGCCTCAGATGCACTTCTTTAAAGATAGATCTGATATTACCCAAACCTTAAAGCTGCAGTGAAACCCAACAGAATTGTCAGAAGAAGCTTCTTGGCTAAGTGTTCTTAGTACTGCTGAATCCAGCCTCTTACTGTAATGTAGAGGTAGGATGATGAGGAGTAACTGTATGTGGTTAGATTTGTGTGTGGTTGTATAGTATGCAGTTAGTTTTTGCTGTTATATTTTTAAAGCATTGTAGAATTACATGACAGTAGCAACAGTTAGGATAACAGTATTCCTGCCCTGAAGATATATGTGAGGAGTTCAAAGTGCAAATAACAATACATTGCAGTAAAACAGCAGGACAAAGACAGTCACTTGTAACTGTAGAGTTTTCAAGCTCTTTGTCTTGTAGTGTTCCATCCAGAATGACTACACTAAAGCTCATAAAGATCCTGAGTGTGTCTCAGATTGCCTCATAATTGTATGGCTTTGTAAGCAGTCTTCATGTATTCCCCCATGAGTTAGGTAAGAATGCTTCTGGGCCACCATTGACATGTAGCCATCACTGGAGCAGAACACAAGAGCTGTTCTGTTGTGTAACTTCTGCAGCCTTTTAGGAAAGGCAGTACAAAGCACCACATATTTCTGGAACTGTGGAGTGAGCATAATTAGGTAGGAATTTGCTGTGCTTTAAGGGTAGGATCTCTCCTTGTGAGAGGAGATGGGGAACTCTTACTGAGCACTGGTAACTCCTCCTAGGCTTTTCCTTTGTTTATTACGCTGTGAGAGCTGGGCAGAGAGACATTTAATGAGGTGTAACAAGGGTAAGTGTAGAGTCTTGAATCTGGGCAAGAACAACCCCAGGTACCAGTACAGGCTGGGGACTGACCTGTTGGAGAGCAGTGTAAGAGAAAGGGACCTGGGTCCTGGTGGACAGCAGGATGGCCATAAGCCAGCAGTGTGCTCTTGTGGCCAAGAGGGCCAAGAGCATCCTGGGGTGGATCAGAAGTAGGGTAGTTAGCAGATGCAGAGAGGTTCTACTCTGCCCTGGTGAGACTACACCTGGAGTATTGTGTCNGGATTCTGTATCTTTCAACAAAAGCCATCTGAATAAGCATTATTCTGGTTGAGTTTGTGATAAGAGTGTCTACAAAACTGATGGCACAGCTGTGAGAGCTGTGGATTTCACAGAAGTTTTGCATGTGGATATCCTGTGTCCCTCTTACTGTGCCATGTGCTGCTTAATCTGGAAAAAATCAGTAGGGTGTACTGTTCTTCTTATCCTTCAAAAAATCTGGAAGCGCATCACGTTGATTCCGTCATTAGGATTTCTGTGATCATGCAGCATAACCTAATGGTATCCTTAGGCTAAAGCTTATCTGATACTGTTATTATTCCTCTCCTCTTCCCAGTTGTGTTTGTATCACTGGTGTAGGCTGCAGCTGCATCTGTGAACACTCCGGGCATAGTCCAGACACCAGCTTTAACTTCTGCTGTAGCTATCAGACTGTCTGCTTGGCAAGCACTTGGTCAGTCATTCGGTATCTCTTCACAACATTTTTCTGGACAGGGTTTCTAAGAGAATGGAAAACTCTGAGGTGACTGAGAAAGTCTGGCTCTGTAGTGAGAGATGCAGCTAGATGAGAGGTAATGAGAACTGCTTGTGGCTGTTTTTACCTAGGTGTAGGAAGGAAAGTAAAACTTAAGACTTATTTTCCTAGGTTTTATTTATGTCCTTCTGCTTAATGAAAGGTTGAATGCCATTAAATGGAGGCAGACATAGCCTTATCTGGACTAGTGAGCCCAAAATCTGTCTAACAAAAACAAAAGGTCAGAATAAATTGAGTCCTTTTTCCCTTTTTGTTTCTACTGTCTATACTGTAAATGCCTGACTAACATAAATCTTTGTACTTCAACCTTTCTCTTCCCTGTGGTCTGCTGAGAATAAGCTGCTCTAACTGGCCTGAGAAGATGGGATATGAAACCCCCAGTTATTATAAAAAATTGAACAGAGAAAGTTTACCATAGCTTAAAATGGATTTTTCTGTCAATAACACTGTGTAGATTGTCATGTTCTCATAAAATTATTGGAGGATAAATATTACACTCTGAACGTTGAATTATGTGAGTTACATGTATGTGTAGCTGTCACTGGTAGCTTTCTTTTTTTAGACCAGTAACCAAAATAGGTTTTAGATAAAAATAATAGAAATGTATCTGAGTAAGTGATTTCCATAAAATTATAGTTAAAACCACAAAAAGGATGGTCTCAAGAAAGGTGTGTAAGCAGCTGACCGCTCACACTCATTCCTGTATGTCTAGACACTTGACAGAAAGGTTGGGAAAACAGCAGCAGCCTTAAGCCAACGCACAGCTTCTGCTTTGTTAGCAGTTTTGTGAAAATGCAGTTTTCATTTCAAATGTTATAGGTTCAGGTAATTATACAGTCTTTTGTCTTGAACTAGTTTCATGTTTACAGATGACATGTCTAGGATGACATGTGGTCATCCTAGAACTTGGAGACAGTAAATTACTTTGTTAAAAGGAAAATAGGGATTGGTTTGCTGTACTTTGATTGTACTTCTGACTTTTTGCTAACTGCATTTAAACCAATCTGTATTTCAAACAGGAACTGATAACACTACAACTGCTTGTAGGCTATTACTACTGTTGTAGTATGGTAGGTTTTTACTGTTTTTGTAGACCCCAATGTAAAGCTTTGTGTACAGTCTGTCTCTTTGAGAATCTATAATGTCACATGGGGGAAACATATTCTAGAGGGGAGTACTGGAACTTTTGTGAGAAGTAAGCGTGCTGTAAAATGCCCAATTCTCCAGTCTGATCAACTTCAGCGAAAATTTAATGTCTAGTTTTGTGTATGTCAGGAACCTTGTGAGGCTCAGCAGTGCCAAGTGCAAGGTCCTGCAGCTGGGTTGGGGCAATCGTCGCTATCAGGACAGGCAGGGAAACAATGGAATAGAGAGTCCTGTATCATTAGGCTCTTGCATCATTTATTGGGCGCAGCTTTTAGTGGCATGTGCTTTTTTTCCCAGTTTGTGCTTGTTTCAGAAGATCCACATTTCTGTGTGGAAGATTGCTTAGGGCTCAGTCATGAAGAAGTGAAGCATTGTGAATTTAGTCCAGTGAATGACTTAAGGCACAAAAGCTGTCTCTCAAGCAATAAGAAATGCCAGCAGTTTTGAGACAGTTTTGAAACAAGCTTGAGAAACTGCATTGTGTGAAATCTAGGGTAATCTTGAGGCACAGTTTTAAGGAGACTGAAGACCATCAGTTTTTCTACTGGTCTTTAGTGGAATTTTAGTCTGCTCTGATAAAGAACCAGTCTGACCTGTATAACCTCTGTGAAATGGAAGAGGTTGGTATCTGCTAAACTTGAAGATAAACATTAATATAGTTAAAAAATAAAACTGCTTGTATCTGAACATGCTAAATTCAGACAACATTGTCTCTTCTAGGATCAGCTAGGTATTTCAGACTTCCTCGTGGCTCTGTTAAAGCTCTGTCTTTTGATACAGACAGTTTTGAAACGAGCCATAAATGTGAAATAAAATATATAAAATAAAAATAGAATTTATGTTTTATAATTTGGGGCCTTGTTTTCTCACTGATCTCCTTTACTATGTTCTGGATTTTGAAGTGTCTTCAGATGGAATAATTAGTGTGGAGCCTCCCATGGCTCCTCTCGTTCAGGACACTGATGGTTTTTCTAGTTCCATCTTCCACATTGTCTTTGTACTGGTCTGGTGTGTTAAAGATTGGAAATATTGCTGTGCCAAAAGATTGCTTAACTTTGTTATCTCTGGTTGTTCCTGCTATAGTGTTTCCAGCCTTTTTGCTGTAAGTGCCATATATGGAAACCTGCAAAGCAGTGACTTTTTTGAAGCACCGAGTTTGTGCAGGCATCAAAAAAACCCCAAGTGAAACAAGACTTGAAACTAGTCATGGTGTAGTATGTGACCTGTCATTTGGGGCTGATAGATACTAGCATTTGAGAAGTTGTCATCCCTGGTTGGAAGATAAGTTAACATTTTTTAAAATAAAAAATGTGTTGGAACTAGGAGGTAGAGGGAAAACGCTGTCCAGGTTTTTTACGGTGGCTCTAAAAGTATTAGATCATGCAGAAATAATGACAGATTATTAACAGAAGCACTGAAAGTGTAAAGGAGGGGGGAAAGTAGTAAGAAGGCATAGATTTGTTATTCATTATGATGAATTCACACAGTTCCTTTGCTGTGTAGCCTCAGCTTGTGTCACTCTAAGTGGCTGTGTAGACTTGCCTAGTTAATAATAGCGGGGTGCGGTTGTTAACTGACTTAATCTGGAAACAGGGTCATAGAATCAACAGAATTAGAAAGAACCTCAAGTGATCCTCAAGTACCCTGGCAAAGCAGCACTGCCTAAAGCTCATTGCACAGGACTGCATACAGACAGGTTTTGAGTAACTCCAGGGAAGGAGATTCTACAGCCTCTCTGAACAGCCCGTTCAGGGCTTTGTGACTTGCATTGTAGAGAACCATTTCCTTATTTCTGAGTGAGACTTAGTGTGTTCCAGCCTGTGCCCGTTGCTGCTTATCCCATCGCTGGGCACAGCTGAAATCAGTCTGGCATCATCCACCCTACAGATATTTATAGGTGTATATTATCTTCCTGAGGCTAAACAGTCCCAGCTCTCTCAACCTTTCTTCATGAGAGAGGTGCTCCAGGCCCCAGTCGTCTTTGCCGTGTCTGGACTCTCTCTAGTAGTTTCCTGTCTCTCTTGAACTGGGGAGACCAAATTTTGACACAGTACTCTAGATGTGGCCTCACGAGGGCAGAGTAAAGCGAAAGGATGACCTCTTTAGACCTACTTGCCACACACGTCTTAATGCACCCCAGAATACCGTTGGCCAACTTGTCAACAAGGGCACACTGTTGGCTCATGGCCAACTTACTCTCTACCAGGATTTCAAGATCTTTCCTTTCAAGGCTACTTGCCAACAGGTCTACCCATAGAAATAAGACCTGCACCCTGAACTGAGAAAACTTGTTT
This sequence comes from Rhinopomastus cyanomelas, assembly GCA_013400115.1. Classification (NCBI taxonomy): domain Eukaryota; kingdom Metazoa; phylum Chordata; class Aves; order Bucerotiformes; family Rhinopomastidae; genus Rhinopomastus; species Rhinopomastus cyanomelas. Next base: position 79,451 of record VXBP01009911.1, read on the forward strand.
TCTGTATAACAATTCATAAATTGAGTTCTGGAAAACAAAACAGACTAAACAGTAAAAAAAAGGGTAAAGGTGGATGCTATAGCAGAGTAAATCAGAAGACATCAGAGGACTTGGGTTCAGGTGTATGGCTTGCAAGTTCTTGTATGCTTATGGAACTGCTGGGAACTCCTGCTGATACCTGTCTACAGTTCAAAGGAACGCCCAGCCTGCCTTAGACTGTAAGTGGTTGGATTGACTTAGTATGTGTTTGTGTAGAATTGGTAGGCTAAACCCCTTAGTCCAGTTGTGGGAAGTAACACATTGTCCAGAAAGTAGTATTTTGGAAAAGCCATTTGAAGAGAGTCGGAAGTGGTTTTTTCTTGGAAAAAAATGCATTAGCAGTTAATCAAATATGGATATGAACTAGAAATAGCACTTGGAAAACCATGTTGTTTGCAGAATGAACTCATTCTGTAAACATCCCTCACATTATTCTTATTCAAAGTGTGCTGTTAATGTTTGCTGTAACAAATATTGAAAGAGAGCAGAAATACAATCTAGGAGTAAACATACTTGAAAGAAAAGTTACACGTTGATACGCTGTCTAAACGCAGTTGAGATGGGGATAAAGTAGGACTGTTTGTTTTTTTAAAGATAACGTTTATTTTAACCAAGAGCATGTCAGCATTCCCTTTCTTTCACAACAGTCCTGAAGAATGGTTTGTTTGCTGCTGGTGAGAGTGTGACAAACAACAAGGGGGGGACAGTGAGAGGTTGAGGGTGGAGAAGAATAGGATTTTTTTAATGGGCTTTGTTGAAAATACGTGTTCTCAAACTAGTCTTACAAAATCAATGCCACAAGTTTAATGATTGGTGTGAAACAGACATGTATTCCCTGTAGTGGCCCATATCGAATCGTTCTGGTTAGGTTTTTGGGTTTTTGCTTCTTCTGACTGACTTGTTGTTGTCCTGGGTTAGGAAAATAGATTTTGTGTATCTCCTTCCCTTTCCCCCTTTCCCCGTTACCTTTTAGACTGTAAAGGAGGCAGAAAACACCCAAATAGTGTCTGCTGAAGCTGAGGGAGGCTGAACCTGTGAAGAGCTATTGGCCTAGGTATTCTTTTTCCTAATGGCCCATTTGAGTGAAAAATAGCCCTTGCTCCCCCAGAAGTTGGAGACTTTGGAGCTGAAGATTTGGGTGGGGGGCCTTCGAAAGAGGTTTGTGGCCAGTTTAGAGGGGAATGCCAGGGGTATTCTTATCTGCCCTACACCCTAACAAAAGACTGCTGGGAGTGAGCAGCCCTTCTTTTTTCCTGGAGTCCTGCGGGGGGACAAGTAGCTCATCCAGAGCTGCAGCTCCGGGGTGGGCGAGTGGCCACCGGCTCGCTTCCCCAAGGCCGGGGCTGAAATGCCACAAGCGTGACTTTGCTGCTTACCCAGAGCTAGGCATGGTAGAGGTGGACAGAGCATGGTGGCAGGACGTTCTGTCCCCTGCCTGCTGTGCCAGAGCAGACGGCTCCAGACCATGCCGTGTTGACATGGCCTTTTCCCTGCCCGTGCAAGCAAGGCAAGCAGGCACAGTGAGAAACCGCCAGCGCTGACTCTTTGCGTCAGGCGGAACAGAGCTGTGCTGAGCGCTGGCAGGCCTGGCAACGCCAGGTGAGCTGACCTTGAAGAAGAAAAGCTCCGAGACTCTGCAGCAGGGAGTCCGTGCTGGTGAGCTGCAGCAGTCGGCATTGTGTTCTCAACATGCGGCCGGCCATGTGGCCACCGCTGTCTTGATTTACTGAACAGCAGGCAGAGAAACTGGTGTAAGCTTGCTGCTGAGAAAACTGGGAATGCTTGCGTATGCGGGAGAGTGGAGCCTTGAGGGGCATCTGCTTTGTTCAGCTGACGGAACTGTGTATGCAAGAAGCTGGAAAAATGTGTGTTACTCTTAAACCTTTGTCAGAATGTAGTAAAATTGGGATTTGAGATGTTCTAGGGGTGGTCCTCTGTTTTTGTGCAGCGAGTGTCTTCCTTTCCCCGGGAGATCCGGCCTCAAGCTAAAGACCACTTGCATAATTCTTTGCCCATTTTTTAGTATCATAGAATCATTAGGGATTGGAAGGGACCTCGAAAGATCATCTAGTTTTTCTCCGAATGTGTGTAATGGCATTGGGATTGAGTTTCTATTTTGTTTGATTGTGGCTGGAGGATTGGACTAGATGATCTTTCGAGGTCCCTTCCAATCCTTTATGATTCTGTGATTTTACTTTGCTTGGGCTTTTCTTCTTTCTGTTCTTAGCTACAGGTTTAATAAACCCTTTGGTTTCCCCAAGAAGCTTCATTGCCTGGTAGATTCTATCCAAGAGCCCCTTCCAGACCTAGTTGCCTTTCTTTCTGTTGCTTTAACCTGGGACACTTGTGTTCTGCAATAAAGAGCACTCTGTCAAAAGTCTGGTCGTTTGTGTTTGTAGGTGTTTTGTATCCAAATGAAAGGCTGAATTACGTGCCTTTTTTTCTTTTTCTTTAAGAAGGAGTCGAAAGTGGCTGTGGGGGCTGTGAGTCTGTGAGGGAGCCTGAATGCTGCTGCTTAATTTATGTTCTTTTCTTGACGATTGATTATGTCATTGACCTGAAGGCATGAGTTTGGCCTCTCCTAAATAACCAGTAAGGAACATTCTGTCAAGCTGAGATTTAGATGAGAAGGGAATAAAGATGGATTTTGAATCAAGCTTTGTTGATTTAAGATTATTCCAAGAAAATCAGCCTCTTGGGATTTCTTGGCATTGTTTTTATATAGCTTCAAGACACTGTGCATTTATCAGAACTAAAAAGAAAGCAGACATCTCACTTCAGGTAGAGAAGCTAAGACTGTTTTAACTGAAGAGCATCTCTGTTTCAGATAGCATTGAGAACAGCTAAAAGACAAAGCAAAACATCACGGTAATAATAAAAACACGTGTTATATAAATTATAAAGCTGTCTTTATAGAGCGTTAGTGAACAGGAAAAGCCATCTGCCCCAGATCAGCGTCTGAAAACATGTTTTAATAAAGCATCTTTAATGATTAAAAATTTTTACTTTTGTCTGCAGTCCCTTTTGAGTAGTTGTGTTGCAGCAAGTCAACAGACAAAGTCCGGATTTTGTAGCCTGTCACCCTGTGAGTGAGGCACAATGAGACACCTCAACCCAGTGAGATGACCTTATGCCTTCCTCAGCAGACTTTCTTTTTTGTACAGTGCCACCACTTTTATCAGGCAGTTCTATCTTATACAGGGAAAAAAAGTTTTTCTTCTCTCCTGCAGTTCTTAAAGCAAATTCCCTCAGCAGTTACATTTGTATAAACAATTTACTGCTCAGTGTCATTTCTTTTAATAACTTTTAAAGGTAAATTTAAATAACAGTTTAAAACACTGCCTATAAAATCAAGAACAATCCTCTCTTGCTGATGATCTTCCAAAGTACTTAATCTCCTGGCATTTATTCATTCAGTTGGTAGTCAGGACTGATGCCCTCTGTGAATGCAAGTCCTGGTTTTAACGGCCCTTCAATTCCTTTTCCTTATGCTTTCACTCTGCTTATAAGTAGTCCACTTTGTACACAGAACCTCCACTCAAGGGGTTTACTGGCAACTGGCACAGGTAAAATGAGTGTTAGCCAATTAATTCACTCAAAAGGCACCTTTTGTTGCTCTGACTGTAATGCAGTCATCTTTACCTTTCCCTCCTTTCATGGAGGGCGTTTGTTTAGCCCCAACCTCTTCTCTGAAGCTTTCTATAAAGGAACTAAAGGTTTTGGGCCCCCTGTGTTGAGTTTATTTGACAATGTGGAGAGGCATGAGAGCTGGCATTATTTCTTGTAACAATAATGAGAGGATCTTTGGCTTGGTCTGTTCATCATGAAGAAAGCTTTTCTTTAACCAGACAAAGAAGAAGAGAGAATGTAGCAGGTTGTTCACTGATCTAAGCATCTCAAGTTACAGCTAGTCTGTCTTTTTTTTTTTTCCTCATAGTGTTTGTATGGATCTTGGCATTGGGGTCCTTTGAAGCCGCCTCAAAAGTGCTTTCAAAGAGGATACTAACACCTATTTAAGGTCCTCTATCTTTCACCTTCCTCCCATCGACATAGATAACAGCTCAGAGTCACACAGAATAGTTACGGAAAAACCGGTCACATTAAGTTTTAGAGATCACAAGTCCTCTGAACTCTTTAATACTGAGCTGACCTAACTGCATTGAGCTGCCCTTTCTCAGTACTTAGGCCTTTTGATTTTTCTGACTACACTTTGGAACTTCTGTTCACAATGTAATTTCAAAATAAAATTACTTTGTGTTTTATAAGACAGAAGGAAATCTCGTAAGATAACTTGAAATGCTGGTTTGAGGAAAATCATCACTTTACATATTGGTGCTGTGTAAAAACAGTCACCTGCTTTTCCTTCAGATTTCTTGTTTGATGCCTAACATTGCATGAGAACTTACAAGTTTTTACTTTCCATATTAAAGGATTTATTTCACTTGGTTATGTTTCAAGCAAAAAAGTTTAATGGAAAAGTGATTCCATCTGTCCCTGCGTGGTGATTCACTTGTGGGGGCTGGTCTTTAAAGAGACAGGAGAGAACTCGAGGCGTGCAAGGGCAAGTAGTTCACTGATTGATGCTTTTGTTCTGGATAGGTTGTCACGAGTAGGTTTTATTCTGACAGAAGTATTAACCAAATAGAAGTTGAACGGTGCGTATTACATCAGGGCAGTATTTTGAGCACAAAGTATTGCTTGTGACTTTCAGAACGTCTCAGTTTTATGACTCGGGGCCTCTGAGAATTACATCTTGAGGTGTTTCCAACTTCTGGCAGAAGTTGGATTTTGTTGTGCTTCTCTTGGCTGCACAGGCTTTTCAGTGGTGCACTGGCATCTTTAAAGTGTGTGTCTGGAAAACTTTCATAAGTAACTTGAGTCTGTCTTTTGTGTGAGAGTTACTCAGCGGAGATACCTTTGCCACGTGTGGCAGAGCATATAAACATTTAACACGTGTGATTGTGATGTACGCGTGTAACTATGAACCTGAGACTGACAGATTTAAGTTACACAGTTGTGGTTCGAAAATGATGGCTTTCTTGGTCTGAGGGAATGAGGAGTTGCTGTGGCAGCTCGTGATAAGCAGCTTAGAATTGTAAGCTCTCCATTAGTTTCAGCTTGGCCAATAGGTAACTCGGGCAAGCCTGTACAACTGGTTTGGAGCATCCTGTTCCAGGTTTCCTGCTTATTCTTGACTTGTCTGCTTGTTTGGAGAGCAAGTGCATTTCACTGGGCATGGCATCCAAATTGCCCTTGGAATGTGGTGAATGAAGGAAAGGTTTCCCCTGCAATCCGTTGTTTGCTGACATGGAGAGTTTTTCTCTTGTTCGTGGCCTAAGGAGTTGACACACTGGAAGTGAAGAACTGGCTTGGAAGCACGTAGACTAGGGAGCTGGCTCTTAACTGCTGACTCTGAGGGATGCATGTGTGGACTAAAAGAATGGATGTACATCTTCTGTAAGGAAAAGAACTACAAGGAGTGTCTTCTCCCTGAAGGAGCAGCTTGACTTGGTTATGTAAGAATATGCCATTAATCTGTGTCTCTGTGTGAAATTCAGCCAAGTGCACGGACTGACATGATTGGGAGAGATCTTCATATAATCTTTGAGAAGTTGTGGCATCTGGGAAACTTTCTCAATAACTGAAAAGTGGCAAGCATGCATCTTCAAAAAAGATAAAGAATGGATAACTGCAGCAATGAGGCAACTAAATTTGTATTATGATATTACAAAGTTAACAGAGTAACACATACTAATTTATGACTTTAATCACTCTCTGAGAGCTGACAATCTGACAGTTTTAAGCCAAGTCATTCCTGCTTGTGAGTGGAAACCTGTTTTAGTATGAGTCACAACAAATCCTAAGGTGCTTTTGGATCTGTCTATACTCTGTCTACAGGTGTTTCTGTGTATGCTGTCTTTAAATGTGAGATCAACTTACGGTAGGAGAACTTACTTTGGAACTGAGCTTTAGGAAGTTTGGAACTGAAGTTTGGAAGGAAGTACTGTGGTGCTCAATGCTGGCAACTTCAAGGCTGTTTGTAGGATCAACTGGTTCAGAAAGGTAAAAAGTTGAGTTGTGCCAGCAGTTCTGTGTAGCCATTCAGATTACCTTTATTGCAATGGCTGGAGAACAGGCTTGGCCATTAGAATGGCAGCAGTGCTTCTGTCTTTGTTGTCTGTCTTGCCTTGGTTCACAGGCAGTTAGTCCATTTACAGCTTAGCCACCGAGTACTGGTACGTACACATGATGTGTCTCGTAGGCAGACTGCAACTGGTGACAGTTTAACTTACCATGCTCTTCCTTGCGTTGTAGCATTTCAGTTAGCTGTTTCATCACTCTCTGAGAGCTGACAATCTGACAGTTGTTTTAAGCCAATTCATTCCTGCTTGTGAGTGGAAACCTCTTTTTAAAATGGTCTTTTTATCAGGCTTGAGCAAGCTTGGCACTGTTTAAGTTTGCTTCTGTGTTTATTCCTCACGTTGATTCACAGTCAATACCTATTGCAAGCATACTGTCTTACTCCGAGTTTTAAAATGGTTGGAAGTTTATTTAGAAGTAATAGTAACCTGTTTTGTGGATATTTTACTACAAAAGCAATTAACTTATGCTTTTACAATGGTATTTATCTTTTAGATCTTTATACATTAAAAGTTGCTGAGTCTTTTTCTTCCATGTAAGTGAAGTAGATTCACAACAGGAATTGTCCCCTTCGAAGTAAGATACAATAAAGATGGTTAAGTAACCTTACTCAAAAGTGTGGAAGATTGTAGCCTAATAAGCATGAGAGGAAACTGTCTTGATGAATCCATGCTAAGTAGAATGAAGATTTCCTGTTTGCCAAGTACACTTTTGTAGCAAGTTACAGCGGCAGAGTTACTGGTAAAAGTTTCTGAGGAGTTATCCTCATCTAGGGACCTCTGCCATGTTGTGTTTTCTGTAACTCTTCTGGTGCTCTGTAAGAGTCTGAGAACTTTGTGTTTCATTTATTCATAACCCTGTGAATGTGGAGGGATGACATGGGATGTAAACATCTCTCTGTAATGAGTGTTTGCAGTGAAGCAAAGCTCTCATTAAACTACCACCAGTGCACTCCTGAAAGAATGCGTTTGGCTGCAGGTTTTCTGAGAGGCCAACCTCTGATCTTCTGTAAAGACAATTTAATCTGCAGGTTATTAAAATAAAAGGTGAAAATATAAGTTTCAATCACAAAATCTGAGTGAAGAGTTGTGTTCTCTCAGGTCAGCCTAGATGAGGACTCTGGAATACTCTAACAGTACGTATTCTACTTTTAAGAAGTTTGTTGTTGTTAAACAGAGCTCTTTACATTTTGCAGTGTAAACTGTTACTTCCATGGTTTTGTAGCAAACAAGAAAATGTATCCTAGCTGAAATACCTGACTTTTAAATTCTTAATCTCGGGGTCTACTTTGAAGACTTCTAATTTTTTAAACCTGTATAAATGAAAAAACAAATGTGAGTTTCCTGCTAGGAGTTGCAGGAGGGAGGAACTGCATTTTGCAAATACTTGTCCAGGTACAGAATGAGATTCAGTACTCTGTTTTTGCTGTTCAGGCCTATTTTTGCTGATTGCATCTCTTTCTACTGAAGACAGTGCAGTGCATTGCAGCGTGATATGCAGTGAAGTGCAAGATGTGTTCAGGACAACAGTGAAACGTTGTGTGTAATGTCCTGACAAGAGTGAAGGGCCTCTCTTTGAGGCACTGTGCTCAAAGAACCTGCCTGTCCGTAAGCGGTGAAGTACAAGAAGTGGAGGAATTGTCTTAGATCAGCTTTACCACATACTACAGAAAGTATGCTGCTCTGTCAGATGCTCTGTTACGGAAGCACATGGATAGGACAATAAAAGACTGCAGATGGTGACATTTTCCGGACTACATTGCGTTGCAGGACTTGTGAGGAGCACCTGAGGGAATTGGGGCTGTTTAGTCCAGAGAAAATGAGGTTGAGGGGGGACCTTCTTGCTCTTTACAACTACCTAAAGGAGGTTGTAGAGAGGTGGGGCTCTGTGTCTTCTCCTGAGTCACTAGAGATAGAAGAGGAAATGGCTTGAAGTTATACTGGGGAGGTTTAGATGAGACATGAGGAAAAAATTTCTTCATTGAAAGAGTGGTCAGGTGTTGGAACAGACTGTCTGAGGGAGGTGGTGGAGTCACCGTCCCTGGAGGTGTTAAAAAATGTTTAGATGCGGCACAAGGAAACATGGTTTAACAATCATGGGGTGGTGTTGGTTGATGGTTGGACTTGATCTTGTAGATGTCTTCAACCTTAATGATTCTGTGATTCTGCCTCAGGGTGCTCTGGGCAAACTGTATTCTGGCTATGTTTAATTTTCAATAAAATGTACAATTGTACTGGAGATTGAAAGAAATGTTGTAATACTTCCATGAAAAGAGGACTAATACACTTACTTTACAAGCCAAATAAATCCCTCTATTTCTAAAGAAAGTCCTTACTTAGCCTGCTGTGGTTCTTTGTTTTCCAAAGTGTGGATGCTAACCAACTGATTATTTCATACTCATAGGCTAAACAAAATCTTATTTGTATTTAATACAAAATTGAGCATTTTTAGGATTGGTCCAGGATCTAAAGATTTTAAAATGGAAATAGTAAACATAAATATGATCAAAAAATACCCCTTCAAGACTTTCATATTAGCGAACTCCTCTCACTTCTTAGGTGCGTGGGAAGCAGTGTTGTTTTCAGTCCTATGCAGTATGCATACCACACCTTACCTCCTGGTGTGTAGCTGTGAGTGCACACACCTATGCAGTATGCATACCACACCTTGCCTACTGGTGTGTAGCTGTGAGTGCACACAGAGTAATTCGGGCACCTACACAAACAGGCTTTCGGGAGGAAAGGACAAGATTGGCATTTTACTGGAGTCAAGTTGAATGACTTGGCTTACTTGAAAACCTGATGGCTTAATAACGATGGTGGTCAGTCACTCAGAGAAATTGAACTTTTCTTTTTTTAGCTAGATCTGTTTTCTTTGACCAGTCACTAGACATGAGGTGATAAATTGATTAATTCATTGCTATAGGATATAGCTTGTCTTGAGAGCACACAGATTACAGAAGCATCCTTAAAGAGTATCTGCACGTTTCATTTGACTTCTGTGAATTTTAGCTTGTTCATTCGGTCTTTGTCAGTAAAGAAGTTTTGCTGCTTCCTCCTGTGCTGCTGGTCTCTATGTGATCTCGTTTTTATCTTCTTATGCTTTCAAGGGCAAGTCTGCCTTTGCTACTGTGAAAAAGGGCAAGTCCGTTTTCCTTCAATAGGTTAAAAAGTTCAATTTGGCTGTCTCAAACTATAGCCTGTCCATCTTACTTACAACTGTGGAGTGACAATTAATATTAGAAATACTAGAAACCCGAGGTAGTGAAGTTCCTAAGTGTAATGAAATCACTGCTTATGGCAGTTTGCACCTTGAAGTATGCATAAAGCTGCTTTCATGCCATAGGACTGCAGAGGGGCTGAGGTGAGCCTGGATTTTTCAGAGATGCTAGGGTGATACGCGTCGGTTCATCTCACGTCAGTACCAGGTACATTGATGTACTCAGCTTTACAGACTAGTAATAGTGAACACAGTTAAATCGGTGAATGGAGGAGGGAGATGCTTTCTGTGCTGCTTGCAAAGGAAGGACACTTGACAAACCTTACCGAGTTCTAAGTAAATGCCAAAAAGTGCATGAATAGTAAACATCTAAATAAAAATAAGCCAAGGAAAGGGAGTCAAAAGACCTGTGTGGTTGAACAGGGAGCTGCTAGGCAAATTAAAGAAGAACAAGAAAGCCTATAGGTCATGGAAGGAGGGGGTGGCCACTTGGGGGGATTATAAGGCTGTGGTGAGGGAATGTAGGGATGCAACTAGAAAGGCCAAGGCCTCCTTAGAATTAAACCTTGCAAGAGAGGTCAAGGGCAACAAAAAGGGCTTATTCAAATACATTGCAGGGAAAACTAAAACTAGAGGCTATGTAGGGCCCCTGCTGAATGAGGTGGGTGCCCTGGAGACAGGGAATACAGGGAAAGCAGAGATACTGAACACCTTCTTTGCCTGTGTCTACGCTTCTGGGGGCTGTCTTGATATCAAGCCACAGACTGCAGACTCCAGAGGAAGTGGAGGCAAGAGAGGAGCCTGCCTTGGTTGATGAGGACTGGGTTAGGGATCAGTTGAGCAAACTGGATGTGCACAAATCCATGGGCCCAGA